>CM061920.1:40831627-40926722 GCA_031002005.1 Vandiemenella viatica | reverse complement strand
TAACCAGCGTATTATGATTTTAGACCATTTTTTAATTTAATTATGATGGAGCCAACGCTTTGCAGGCAATTTCCCTAGACACAAATTATTCTAGTTTCTTGTTCAAACCTACTTCTGCCCTCTAAGAATATTAATTTTAATTTTTTTCAGCGTTTTTGGTAAATAATTCACCAATTCCCCCTTTGTGATTTATTCCTATTTCTGACGCCTTTACCTGTGAAAGAAAATCTTCCCACACTCTTATTCCTGAAAGAGAATGCAGATTGTAGTCATGGCGACATTTTTCCTTTCATGTAACCCAGTAAACTCACTTCTCTAGTACATCTTTTGATATTTATACTCTTCTACCGTTTTCGTCTTATTATGTAACATTACGCAATCTGCAAACAACCCAGCAAATCATTGACACAGTCATTCATTAGTATAATGAATAGCACTGGTCAAAATACACTACTCTGTGGCACTACCAGTTTTATTTCCACTTCTTTTGATACAGCATTTCCTTCCCCAACATTTCCCTATCTGTGTTTTAAGAATTCTTCTAGCGAGGATTTTTTTTTTTTTTTTTACTTATTGCTTTACGCCTCGTCGACGGCTAAGGTCATTAGAGGCGGGATGGGTCTGGGGACAAGGAACGGGAAGGAATTCAGCAATGGCCTTTTTTTTTGAAGGAAGCATCCCGGCGTTTGCCTGGAGTGATCTATGGAAACAAGAAACAGACCCCAGACACCCTTTGTTTGGACACAAACCTCAACCCACAAGGCTGAAGTCAAGGAAGAGCTTCGTACAATCAACTACAGCCATAACATCTTCTACTGGAGCACGCCATCTAGAACTATGGCGAAATTCGTTGCCTGAAGAACAGTGGAGGAACATCAAATAGGCACCGGCTGCGGGATGTAATCAGCCATATGCTATATGGAAGGCTCTAAACAGATTAAGAACTGAAGTGTCCCGATGTAAATATAATATTAAAAAATGATAACGATCTATGTGAATGTGGTGAGCTTCAGAACCCACAACATCTTCTGATATGCAGGAATCTCCCTGAAACCTGCAATATCGACGACCTTTACAGGGCAAACGAGAAGGCCATCAAGATTGCGGAATTCTGGTCACATTCTATTTAATCGTGTTTATAGTTTAATATTAATTAATTAATGTTATTTGTTTTTTCAACTTGTTGTGTCCTGGACACGAGAAATAAATAAAATGGAAACCCAAATCTGGATGCCCAGACGGGGATTCGATCCGCCGTCCTACCGAATGCGAGGCCAGAACATTAACCATTCACTCACCACGCTCGGTGCGAGGAAATCACTTTTTCGTCCACTCGTTTAGTTTTTAACTTCTTTACGACCAGTTTATGGTTGACGTGGTACAAAGTAACGCAGCAAAACGCAGGAGCGATTCCCACTTTTTGCATAAAAAAAGTTACAGGTCAGTAACAGAATAACACAAAAATACATGTGCACAAAGTTTACTTGGTTCACAGGCTGATGGTGAAACTTGAGACGCTTACCCTGGACTCTGTGGGAGGGATAATAAACGCGAGGATAGGAGTGTGCGGGCGCCTGCTCCCCGCGGAGCTCTGGGGGGACGCTCATCCGCGGGGCTGGTGCGGCATCACGCCTACCAGGCGCCCCGCATTCCACACTTCAGTCCCGAAGTATGATATATATGATACCTCTAGGTATTATTTTTTTCTCGGGCATCTCCGCGGACTTTTTCTGTCCTACGACACACATCGTGCTCCTCACAGATAATTTGTTCGATTTTCTGCCGCGTGTCACAAGTTGGCAGCACTGATTAGAAACTTGGGATTCTGCAACTGTAAAGCATGTCTCGTCGAAATAATGGTAAAGTCATATCTTTTTTCCATTTACAAGTGTTTTCACTTCTTTAATAACTTATTAAATCTGTACAGACATTTCTCAGTTAAAATAAAACTATAAATTAATGTTATAACGAGTTTAAACCGTCTATAAAAAATTAATTATTGTTTCAAAACAAATTTTCATGATCATTCATTGTTAACTAGCAATAACACAAAGTAAATAACATAATAGTAGTTCACTTGCATTTTTATTATAAGCTCAGGACTGAAGAGGATATCTGTTTTAAATGAAGATAAGATACAGATAAAAAAAATTCACTAAGAAGAAGGTAATGGTATTTTGATATATATATATATATATATATATATATATATATATATATATATATATATATATATATATATATAAGTGATCAAGCATTGAGCACCATTACAGGTTAAACAAACCACGAAAAATAGACAGTGTAACAACACGACAGTGGTCTACTGCGTCTCTGTCGGCAAAGTACAAATACACCTGAAGTCATGGGCGTGCGTCACCATCCTAAATAAACCGTTAAAAATAAACAAACTACTTTTTTAACTGCTTAACGTCTCTTAACAACGAAGTCTTTAGAGGCGGGATGGGTCTGGGGACAAGGAATCTGAAGGAATTCGGCCATGGCTTTTTGAAGGAAGCATCCCAGCATTCACCTGATAAACAAACAAACAAACAGATTGCTTCATAAACTAACCTGGCAACTTAATACCAGAAGCGAAAGTGCTGTCCAAAACGTTTTGTACTGGCTGTATCGCCAACACTCACTTAAAAGATAAGAAGAAGGTCTAATAATTTTGATTCATATGCGTATGTATTTTTTCAGTGCTTCATTCCTGTGCTACGGAAATATAACGTGATTAATGTTTATAATGTAAGATACTCGCGTGGGACAAAATTTCCCATTGTTCCCTTTCCTAACTATAGAAACTTCGAAGTTTCTAAACGTCTAGGAGTTAAGTAACCTACAAGGGAAATGTTGTAACCGCAATCACCAGTTATTATTCTAAGTACACTGTAACTTGGTTTCTCTTTATTTATCCAACCTTCTGTTAGTTAAATTTACTTAAAATAAAGAAAATTCCTTATTTATTGGAGATGCGTAAGAATGGCCTGTTAATGTGCGGTATTTTTTTCTGTGTACCGGGTGAAACAGTTGAGAATTAAGTCAGTTTGCAATATAATATATCTGTCTACTAAGCAGTCACACAATCACATCAGCTGATATTTGTATGTAAGATGACAAAATAATAATAGTAAATCACACTGTGTATTAAAAAAAGGAAACATTTTGTAAACCAATCAGTCACTTCTGCTCACAAGAGACAAATAGTACTGATTGTTTTGTCTCCTCCTTTACTTCCTAAATCAACTGCATATGTACACAGCGGCGAAGAAAGGGCTTCCTGCTTCACGCAGTGTGCAACACAGCAAAAAAAAAAAAAAAAAAAAAAAAAAAAAAAAAAAAAAAAAAAAAAAAAAAAATGAACATGTTTGGTACTGCCATGAAAGCAGACAGATCAAAGCGATTATAGTAATTGCGTATATTGTGTTTATGAAAATATCATTTCATTCAATTGATTTTTTTCTTCTTTCTTTCTTTCCTTAACCGTTAGGTTGGTGCGTACTTTTTCTTCGAAAATTTAAACTACGGTAGTTTCCCCTGCCTTCTGCAGTATTGAAGTGTATTTACGTGTTTATGGTTTTCTGTTGATACCTGTGATCTGTGTATGTTCAGTGTAATGTATTGTTTGTATCGCGAGTAATTGAAAGTAGGAAGAAGGGAGAGGGTGAATACAGTTGCTGGCCGATCCGGGACTGCACTTCTTGAGGAAATAAAGGGACCACCCAACTTAACGTCCCCATTCGACAGACGAATCACTATCAGCAGTGTAATATGCCCTAACTCCTGACTCACTGCGGAGAGGTTCAGCATTTAATCCAGAACTTTCGTGCACAATATTGTGAGTAGGAACTGTGAAATAACGTCTATCCTTCTCGACCGGCCAAGTTCTGATGAAAATTTCTTCCACCCCGAGGAATCTGTCCATCTAACGCCGTGTCAGCAGCCGGGCACCATCATGATGCCGCATCAAACTGAGCCAAAGGTGTAGGTTATCATTATTTTATAATACCGAAAAATTTTAAGGGATTGATATATTGATCGATTAAAAATTTTACACATTGGATATAGTGAGGTGAGAATTTTACGAGTATTGTTACTCGCTCCACTATAACCTTAGTAAATAGTAGGAAATAGATAACATAATTCAAATTATAATAAGGTTTGTAGCAAAAACATAGGTGAGTTCTGATAAATTGCTTAAGAATCACGACGCGAGTTAAATGTTGACTGAAAGGTATGGGCAATGCAACCCGTGGACCCCTTGGCGGGCTAGAAAACGGCGACGAGTCGGCAAGGGCAGGAAGACTGTCACACGATTTCACGCTGTTTTGCGGATTGCGGATCCGTGTAAATTTGTGCGGAAACCGCCATATTCTCAAATGATGCGGGATCCTGCGTTGCCGGATTGCCCTCCCTACCTACCTGTATTCAACTTTCGGTAATTTAAAAAGTATAGATCACCTGGTAACCAATTAAACTGATTGTTTGAATTAATAAGCACTGGGTCTGCCTTTTATTTTTGCTCGGGCCAATTAAAACATGGTGTGACATTTCGGTTTATTAAACACTGTTTGATGCCTCGTCAGATAATAGAAAGAGACCGCCTCGCACTAGATGTTAAGATAAGTAACAAGGAGATACGTACTGCGATCATATTCCAAGTGAACCCCTGAGTATGTACATACAATCCAAGACACGAGGACATACTACATGTGTCTTAAACTGAAAACCGTTGAAATATGGGCTGGTTGAATCCCATACGTTATGAAGAACACTTAACAAGATCCAATAATCGGAAAATGCAATGATTCGAATTTTGCTGTTCAATACTTACCCCTGATAAATATTCTTCTATCCTTTGCTAGCGAGATCTAGATTACAAACTAGCGACTATCTTATGCATCGGCAGACAATGCGAGGACCCGAAGACTACCTGAAATGCCCATCATGGTGCAAGAAACTAGGTAATAACAACAGATAGAGTACTTACTTTTCTACACGAATGTTAAAAACTGAAGACCTAATTGAAATGCTTGAATTCAAATATTTTACTTATTCTCTCTCTACAAAGCCTCGCATGGATAATTCGTCTTATTGTTACATAATTTAATGTCAATAATTACTTACTTCAACCGTATAAGTGTTTCACTGTTAAAATTTATTTTCTGACTGATAATACTGTATTTTTAACAAGAACTCATCTTCTATCCGCTTATATAAAATGCTAATCTGGAGAACGGTCACGTGCCAACCTTCACTCGCCAATAAACAGCCACCATATTACATTCGTTTCTTCATGTTGCTTTTTGTTTATTTACGAAAACTAGATGCAGAAATTCATGGAAGGAGAAGAGTATTCCATGTTTGCCTTATATTATCCGTATCATTTATAAAATTTAGGTTAAAACATAACCTAGGTTGTTTTTTTTTTTTTTTGGCAGAAGATAGACAATGAAGTTTATTAAAAAAAACTCAGAGAAAGTTTACACGAAATGAACAAATCGCGATTGTATCATTCAGATAAATGACAGTTATTCATTTTTGATATTATACTTTCCGTCATTTAAAGTAAAATACATTTGCAATGAAGTCTTCACGGCTGTACCTCTGGATTGTGTTGTGGAAACACGATATTTAGACGGCTAGCTCCGCCGTCTTCATCAGGTGTGGAGACTTCTGCACTGGTCGGCTGACCCACAGATACTGAGATACCAGCCGACCAGTGCAGAAGTCTCCACACCTAATGAAGACAGCGGAGCTAGCCGTCGAAATATTATGTTTCCACAACACAATCCGGGGGTACAGCCGTGAAGACTTCATTTCAGTCGTACGCCGGCATAGTCTTCGATGTAAAATACATTTATTTAAATAAATCATAGTCAAATACTCCAATTATCTAACCACGGTATGATACTCACATCGCTAAAAATCATTAAAAATGACCGTTATTCGCTTTTCCATACAAGCTTTTCTGGAATAAATTCTGACCATAGGTGATGCCCGTCGTTATTCAGATGAGGGTAATAGAAGCAACGATTTTCGAATGCAATATTAGTGGAGGTTGTGGCTAAGTTGACAAGAATCGCAAGTGACACATTTTGTTACAGCATAATTCGCTCTGAAATCTGTTTTACAAACCATTTAAATTGGTTTCATAAGCGCCATGTTACTAAAGGAATTAGTACGGGTGAAAGTAGTGCCATATTTATCTTGTTGAATTGTGCCTGGACCAGGAATAAAACTGATATTACATGGATAGCAAAAGTTTTCGGGATTCCTAATTTGTTTTTAATTTTATTGGATTTGTACTTCCATCGTCATTAATTCAGTAGAAGTTACTACTGTATTGCTATGTGAACAGCAAATCAAATATGTAGAATATTACAAAATCAATTCTGTAATAACAATTTCATATAATTAACCAACAGCAAATAAAAAAAAATAGAATTGCCAGAATACGGCGTTCAAACCGTCATATTTGACCGGCTCGAAGCTGGTAATACATAAAAAAACAGGAAATAAATTAAATTAACGAGGGTCTGAGAATTTTATATAAAGGCATAGGTTGGCATCGGAAGTGCACTCAAACCTCACGACTTGAAGATTGGCTGTAACTTTATTTACCACATTCAGCAAACATTTAACAGAAGGATTTTTTACCTGCTGATCTATTTACGATTACTGTTTGCGAGCGTCTCAGGCTATAAACTTGATTACAGCAGTAGCAAGTCTGTCAGTGAGAGCCTAAAAATAAAACAGAATTTGTGGTTTGTGAACAGGTAGCCAAGGCCAGCATTTTAACAAAGTCAATCTGCGGCACCGCGGTAGGAGAGATCTTTATTGAGCTGGCACAGTGCTAAGCAGCAAGGTCGTTCAGAATGACTGTCGGCAGCAAATTAGGTTTTAACTGCAATGAGAAGGGACCGAACACGAAAATTGGTACCCACTCACGTGACATTTGGCTTTTTAGATATTTCGAAATATTTGCACTGCATATCAATCAATAGCCCTCAAGTTTATGTAATGAAGTTATTACGAAATGAGTGGAGGAGGTTTAGAGGATAACAGCAGATACAGAAATTAATGCGGAGATGATCCGCAACAGAAAAAAGTTCAGCAGCTTAATAGGCTACCTCGTATTCGAGCAGAAATACGTAAAAAGAGAGAACTAACTTGTAATAAACGAGGTGCAGAGAGAGTTAAGAAGCAAAGGACGAAGTTCTGTCAAGATAATAAGATACTAACCATTAGATGGGTCCATTAATGACGTCAGGTGAAATAGGAGAAAGGGGGGGGGGGGTCAACTGAAGTCTCACGCGAGGTTTTGAAATTCTTGCAGAATGGTAGAGCTAAAAAAAAGGTCTACGAATGACGCGAATGTCGAATTTAGGGGTGGTATTTCGATTGGTGGTGGGGGGGATGGGGTGTCTCCGTCAAAATCTCACGTCATTTTACAGAGGGGGAGGGGGGGTTTGGAATTCCGGAAAAAACACCTCACGTTCAATGGACCGCAGAATTAAGATAAATGACGTGCCAAGAAGAATCAGCTGGTTAGTGGCAGAAATAAATAAACAAAGGTTTTATATTAGCATAAAGCAACGAAAACGCCACCAGTGGCTTTATGCTAATATAAAATTTTTTACCGTTGCTGAAACGCAGCTATGCTCAAGATTTTAAAACAAAGGTTTGTTATTGATTATAGAGATGTATCAGAGAAATGAATGATTTACATTACAAAATCTCAGTCAGTCCATTTCTTGAATTCGGCATGGTAGTATGGGATCTTATCTTTGGGCAACAAATACAGGAGTTGAAAGAGGTTAAAAAAAAAAAAAAACCGCAATTGATTTGTAGGTGAAAATCGGTAACTTATATGAAATAGGAGCTGGGATCGGATTTACGTACTTAAAGAGAGGATACCGCTGAAGAAAATGCTGGGAATGATTTCAAATTAGATCGGTAGTAGTGGAAGTAAATTTGTAAAGGGCACTTACGACCAAGCACTTGAATTTACTCCACGACAAAATGGCCATAGACTTGTATATGTGCACCAATCGGTAGTTAGAACTTATCTCAGAATCTTAACATCGTGACAACATAAATCAAAATTACCTCGTTCATTACGTTTGATTCCTTTCTTCTCCTTGAGAGAGACATTTTTTGTTAAGCTGCTCCGGATGTTTTGTTAGGAAGCTGATGTCACAGCAATGGAATGTTCGCGTGCAGTTTCACACAGCGTCACGCATATCAGGGTACACTGCAATACAGGGCCACCTCAAGGCTGAACCTGTGGTGCAAGCACCGCTCCCAAAATATTTTAAAATTTCGCCTCGCGCATTTTACAGTAGTTTCAGTATCAAGTACTATTTCGTGTAACTTGTTTTCCATGTTGGTAGAACTATTTATACTTAGGCCCTACCACTCGTTTTAGCATCATCCGCCTTTTATAGTTTATGGAGGTAAGCAACCAACTTGGGTTTGGTGAATTAATATTTTTGTTTTAAATCGCCCCTCATCTTCAACTTTGTCGATAGTGGATGTGCAGGCTGATTAACAAAGTTGATTTGCTCTGAAAGGAATTTACTGCAATAAACACTACGTTTATTAATAGTTTTATTTCCAAATACTTTTGTGAAACAATAGAAACGATTATAGATTCTTGTATCTCTTTAAGGTGTTTAATTTTCTCTGCAAACTTGTTATATAAGTCTTTATCCAAGAGAGGTTTTAATTTGGACAGTTATCCTTGATTGAAATACTTATTATTAATTCAAGAGCTATGATTGAACCTTCCATGAAATGGGAACTGGAGAAATCTTTTTGTTGTTGTTTTTTTTTTTTTTTTTTTTTTTTTTTTGTAATATTTGTTCATAAGTAGCTTTTATTGAATTTTGTCGTTGCTATCGATGTAATCTTCAATGTTTTCTCCTACATCTTCTCTACTTTGGCTTTATCAAGTGTACTAGTCAGTTTTTTTGGGGTGAGCAATTTTCTGACTAAAAACTAAAAAATCTTCGAAATTTATTATTAAACAGGAGAATTGATGAGGTAAAAACGAAAAAAAAAGAAAATCGCTAAGGGATTCAACATTTTTTATTGACAATTATAATAGAGAAAGAACAAAGAGTTGAGGTTCATCTCTATCTTGTAAAATATGCTATATCAGTATTGCACTTCAATTTAAAAAATAACATACTGTAATCTTAAATAAACATTTCCGTGGAACTGTGCATGCGCGATCGCTGTTTTGATGTTGGCCTGTATTTCGAGGCTTTTGATGCTGTAATCAGGGTATTCTCTTTGGATATGATCCTTTTTTTTTGTGGTGCCGGCCCATAGGCTGCAGCCTAAGTAGCCTACTCGTAAATGCGGCATTGATGAAACATATGTTCTCTTCAGTTCATTTTCCATTCTGCAATAACCTGGTAAAGCACAACGGAGTCAATCATGTGACTTATCCAATCGAATATTACATAAACTTTAGGAATGACCTACTATGATATTGTAAAGGGACGTAACTTTTTAAAAATATTTTAGTATCAGAATTATGAAATTTCGTTATGTTTCATAGCGGCCCAGACGTTGAGTTAGCGCGTTCTGTTTGTTCGACTTACGAGATCTGCCGTTCACAGTTCAAAACACAAGTTACACGCGCAGCGCTGATTACGCAGCTTAATGGTCTAGCAGTAAGCCAGGATACGTGGCTCGGTCTGACTTCGTCACTTTCGGGCGACGAGTAATCAGCCACCGAGTGTGGTGGTGTAACGGTTAGCGTTCTGGCCTCACATTCGGGAGGACGGTGGTTCGAATCCCCGTCCGGGCATCCAGATTTGGGTTTTCCATGGTTTCCCAAATCACTCCAGGCAAATGCCGGGATGCTTCCTTCAAAAGGCCATGGCCGAATTCCTTCCCATTCCTTGTCCCCCATCCTTTCCCGTCTCTAAAGACCTCGCTGTTAGAGAGACGTTAAGCAGATAAAAAAAAAGTAATCAGCTAGGCGTCGGAATAGTTAGCCAGCCTTACCACTCTCTGTTAGTTGCATTCAGTACGGCCAATTCTCATCCCTCTGTTTATTAGCACGGGTTACACAATACCTCGACGATTATTGTACATCATTGACTGTAATTGTGGTACGGTTTTCTAGTACAGATAAAACGAGGTTTCCTTAACTGCTTGTTTAATTAACTGTCCGCTCCATCTGCTACTAGTCTTCAAGATGGTTACTTAACCCAAGATGCTCGCATTTATTTAATAGTTAAGAAGCAGGTGAAAATACAGAAGAGAGCAAGAAAGAAGATCTGAAGAGCAGAAGATAGTCTACGCTAGTCTTAGGGTATCGTAGGTAACGACAGAACCCACGTGTCAGCCTCGCACAGCCAGTACAGTTACAATATGGATGGAAAGAATACGGGAGGACCAGTTGATAGAGTGCCATTGCGTCTCGCCTAGGCTTTTTGAGAAAGTGATCAATACAATGGAGGTGAATATCGACGTTTATTCGTGGATGGAGGAATTTGTAAAAGCTAAGAAGGAAAGAGTGAAAGCAGAAAATGCTGTATTACAGAGGGGGAAGAGAGAACCATAGGACCACAGAGTAGTGTATAGGGACCGTTTTTGTTAATTATAGCAATGAACGTTGGTTTTAATAATAAATTATGTTGTTTGCAAATATAATGATGTTGCATGATAAGTTTAAAACGACAGGTTATAGCGATGTTACAGAGGTATCTCAGCAATATACTGGCTTATTACAAATTATTGACTGTGTGCGTGTGTTTTTTATATATATTAATTGGACATAATACAATTGAGACAGAAATAAGAATGTTTGTTTAGTATAATGGAAAACTCATGAAGTTTTTTTTCATGCATTACAAATGCTCGATATGTTCGTGCTGTCCCACTCCGCATATATCTATCTACTTGATAACCTATGTCAGCATGTCAGAGACGATGTTTGATAATTCGGCAACTGTACGTGTCTTCAGATACAGAATCATCCTAGGTAAAAGGGGTAATGAATTCTTACCCCACAGAAGAAAGTCGCACGGCGTTAATTCCTGTGAACGAGATGCCCAAGGAGCGCGGTAAGTGTTGGTTCAGAAGTGTCCTAACTTCCAGACGTAAAAGACGTGGAGCGCCATCTTTATCACTCAGCTGGGGCAGCAGTCATTCCAGGATCACATCCGTGTAGGTCAGCCATCTCACTGTCTCTCCATCGGAATCTGGGATCACAAAATACCAAGGAAAATGAAGATACTGGATAAACGGACCGGAGGAATGCCGAGTGATGAATGGGCGAGAGGAGCGGAGGAGAGTGTCGTGAAGAAATGAGAAGACTGGACGCGGAGTGGGTGGTAAGATAAACAGGCAAAGCACACCCGGCCAGTGGCTGCAGGAAGATGATTTCACACATTTCTGGATTTAGCCTTTTCGGGGGGAAGAGGCAGTCGAATAACGTAGAACCAGAGTTTTCTCGAAATAAATACTTCTCGGGTTTTCTGCCGGATTAGGTTAACTGCCATATAAAGTTAACCTGATTAAGGTAACGGAGGTAGTTGCCGAACATTGTATAAAGAGTTAAATAAAGATATAACCCGGCAGAAAACCCGAGAAGTATTTATTTCATTCATACGCCGGAAAAACTAAATTTTCACAGAGTTTTCTTGTTAGAATATATGGTATGCCAGGTATTTGATACACACTATCTTTGAAACAAGTTTTTCCTGTTTGTTAGTTTACAACTAACGTCATTAACATGACGTTTGGCTCGTAGTTCATGCTTGGCCTAGTGCGACACCTTTTCTAGTTGTGTACATAAAACGCGTTTTGCCTGCCAATTTTGAGGAATGGTGTAAGTCTTAAAGTTAGTAGCATTTGGATGCTGGTGGCCAATATGTACGCTTATATTGTGTTTTCAGCAGCAGATACTGCATACTTCATGTTTTTTCTATGTTAAGATTCTTGTGTGCAGTGGAACTAACTTGTGGTATGGTCACAGTCAGTTAATATAAAGGAAATATTAGCAGTGGATACTGCAGCCCAAAACAAAAGTAAGAACGTAGGTCCTACAGTGAGTGTAGTTATACAGCTGATAGAAATACACCGAACTAAAAATGATCATTTTAATTTTGGCGGTCTGGTGGCTCAGTGGAGATCGAAAGGTAACCGGTTCGAATTCTTGTCACGGAAGGGGTTTTCAAAAGTCTTTTATCTGAACTTAACCTCTGGCACAGATTGTTTTGTAACGTGAATTACGCTACCGTGGTTCAGATTCCACGTTAAACTGTAGATCCCCTTAGGCCGGTAGGATTATTGGGTTAGGCTATTTAGTCACGGCAGAGGCGCATGCGTGGCGTATCGACACTCTGCTAATGGGCGGCCGAATGTTCCGGAAATATCGCAACCAATAATGCGATTCGCATTAGTATTAATATTAATTTAATTTTATTGAATATGTGGCGAGAAGAGTAACGAAAACTCCGTGAAGTGTTTTATGGGGCACTGGAACTATTATCTACGGACCTCAGATCAACTGGCTCTTAATAAGTAATTTGGGTCTGTGAATTACGTAAGCAAATACAAATAGGGGGCCTACTAATAAGACGTCTGCAAGCCACAATGTAGTAGCAACAGCGAGAGACATTGTGATCAACGCAAGAAGGATGAGGGAGTGAGTTTTGAAATCTCATGATGGCGCTGTGCACAGTGGATCAAGGACAGCGTCCTCACAGACCATTTACATGAAATTAGCATATCGCGGCATCGGCGGGAAATTACTTTATGGCGAATAATCGGCGAGCCTGTGAAGCGGAGCGGCCGCTAATAAACAGCGCAATTAAGGCTAACGAAGGCGCCCTGGGCGGGCGGGCGCTCCTGCAGGTGTCTCGCATCTCACAGCAACAAAGCTACTATGTCCAGCGACACTCGACTTCTCAGCGGCTCTCCAACTTGGTTTCTTTTATTTTGTTTCTCTTATGGCTTGTTGACATCTAGGTGACTGGAGGCGGGATAGGACGGGGGACAAGGAACGGGAAGGAATTCGGCCATCGCCCTTTGAAGGAGCACTTTGGCTGGAGTGATTTGGTGAAACCGTGGAAAAACCAAATCTGGATGCCCGGATAGGGAGTCGAACCGGTGTCCTCCAGAATGTGAAATTTGTTAGATGAAACTGCAGAAATAACCTCAAAGAAATGAAAGGGAGATATATGTTAATCGGAAAAAAATCTGAGGGTAGGAACCATCGAAGTCATTCACCATGACAAGCAAGAGTCATCAAGAGGGTTCCTCCTTGTGAGGGCCTCATGTATTCTAGGAGGGTAATCTATTGAAGAGTCACTGCAGTCCATTCCAGAACAGTGAGCTACAGCCAGAGACTTAGTTCAAGTTGGCAAAAATGAGTGCAAGCAAATCTAATCTGGACATTTGAAGACCTGTAACAAGGTCTGAAGTTCATAAATGGGACTGTAAGGGCATTAGCCCAGTGTTACGTTAAATGTAGGTATTTTACTCAATGGGAATACTTAGAGGTTTTGATTGGGATGGATATAAGTGTATTTTTTTCTACGCCTAATAACTTAATTTTAACTGTTAAATGAATAATATTTTCGTTTAATAATTGTTTTGCTAAAGTCATATACACATAATGATTTCTTTCTCCTCGGAATGTGTTCTTAAAGCAATGAGGACTGAGCAGCCGATTTCACTCTCTAATAGCTGGGTCAAAATGTTGAAGTAATAAATGAGTAAACAAGTAAATATCTATTCCAGTACTTAAAGTTGACGATATATCATTCATAGAGCATAAAAAAATTCACAGATAATTCAAAGAAGAGTGCATCACCTTGCGATATTTCAGGTGAAAGTCGTACAGGTTTAAGGTGTAACAGTTTAGTGGTCTGGTAATTCAGAGGCTGGGGCCACTGACTGGAGATCGGACTGTTTTCAGATTGGATTTCCCGTCTCTGCTGCGATTTTCAAAGGCCCTTAACCCGACCTCCACTTCTGACCAAGCTTGCTATATGTATGTGTGGTACGTCAAAACGCTTCCGTGGTTCCGATTTCACAATAAACTGTAGCTCCCCTTTACTTGGAAGGATTACAGGGTCAGGTCTGGCAAGGAGAAACTGGTAACCCCACTTCTCATACCAGACTTAGTACATCTCTTTCAGGAGAGTTCAACCAACCTTTGCGTTGAATACCAAGGTTAAACATTTTTGAAAAATTAATATTATTCGCTGAAAATACTGATCTTTAATACACATTGAGATAAAAATCAAAACAACAACAAATACACCTGGGATACCATAAAAAAATGTAATCGTTTTCATCGTAAAATTATCGGTTTCCATATAAGGTTATTGTTTATTTTGTGTCTCCTAGTGAGAAACATAATTGACGAGATATGTAAACGAAGAGAAAGGTAAAATGTGAAAACGCAGTGCAGGGGCATCACAATGCTACAGATACTGTAAGTCCTTTAATCTGTACTGAAAGAAACAGGGCCCAATTTTGTTGTAAAGAGAGGAAACAGGTGTTACGCAAGTGTTCTTGTTTCGTTCATAGAATTTGACTCTTCGCAATGACCAATTATTATAGCCACTTAAATCCGAGTAACCGAATAATGTTGACGATTGGGATCCGAAGTCGTTTGAGTCGATAGATTATTGCGGACTTGGAAGTCGACCTCTCGTATGATGGAACCATCCACAAATTTACGTGATTTTCGGAAACCATGGAGAATTAAAATCTGGATGATAGAACTTGTATCTTGCAGAGTACCAGTTCGGGAGTTTAGAGCTCATGGAGCAGCACTGATGCATAATTTGTAAAAGAGCTTTGTAGAAAACTGAACATGACCGACAATTAAGGTACCATTGCATCAGGCAGAACGTAACAAGGACACAATTCAATGGCGGAACGTGATGGTAAAGTATTGAGCTGCCAGTAACTAACTGTATGCATACGTGACTACGTATTACACCAGCTATTATATATTTACAACTAGAGGCAAATTCGTGAATTTATTTTCATTACTAACTGAAGAGTCAGATGATGGACAACTAAATGAAAAATGTAGTCTCACAGTTCTGAAGTCTCAGTCGTCTAATGGATTAAGACTGTTCGAGTTAGTTTTAAACATTATAAATCAATTTGTTATTAAATGAAATTAAAAAAGTAAGTGCCTTTCTATAAGAAACGACGCACATATTTAAAAAAATTTTAGCCTTCCTCTCGAATAAAATTTTAAAAATAAACCTCTAAATTACTTAATAATATATTGCCTCCATTGATACTCCTTATGTCCCGTAGAGTGGAGGGAAACTAGATATGATTGCGGCTTTGGACAGGAAACAGGTTTCGGAGAAAATTCGGGCTATCAGCAACTGGTTTAGTTCAGGCACTGTGGGTCTTAGTGGAGCTGGTTGGTGGCTACGACTTTTCGCACATGATTTTTTCCTTTGTCATCAGTCTCTCGAATGGTTTGATGCAATCCTCCATCTCTTCCTATCTTGTGCTAACCTCTTCATCTCAACATACCCCTTACAACCCATATTCTAAACTCTATCTTCCTCTATAGTTATTACCTTCGTCTGTTCCCACCAATCCTGCATGTCTCAAAATATGACCTACCATTCCGTCTCTTCTTTCTGTAATATTCTTCCATGAAATTCTTTCCTCGCCCATCATTTCCATAACTCGTTCGTTTCGTACCTTATCTGTCCACGTAATTTTTAGCGTCCTTCTGTAGCACCACATTTCAAATGCTTCAATTTTCTTTCTTTCTGGTATTCCTAAAGTCCGTGCTTCGCTGCCATAACATAGAGTTTTAAAAACAACTTTCTGAGTACTAAATCAATATTTGAAAGTAAAAGATTTCTCTTTTTCATGAAGGGTCTTTTCGCTACTGCTATTCTGGTTTTAACATCATTCCTGCTTCGACCATCGGTTGTAATTTTACGTCCTCAGTAACGACACTCACTAACTTCTGCTATCGTACCTGACCCTATTTTTATATTTAATCTACTAGTATTGGTATCATTTCTCTTACATTTCATCACTTTTGTCTTGTTTCGGTTTATATTTAGTCCAAAATCTTCCTTCAGTATTTTGTTCATGATATTCAATAACTTCAACCTGTTCTGCTAACAGTACAATGTCATCAGCAAATCGTTTCTTTCAGTTCCTGTATTGCTTCTTCTACATACAAGTTGAATATTAATGGGGACAGACTACAACCTTGTCTCACACACTTTTTAAATGATTCGTGTCTTCCATGATTCTCTACTTTTATCATAGCTACTTGATTCTTATAAAGATCATAACGTATTCTTTTATCTCGGTATTTCAGGCCTGACTTCTTTAAAATTTTGAACATCTTGTCCCACGTAACATTATAAAAACTAATTATAAGTCAACAAACTCCATAAAAGTATCTTTGTTTCTCCTGATCCACTCTTAATCTTAAAGAATCGCTTCTCTTTTACCGCGGTTTTTCCTAAACCCAAAATGATCTTAACCGACTATCCCTTCTTCTCTCCTTTCCACTATTCTCTATATTATTCTGGTCAGTATTTTTGAGGCATGTGATGTCAGACCTATAGTGCGATAATTCTCACACCTGTCAGCTTGTGTTTTTTTCAGAATTGTGAGAATAACTCCTTTATTACTTCAGTGGGAATCTCTCCTGTTTCATAACTTTTTGATATAAGTTTGAATAATCTTTGGATTCCTTCTAGGGATCTCAGAATTTCTACAGGAATCTCATCGGTTCCAACAGCTTTATTTGATTTAAAATCAATCAAAGCTCTATCAAATTCTGTCCTGAAAACAGGATCACCTAAGTCACCAATGTCGACATCAACTTCTTTTTCCAGTACACTGTTGCTGAAATCATGTCCATCATGCAGTTTCTCTATGCATTCCTTCCATCGGTTAGCTCTTTGTTCCGAGTTTAGAAGAGGTTTCCCATCGGCAGCTTTAATGTTTATACCTCTTTTCTTTATTTCTCCAAAATTCTGCTTGATCTTCCTATATGACACATCAACTTTACCTAAGACCTTTTCCTTTTCTACTTTCCGTAATGTAATTGACGATATACCAAGGGGAAAGATGGAGACATACCCGAGGCATGATAAGACTGGCTTTGATATCAACCAGCGTGTTGATATCAATCAGCAGCGGTTGGTTTTCATGTATATGTAAATGTGAGGTTTTACAAGTTTACGATGCCAGTCGTAATGTTGTCTAAGACCAATTAAAAATGTAATATCACAGGAAAACTGCAATGTTGAACGAAAAACTGAAAGATTTTGATGACTCCCGGACTATTGATATTTGTAGTATAGTAAGTTGGATCTTTTAAAAAAAGATGCTATGTTTGTAGTATCTTTACGTCAAGTGCGTTGTCTGTCACGTGGAGTTACCGTATTATGTTGATTCAAAAGCACTGGAGTTTCTGGTTGTATCGTGTAGTACAGTATTGCTGTACTACTTGTGTTTAGTAAAGCCATGTCAAGAGCTATCTTGGTTGAGGCAGTTTATCCTTTAAGATGCAGCTGTCATCGTTTCAGATGAAATTGCCAACAGCGCCACGGACTGTTTAACAGATTCCTTCTACAATGTAAACTTATGGTAACCATTCGCTACATTTTTCGTGAACTCTGTTCCCGGTTCAACTTTCCTGCACGCGTATCCAAATCGTGAATATGTATACATTGCTCCACTCCGCAGTGTGATACATCTCTAGTGGAAACAGATTGGACAAGTTTTCTCACTAAAAGATTCATGACAACACGGGAACGTTCCAAATATATGGCGAGGTTGTCCCTGGATACAATATAATCTTCCCGGGATTGTGTCGTAAAAAGAAAGTTCCCACAACGGTCTCTGTTTTCTTCATCAGGTATCTTGCTTTCAATAGTGGAAAGCTATACTGTTAGTCGTCAGCGGGCCGATGGGTGAGGTGTGCCAGGAAACATTTCACTGGTTAAGTTGTTGGATTGCCTTAAGGGAGAACGCGGATTCAAATGCATCTCTGCCATTCCGATTTCTGCATCGCGAGGCAGAGGAAGCAAGAGACCGAGCGTGGTGGGTGAACGGTTAACGTTCTGGCCTCGCATTCGGGAGGACTTCGGTTCGAATCCCCGTCCTAGCATCCAGATTTGGGTTTTCCATGGTTTCCCCAAATCACTTCAGGTAAATGTCGGGATGCTTCCTTCAAAAAGGCCATGCCCGAATTCCTTCCCGTTCCTTGTTCCCAGTCCCGTCCCGCCTCTAATGACCTTAGCCGTCGACGAGGCGTAAAGCAGAAAAAAAAGGAAGCAAGATTGTGGTACTGAAAGCGGTGATGGTTTTGTAAAGTAAAGGAGATTAAACAATGTTTCCTCAACACTTTCCACTTTACACTCAATCTTTGGTTCTTTTCATCACCGACGTTCAGGATCCCATATCATCACTAAATGAAAGAGAATATTCAGTTCATTGGATAAAAAACTACGATCTGGTTTTTAAAATACTGCGGCAATTCTTAATTATATTATTATAATTATATTATTATATTATCATTATTATATTATTATAATCGACTTCTCGCTCACACTGTGGTCTGCTTAACAAGTCAATCCGGACTTATTTGTCACGGCTGGTGACCACAGTTAATACGAAAATTACACCCTACCCGTAAATAGAAATGTCTTTTCCTTTCAATCTAAAGGTTATACATTTGCATGTATAATGCAATTTAATAGCTCCCATAAGAACCTTATTTACATGTAACGTGAAGCAATCAATTATTGTGCGTCATTTACAGCCTCAACAACTTCTTCCTCATTACTTCATAAAACGTCAAGCGTACCGTAATGCAATTCTTTCTTTAACATATCGATTTTTATATTCTATCACTTTTAAATCACATGTAATACGCGGAAAATGCAGTTTCACATGTTTATTTATTTTTTTAATTATTTTTATTTTTTTACTTTTATTGCATGACCAAGAACATACTTCACCTTCCTTTTCCACCTTTTACGTTCTCTATAGTGAGTACTAAACAAAAATAATTTCTTTAGTATCGTAAAACGTGGTGCATATCGATGATAACCTACAGTCGTTTTTCGTCTAGTGTGGGACATTGCGAAAATTCCTTTGCAGAGGTAACAATTAACTAATTAAATAATTTGTAGTCGAAGTGTACTGAAAGAATGCATCAATAAGCTAACTGCGAATAAACAGATATGGTGTAAGATTGATATGCACCAGTTAATAGGAACCAAAAGACTTACATTAATGACACGGCACTTCAGCACTGTTTCGTTGCAACACGTTTTGAGAACTGCAGAAACCTCTCTAATATACAGCACCCTATAACTTTGTTTCATTCTAACATTGTTTTACTTTTACGAAAATCCTCATATAATACGGAACGTGATAGGGGCTTTTATGTCCAAAAGATAATTTTTAAATTTTTGATTGTCCCTTTATATTGTATCAGATATCAGATTTGAATAAAGAAATTATAAACTAGTAGCTGGTTCCCACGACTTCGTTCGTATTTGTAAAGAATTTCGATTGACAGCTACCGACATCTAACAACCATACTGCACGATGGGAGACTCGATGCTATTACCACACACAAATGCCAGTCATCTGCACTATGTAGTTCAGGCAGCAAAGTAAAATTTACGGACACACATTTCTTTGGTCGAAATACGAAAACATCCTTGATCGACCACTTTCAACCACCATATCTGCCACACTGCCAAAGTTTCCGAAATTCGGCCAACGTTGTGATCGACTCTGTGTTACTACCACCAGTGATCTGCGCTTCATAGTTTTGGCTGGAAAATGATACACAGGGACACATACATTTTTGGTAGAAATTTGAAAGTGCCGCAGGTCGACCAGTTTCAATCCCCATATCACCCACACCCCCATAGCTACCGACATCTTACAACCATAGTGCAGTACAGGAGACACGGTATTATCTCCACACACAAACACCAGTGGTCTATGCTATGTAGTTGTGGCAGGAAAGTGACATACGCGGAGATACATGTCTTTGGTCGAAATACGAAAATATCCTTGATCGGCCACTTTAAACCACCATATCTCCCACATCCCCACAGTTACTGAAATTCGGCCAACGTTGTGATCGAAAGGTGACTTTATGTTACTACCACACACAAACGCCAGTGATCTGTGATACATAGTTTTCGCTGAAAAATGGTACACCAAGACACATGGGTCTTTGGCAGAAATATGAGATTTCTGCAGGTCTGCCACTGTCAACCCCCATATCACCCACACCCCCATAGCTACCGACATCTAACAACCACAGTGCACGACAGGAGACACGATTCTGCTACCACACACAAACACCAATGGTCTATCCTATGTAGTTGTGGCAGGAAAGAGTAGTATTAGGAGACACAAAATTTTGGTCGTAATATGAAAACGCCATGCATTAGCCAACTTTAATCATCATATCTCCCACATCCCCACAGCTATCGACATTCGGCCAACGTTGTGCATGACAGGAAACTTCCACACAGAAACATCAGTGATCTGTGCTAGGTAGTGATGGCTGAAAAGTGAAATATAGGAAAACACACGACTATTTATATATGTATATATATATAAGATTAGAATTTTAAATTAATTTTGTTCGTGGAATATAAAGGAGGTTTTAAATATTTCTCATTTTAGTTTCACTACTCTGAAAAAAGTTTAAAAGTTTCAGATGAATATTATGCAATTCCTTTTAAATAAATAACAGAAATAGAAGTATGTTAAACTATATTGCTTAGCTTCAAAACAGAAATGTTTGCTTAGTTTCCTTAAAACTTACAAAAATATTAGATGTAAGTATATTTAGTATATACCGTATAATACAAGATATAGTCGATACTGAGAACAAATTTCAAGTTTCTATGTTCTGAGATAGATCCCGTTAAAGATTGGCTACAAACAGTAAAATTTTCGACCACTGATGTCTTTATTTTCCATTTATTAAATGCCGATAGCCCACACATCTATTCTATATACTCTATTGAAAATAATTTTAAATGTCATTTTCGGTTTTGGGTTAGTTGAAGTCTCTAGGCTATTCCGTTTACTTGGTGGAGTCCTGTTGCTGCTGGTTGTTGTGGCTTCTCGTCCCTGAAGTTTGATATAATTTGCATGAACTCCATTCCGCGACCTACAGATTGCAATAAATCTGCGACTCCGCTGAACAATACGCACTAACTCAGCCGCATCCCGCCTTAATTCAATAACGAGCCAAGCGACACCCGCGCGCCCACTGCGCTGTCGTCTGCTGTAATTGAGTCATTTTTTAGAGAACCACGCGAATATACGTAAGGCCCACACTCATTCATCCCACAGAACACACGCGCCAGGCACCTGTTCCGGAACTCAGACACAATGAAACCTCGGCTAGTCTATACATCACTACGCTCTGTGCTTCTTTTTTTTTTTCTATGGCTTTATGCCTCGTCGATGTCAAGGTCATTAGAGGAGGGAAAGGATTGGTTGGCAAGGAACAGGAAGGAATTCGGCCATGATCTTTTTGAACGAAGCATCCCAGTACTCGCTTCGAGTGATTTAAGAACATGGAAAACCCAAATCTGGATGCCCGGACGGGGCTTCGAACCCGCGTCCTCCCGAATGCGAGGCCAGAACGTAGCCGCTCACCCATCAAGCTCGGTCCTATCCTTCTAATGCTTCTGACATACGTTTCTACATTTTTCCTAAGCATATTCGGATTCCACGTTAAACTGTAGGTCCCAGAGGAAAGGAACTGGCCGTCCTACCTCTGACACAATGGCTTAGTATGCCTCCTTCTGGAGGATCCAACCAACCTTCGGGTTGTGGACTAAGTTAAGTTTATTTTTAAATTAGCATTATAGAATTGTAGTATCAAAAACGATTTGCTGGATTAGACGTTGGGATAATTAAAGATAATAATGACAGGAACATTTGTTTGCAACAGCTAATAATGGTAACAATTCAAATGAAAGCTATAGAGGTAGTGACCTTTAGCTTGAATCAAAATAATTACACTCGTGTTGTAAGAAACTGAACTTTTTATGATTCCTTAATTTGCCTCGGGTGGATATTAGTTACCACAGAATCCATGGAATATTATCTTGCAGTTTCTGCTACTTAATTGGTATGTATGATTCAAACAACATACAATAAACTTAGGAGAACTTCATTTCACTTTTATATATTTCACTCATCATTTGCTTCACAAATTACACTGTCACCAAATCATTAAAAACTCAATATTCTCTCTTATTATTGCGATTAATAACACAATTACTGTTCGAGCGAGGAACACCAATTCATGCCTCCGCTCGCCATCATTTCTATATCCGGAACTGACCAAAGAATAGTCTCTCTCCGCTCACAGATTACTTCAAAGATAATTACATAAAAACTGCTTCCATATCCTAAATACAATCATTTGGAATGCTTCTCATCAAACTTAAATCAACAGAACAATGTTAAATATCGGACACAAATAACAAATGGAAATAGAAAGAGAAAGGGATACTAAACAATAAATTTTAGGTGCGAGGGGACTATGTTTCCTCACAGTGTTCATATCATGCAATAGCATTTTCCGCGCGGAAATAGGTTTATATAGTAATGCATTTACAATTTTTTAATTTTTTTCTCAAGAAAATATGTTTATTATCCCCGTCAAAGAAAAATACATAAACGTAAGAACTTTCGTTTCTTTTAACTATCTTCTCATTTCCGTTTTTCCTCCAGCTATCAGAAAGTTTTGATTTTATGTTTTAACCTAAAGTAATTTAGTTACATTTAATGAAGCTGCATAGATGAAACAGAAACCATGTGCGATGGGTTGTTTTTGTGAGTCACGGTACATTTCACTCGTTTAATAATTCGATTAATTTTGTGTATCGGCATCTGAAAGAAAAATATCTTGAAGAAGATGTTTCGTCAACCTTGTTTGCTTTTCGTTCTTTCCTAGTTCGAAGAATTGTGTGCCAGGTACAGACTACATTAATCTTCTTGTAGAAATAAATTAAAATGATATTCGTCACATGATTAAATCATGGAAACTGAGGATCTGGAAACTGTTAGTGAAATCAGAAACTCTAGCAATAGCAACGAGGAGATTAAAAATCCTTGGCCCCATTTACGCTATTATATTGCGTTTAAGTCAAGATTGGGAGATCAATTGATTTATGAATTCAAATTGCCTAAATTTTCTACAATCAAGACTCGCGTTTCTACCCCTACTAATCTTTAACAACACATTAAAAGATCCAAATATTTACAGTTTGAAGAAAAAGTAAAAGCCGGGTCAACTCGTAGGATAAGGAAAAACAATTTAAAGCCTTCTTCACGTGCTGTGGCAGCAAAGGTATTTTCTTTTATCTCCATCTGCTAATAAAATTTTATGTCAACAAAGCATTGGTGAAGCTTTTGGCATCGTAGTCACAGACAGCGGCGTATTTCAAGCTGGTGTGGACCAGTGCATTCTTAACCTTTTCGTTGCCAACATGATTCCACTACATGTTGTAGCATCCGATAGGTTTAAAAATTTAATTTAATTGCGATGCAGTGCACGCTCCGATGGCAATATCCCAACACACCCATTTTCCCCCTTTCCTGCAATCTCCTACTTTTTCCCTCTCCAAGTTTCAAGTTAAAAATTGTTTCTCAGTTTTTGGTAAATTATGCATAAATTACAACGTCGAACCCCATTAAGAACTCAATTTCCAGACGGACATGGACGAGATTTATTGTTGATGATTAACTTTTACAGATAACTGTAACATGCGTTAAATTTGCAAAAATGTTACGCTTTAACGAATATCAAAGTTAGCCTTTTAAGTAGCGAATTAACGATTAACGAAATTAAAGTTTTGATTAACTGTGCCCAGCTATGATTAAATCTTAACTAATGTTTTCCTTAGCTATTCCCTGTTATTTTTTTGTCGCCTTTCGGTTCATATTACATTTTGTTCAGTCAACGGTTGGCCGAGATTCGGGGTGCAGGGAGCGTAGCAAATGAGCGGAAACGACGGCCAAATACGTGGAACGGAGTCTATGGAGCGCTGGCATTCTCACCTCCCGCCGCTACCTGACACGCCAGGGATAATCCGCATTCCCAAACCAGCGACATTCCTGCCATTCTCCCGCAATACGTGACAACAGACACTTCCGCCAGCAAAGCCGCCAGGGAAAACTGGTTCGGAATCTACCTACCAAAATGAAGTTGCTGTATTTCCTAGTCTACCATATTATCAGAATGAAATACGGGACCTTTATAGATTCATTCATTTGTAGTTCTGTTTGTCTTTCTGCCTATCGCTCACTCGATAATAACTTTTGATTCCTATTGCCTGGACAATTGTAATTGCTCACTATTATAATTCTTACTGTCTTTAAAGCGATTTTAACATAAAATTTGCGAAAATCATGGGGGTTAAAATATTTGTAGAAGTTTAGGGGGGAGGGGGAGAGGTAGAAGGGGTGAAATATGTTTTTTGTATTATCTTCATTGTTATTAAATGAGAAAAGCTACGCAGTTAATATTAAAATGCTAGAATTTTTTTCCATGACTGGTACACTCTTTTGACGAAAAAATAAAAAATTAATGGCGCCTTTATTTCCGAATCCAATGATCTGAAAAAACTTTAAGAAAAAGTTCCTAAGGTACTGTAATTTTTCTGGACCTTATGATTTACGAAATATAAGTAAATGAATTACTTTTAAAAATTTGATAATTCAGTATAAAATTTTTCAACCAAAATATCGTATGTGTCACTTGATAGAGAACTTCATCAATTAAAAAATTAATATGTCGTGAAAATACTATTTAAAAAAAAATGTTCTAAGACCTACAATTTTTGTTAGCTAATTTCTTCTTTGTGTTTTATTTATTTTTAAAAAGTTCTTACTGAATGTAATTTAACACAGTTTCTGTGTATACAGGGTGTTACAAAAAAAAGTACGGCCAAACTTTCAGGAAACATTCCTCACACACAAACAAAGAAAATATGTTATGTGGACATGTGTCCGGAAACGCTTACTTTCCATGTTAGAGCTCATATTGTGGACGGATGTGATACAATACGCCATTCTCCAGGGCTGCATCAGCGCATCAGGGATTCCATGCGACGGAGGGTGGATGCATGTTTCCTCGCTAACGGAGGACATTTTGAACA
Source organism: Vandiemenella viatica (assembly GCA_031002005.1). Taxonomy (NCBI): domain Eukaryota; kingdom Metazoa; phylum Arthropoda; class Insecta; order Orthoptera; family Morabidae; genus Vandiemenella; species Vandiemenella viatica. The sequence goes on along the minus strand of CM061920.1, from coordinate 40,901,514 downwards.
TTTCCTGTAACAAAGTGTTTGAAGTCAAGCTGGTACGTTCTGTTGCTGTGTGTTTCCGTGTTTCCATTCCATGTTTAATGTGATTTGAAGAGAAGTAATAAAATGAGCTCTAACATGGAAAGTAAGCGTTTCCGGACACATGTCCACATAACATATTTTCTTTGTTTGTGTGTGAGGAATGTTTCCTGAAAGTTTGGCCGTACCTATTTGTAGCACCCTGTATAGCGCTCAGCGCGTGTAGTTTATGGAAGAGCTCCGCGCCATCATAAACTCTCTCTCCCTCATTGTATTCAGCGTAGCCACGAGCGAAGCCTCTTCTTGCTATCTAATATCTGTCTGAGGCAGCAATAAGCACACCAATAGTAACCGAGCGTGGTGGCGTAACGGTTAGCGTTCTGGCCTCGCATTCGGGAGGACGGCGGTTTTAATCCCCGTCCGGGCATCCAGATTTGGGTTTTCCATGGTTTTCCAAATCACTCCAGGCAAATGCCGGGATGCTTCCTTCAAAAGGCCATGACCGAATTCTTTCCAATTCCTTGCCCCCCACCCTTTCCCGTCTCTAAAGACCTCGCTGTTAAGAGACGTAAAGCAGTCAAAAAAAAAAAAAATAGTAAATATAACTGTAAATCGTTGTAGCACAGCAATCCTGTACTATAAAACCACCAAGCTCAGGGCTTAATCCCGCATACAGTGCTCAATAGTATCACCGTAACTGGTTACGAAATAACAAGATACCATTGCAACTTCTTTCTGATCCTCTACCTACAATATCTAATAATTTCTTGGAGGGGAAAAATTGTTTCAAATAATTATTTATACATTTTGATGTAACGTCCGATAAATATACTATGGGAACTGTTGCAAACGAAACTGCTTTTCTGCTATTTAATCTGGATTTGTAGATGATCATTATAATGTGCAACAAACCGAAACATATCATTGTTCCTAGATAAGAAATTCTATCAAAACCCGAGCACTGGCAACTGGTTTCGGTTTTTCTTCAATAACGAACTGTTAAAGAAAACTTAAAACTCCTCTAAAATGAGATTCTGCAGAATCTGCTCGTAATAGTGCGGTGATATCTGCTTATACGCCTATCTCAAATATCTCATAGTTTTTTAGTTTGTTGACCCTCTAGAGAAAAATTCGAGAAGGCAGGAGATTTAAAAGCAGGTGATTTTATTCTAATTCATAAATCATCATATATGAAGATAAGACACAGTAAAATTTGCTGTCAATTTATACTTCTTAAAAAAAAAAAAAATGTAGGAAAGGATTTCCGAAACGCTTTTACGATTCAACGAAAATAATTAGTCAGAAAAAGTATAGGAGTACTGATCTGTGCTCCACCAAAATGTCTCGTATGGGTTCTGAAAGAAGTTAAGAAAGTAAAAGGTGACCGAAGAATATTGCAGACGCCTAAGCAGCATGATTTCAGTCTTCCGCATAATGCAATTGTGTCACGATTGTCCTGTCGAGTAAGCAGGAACCTAAAAGACGACACGTCCGGCGTTTCGCGCGAACAAAATAAGTCTTACCAGAGGTTAAGGTTAGTTTTATGATCAATAAAAATTCCGTGTCAGAGCCGGATTTTAAGCAGTAAACTATTGATAATTAGTTATTATTAATCACATTGACCAATTGAGTCAATACATATCAGCTAAATCTAAATTATGTAACTTCAATTGCAGGGCTGTCGCCAGTAATTTAGGGAGTTTAATATTTTCCACAGAAATGATTGCATATAAATTTTTCCATATAACTCGATACGGAAAAATTTGAAACAAGAAAGATATACGGTCTATTAATTGGTATTTGTAAATTATGTTTTATAAATCCCTGGTATGATGTAAGAGATATCTTGACAGCTCTAATTTTGCCAGACCTTTAAATAAATAAATTACTGCAAAGGTATCGACATTTATAGACACAGTCATAAGAGAAATTCACTCGTTTGAAGAAATAAAGATTCTTTCCATAATTGTTTTTCGCAAAATCAGTTCGCTTTGAACTGTAGTGTAAGAGAGCATCGGTACAGTATTATTTTAAATTAAACTTCTTCGTCTGATTCCTTTTTTCTTGATCAATAAAGAGAAGTGCCCCTTTGGGAGTTGCATTATGCAGCCAAGTTAACTCTCGTGTACTGCCGGCTGTGACGGCGGAAGGCGTGTGGGCAGGTCCTGCAGGCATTATTTGTTCAGTGCGGTGAAGTGATTTTATGCTAGTCCAGTTCCTAACTAGATTCGGGAGTAAGTTATCAGTATTTTAAGCAAGTTCACTGATGAAATACAATGTGAATCACCGGAACAGAAACTACTAGCAACTTCATTCATTCCATGATTTGTGAGAAACACAACAGTCAGAGGGAATTCTTAAAATTCATATCAGATATTTCAGCGTTCCCCACTCGTAAATAACTATAGAAAATAGCTCTTCTGAATTCAGAAAATCTTTTTGGAAGGTGCTAAGCACTGACAGTTTCAGCTAAAGAAAAAGTTGATACAATAATGGGTGACACCACACATAGATCTGTCTCTTAATGCAACAAGTATTAACCAGAAAAAATTAATAAAGAACAAACTTAATTAGAATAAGAATAGGTTTCGGTGGGTGATGTACAGTTACGTTTATGATCCAAAGTATGAATGATGTGGCGAACAATAAAGTATAGAACATATTTTAAAATGAAGTGTAAAAAGCCTGGAAAACGCGTACAAACTAATAGAAAAAAATAATAAAAAAATAAATAAATTAAATGACTTAACATAGGGTTAATTTATTTTTGCAGCAGATGTTAAGTTTTCTTACGCGTATCTTGTATGTTTTTAAGTCACTCACATGTCATGGATTTCTTGTCTGGTAAATCAAACGCTAAATAAACAAAAGTAAGTAATAACTTAGTGTAATTGCAATATTTTGTTATCTTTATTTAAAAGCTAATATATAATTATTTTACGTCATAAACTGCCTGTGAAGAGTTTTGCGATCGTAACATATAAAAATTCTCCCTTTCCATAGACTTCTAATTTAATTCATCAGTTATATTTTCAGAAGAAATAATATAAAATTTAATTAAAAATAGAAAGACCGAACAGGAAAACTCTTGAGGGCATACGCAGGCAGCATGTTACCTCGGTTTCATTTACCGCCAGTTCCTGTGATATCTAGGATAATCACTTGAATAGCTGCATACTTTTGAGAATGTTCTCCTATTTACAATTGGGACCATGTGCAAATAACTCCCACGTGTTTCTGATTTTCGAAAGAAATTTTTTTCTGACAGACTTTTCACACAAAAGACTATAGCGAGGCCATTTGTTTCCGAAAAATTCTGTCTTAATTTATGATTTTACCTAATTGGAGACCTTAACCTTTAAAACGATATGTGAGTTATCACTTTCGGATAGGTATCGAAGGAGATAAATGACTTGCAATAAAAAAAAAACACGTTGTAGAAATAAAATTGATACCTTTGCCCTTTAAGGGACGAATTCCAAAAAAAAAAAAAAAAAAAAAAAAAAATCTTTTATAAAGTATGGTGTGACCAAACCGGATACCTTGGTCTTTAATATGATACCTCATTTATCGATTCGGTTAAGCATCAAGGGAGATAAATGGCTCGTAACAGAAAAATGCGTTGTACAAATATTAATACTTTTACCCTTAAGGGTCAAATTTTGAAAAATTCCTTTCTTAGAAAATGGTGTAACCAATCGAAGACCTTACGAAGACCTCAGTCTTTAAAACGATACATCGTTTATCAATTTTGTTTAATTATCATGGAAGTTAAATGACACGAGACTAAATGCATTTTAATACTGATATTTTTGCCCTTTAAGGGTTAAATTCAGAAAAAAAACATTCTTAAAACATGATGTGACCCCAGCGTAGACCTTAATCTCTAGAATGATAACCCATTTATCTATTTCTGTTATATATTAATGGAGATAAATGGCACGTGACACAAAAATGTGTTGTAGAATCACTGATACATTTTCGCTTTAAGTGCTGTATTCCAAAAAAATTACTTCTTAATATGTGACGTCGCCAAAGCTGAGACATTAATCTTCATAATCATACTTCATTTGTCGATTTCGGTTAGGTATCCAGAGAGATAAATGGCTCGAGACACAAAAAACGCATTTTAGAAATATTGACATTTTTTACCTTTAAGGGTCGAATTACGAATAATTCCTTTTTAAAATATAATGTGGCAAGAAAACACCTTATAGAAATAATATATATGATAGTTTCACGGCTAGTTAACTATCGCCCACTGGAGCGTTTACGTTTCTTAATTCTTCGGTTCTTCTGTATTAAACACCGAAATCGGTGCTTGATAAAAATTGCCATAGTACGTTTCATGGACAGAACGTGAGAAAGATTAATGGACAAGATATTACAGGACCATGCAACTATTATTACACTGGTCTATCTTAGCATCATTAGAATTTATATTAAAATATTTTTCAATGCTTACAACGCAGCCCACATCGTTCTCTATAATTCCATGCTGATAGCCGCATTCAGTTCCATTTCGTGTCCTAATTTCTTGTTCAACGAATGACAGCAGATATCAGCATCGATTATGCCACGGGTTGTTAAATCTGCGACTTCCTTATAACAATTTAAAATCTAATTTTAACCATTTTAATAAATTATATAAAATTAATAAATTATTAAATTCAAGCATTTTTAGATAACCTTCGTTCAACATCAGGCAAATAATGGAAATTTGGAAGTGTGTTGGGCGAAATTAATTATTTGATATAAACAAATCTATTTGCGGGGTATTGTTACATTACATATAGAAATTATTCATTTAACAGGAACCTTTATTTCTTTCCATTAGTGTTTTACTTGCATATTTGGAAATAAGATGTCAAACAAAATAATGGTTACCAATGAAAGGTGAAAATTAATTAAAAATTCTCTCGGTGATTTCTCTATTCTGTTGCATAAGGAGAAATCTAAAATACAGTTAACTCTACTTTCCCATATTACGTATTGCTTAGTGAACTTTCTGAACGCGAATAATAAGTACTGCAGAAACGAGTTGCTCATAATGAGATTTTATTAAATGTCCATCAGTCACCAGACTTTTTTTAATGTGTTCATTAAGTAATAGGGTCAGTATCTGAAATACAAGTAAGTGTATCACAATGCACGAAAATCAAAATGAAATATGTTTTGTGGTTTATTTTCATACAGATGGAGAAGTTAAAAAAATACTTGAGCTATATGGTCATTTTAAGCATTCAGAAAGCTATTTGTGGAAATGTCGACTGTGTTGATATAATCGGTTGATGAACGTCTATTATTTAAAAGTTAATGGATTAGATGCAAGTACAAAGTCATGCAACAGTAAAAAAAGTTTTGGCACTGTACACAATTTCGCCGTCGATTTTGGCGGCACGATTTTCCATAGGCTGTTATTTTTTCATCAGACGTGACTTCATCCACATGAACCGGACTTCTTTATTCCACTTGTAATAAATTATAGTCATTAATTCACTAATATTGATACGAATAATGTGATAAATGAATATAAGTGATAAAATCAATAAAAGAGAGTCCGAGAATAGAATACAAGTATTTTACATATATACACGTGTTCTGAATTTTCATAATTAATTTATTATCATTGAAATGACACTACTTGGATGTTTTTATATTAATGCGTCATTCCCCCAGATGAGGGCCAGGTAGATGCATTGGAGTAGAGTCTCGAGTTCTTCAGTCAAGCCAACTTATCCTTTCCCCCATGACTCTGATAATTCATTGGAATTAATCATATCCAATCACTGAAAACATTTTTGCTGTTAGAAATCAAGCGAAGGAAATAATAAATGGACAGCTTCTACTATGCAATAAAATTTCATGATATAAGATAAGCTAACTCCCTTGAATTCCCGTAAAATTATCCGTTGGTTTTCACTTGCACAGACATACAAAACTTTTATCATTGGGAAGTATGGTACTAATCGAGATAAAAATAGTTTATATATTAGCGATTAAATAAAGTTATCAAGACGAGAAATATCGTTGAAATGCGTTCCCTTCAAAGGTATAATGTCACAACTACAGAGACCTCGGTGTGAAATTACTGAAATGTGCTTGAAGTAAACTTAGAATAACTTTAATTTCTGACTTTGGTGGAGCTGAGATGTGAAGTAACCGCGAATTGAACAACCGATACGAATGATTAAGAGAAATATTTCAGTAAACAGGTGTCAATGATTCTACGGCCCCATCTACAGACAATGAACCAATCATCCCGATAGTCAGAAAATATGAACTAAACATGGACAGGTAGTACGATAAGTTTTAAAAAATCTGCACTTGTTGGAGTCAGGGATGAGGGGATGTACGAGAGAAGTAAAGGAATTGGGTTACAAAACTTAGGTCAGACCATTGCTTGAATATGGTGGTGTAGTATAGAACACTCATTTTGGGCATGAAATACAGCAGTTGAAGGGGGTGCATATAAGGGATGCTTGATTTGTCTCTGGAAATTACCGCAGAAGACAGTCAGTAACCAATATGGTAAAATAACTGGAATGGGAATCATTGGAAGACAGGAGGAGGGTGAAGAGAGTTATGGGAGTGTACAATGCATATATTGGTGATGAGGCAAGGAAAGATATTGGTGTAAGGATTTACAGTAAGGGAAAAGATTACCATGACCACAAGCTGGCTCTCGATTCGGTAATAAAGTTTTCTTTCGTATGTAAATGGGTCAGCGATTGGAATAAGTTACCAAGAAAATGGATGAATAATTTACCAATAACGTTGAAACAAATTGATGTTGAAATTTGTAAAGGGCAAAAGTAGGTGTGTACAGGAAAGGGGAAAAATGGGTGTGCAGGGAAAGTGCCACCGGAGCGTGCATTCCATCGCGATTAAATTAAATTGAATTAAAACTAAATAACTGCAAAGAAAAAATAAACATTAATTAATACAAAAGTACAAGGAAAATGGTTAAATGCAATGAATAAATCATACGGTTTAAGTGGAAAGGGGGGGGGGGGGTCATTCTTCTAGTATTGACTGTTGTAGTTTTCTAACAAAGGGAAATTGTTTATCAGAATTTCGTTTATACAGCATGAATTGATTCTACGTCTGGTCCCTTCTTTTTTTCTCGTAAGAAACGGTAGAAGCCTGTACGGACGTCAAAATAAACTGCCACTACCGTTGGTCACGTTTTTCTGTTTTTCTTTATAGCTGGTATGAACACCTACACAAGTCCGTTCCGATAGTCGTGGTTTAGACAAAAGTAACGTTTCGGCAGACCAAACACCGCTTAAATAATGTTGTTTAACCGAATGGTCCTTGGGTGGCATGGCTCGAAGAATTGGTGTCCGTACACAGTTTAAAATAATAGATTGTTTCAAAACCCTACTGTTCTTGCGAGTTCGTATAAACAGACCGGCTGTGATTCGGCGATAACGACGTTTGACTGTGGTCCGCGTGGCGCTGAGTTATGGGCTGCGCGCTGTTTGGGCTCGCGGCGTATTTGCTTACCAAGCCGCGCACTATTTTTACTGCGTGTTATAGCGCCGGCGCGGAGCCGGTCTGTGGATATTGCAGCTTCGAGCTGACGGCTTGCAGGCCTCAGAGATCAGCAATCGCCAATAAAGACGACTTTGCCGTCGGCTACAAGAGGCGGTAAGCCCACCACTTACGCACGAGCGAAGACGGATTTAGATCGAAGCACAGTATTCCCGAGCCACCACAAACCAGAATTAGAAACTTGTTGCACCACTGCTACCGGACAAAACATGCGGAAACCGCATGAAGATAGCTGTGCTTGTCGTTAGTATCGCCTTCACATAGCGAATTAAAACGTCTACATCAAAAAGTCCGAAACACTCAGCTTACGGGTCCATGAATTCGGTGATTGTCATCCTGACAGAGAGGTACTACTGAATATCATTGCTTGTAGGCATCATTTCGTGTTTTCAAAGATCTCAACTCACATATCTCGCTTTAGTGGAGTCTTGCTGGTCTCTGCAAATTAAATAAGCGAAAATGGTAACTTTTTGCCATAAAAAGAGTTTGAAACCGAACATACCTACGTATTTCTGTGAGCTGGCGGAAATAGAAACACCTTTCTTCTTGAATTTAAACTAATATACTTCTTCTGTATATAAGAGAACAAACAAATTAATGAAATTAGAAAAGAACTCTTGACATTTAAGTGCCTTTCAGTTGAAATCTAGTTAGGGTGTATAGTTCCGTAGGAAAACAAAAAATAAAGTAATTTTTTTTTTTACTTTATAAACCGTTGCTTAGCGGAAATGCTTGCGGGACATAAATTCAATCTCATTCCATAATTATGATAAGAATAATAACACTTTGAGGTAGAAAAAACTATGTCAGAAATGTAAGGAAAAGATGTAGGTCATAAAAATAAGAATGTCACGTAATTCATGTATCCTGCCTACAACTGATGTAAAAAGAGAGCCAGTGAGCGATAATAGCCCAGGCATTTTAGGTTTTAACCTCAAAAAAAATAATGTAGAGCTGAAATTTGGCACAGACGTTCCTTAGTACCTTAGAAACAAGTACTAAAAAGTCCCCACCTCTAGGGTGTCCGCGTCATAGTTTTTTTTTGGTCAAAAGGGCTTAAATAGGGATTGAGTGCCAAATCTGTATAAACTTGTTGTAAAATTTAAAATGTCAGACTCAGTAACCTTTTATTGCACCCTAGGTAATTAGGATAGGCTAACCACTGCATAAAAGTGTAATATCGGCACTATTATTATTTAAAAGTAAAAGTATAGTCACATTTTATCATGAAGGCAGTACGAAAAATAACTTTTTTTTTCGATTTCTCTGCATTGCGGAAAAACTGTCAAAGTTACCAGGTCGGGACCTATGATCAAAGTTGTAGTACACACTTTCAGCATTAAAATGGTATATCGTTCATCCCTCTGCAACATATGGTTGTCGAGATACACGTTGAAACAAGCACACGTGAGTCAACGCTGGGCCGAGAGCTCCGCGCGCCGCTCCCCGGCCATTATGGGTATTAACCTGAAAAAAATATAATGTAGACCTGAAAATTGGTACAGATATTACTTACTACCTAAGAATCATCTTGAAAAGTCCCAATCTCTGAGGTGTCCTCTTCATAGTTTTATCAGGGCAAAAGATTTTAATTAGGGCTTAAATGTCATAATCAGTATAAACGTCTTGTAGGTCTTAAAATATCAGCTTTTGTATCATTTAATTGCACTATAAGTAATTAGAAAAGCTAATTATTGAAAAACAGTGTAGTTTAGGACGTAATTATTGGACAAAAGTAAAAAAATCTCGCATTTGATAGTGAAACAGGTACGAAATATGACTTGTTTTGTAACAAAGTCAGATTTGATAAAAACTATTGAAGGCCTATTATCAAAGTTGCAGAACGCAGTTTCAGCATTGAAATGGTGTATTCATCAAGTTTTTGTGACAAAATGGTTGGTGAGATATCATCGAAACATTCGAAACAACGCGCAGAGCTAAGCATAAGCGCCGTTCCACTTACCCTTCCTCTTCTGTCTGCGTCATTCTAATTTCTTCGAACAGTGCACTGAGATTTTGTGCCCTTGGCATTATATCTAAACTGACAGAAAGAAACCTTGAAAATGACGAAACATTTTGCAAAATTATAAATTATACAAATTTTTATTAAAATGTTTGAATAAAATTTAAAGTTCAGCTTCATCATCGTACTCGTCATCTGAACTATTATAGGTGACTTTACCGCATGCACATTAGTGAACACTCCAGCCCACAACGCACACATTCAAATCTATTTTGCAGATGTTCTTACAATTGCAGGGCACCAAATTGAGTAGATGATCTGGTGCAGGTGCAAGTGGGTTAGTCACTAGCTCAAGAGCTCCATTTTGTATTTTCCAGCCCCAATCTTCAGGACCTAAAGAATTTCCTATCCATTCTTGAATCTTTAAGTATATTCGTAGAGAATGTCACTCACATGTTGCATATGTTGGTGGAAGGGACGCAAGCTGGAAGGATACAGTGACTGGTTGGGTTGTGAACTTACGACTGTATTTTATTACCAGAAGTTCATGGATATTTTGACACTGAGATTTAATATTGTCATAGTGGGCAATGGCAAACGATGGAACTGAACACATGACAACGGAAAGAGAGAAGCATCGTCGATGTGTCGGGGGGAAAACATCTGCCAATGTTTTCGCTCACCACAACATGGTTGTCACTTCACTCCAAGCTGAGCTTTTGAAAAACTATTATCATTTCCAACGATACGGATGTCCTCGTTGGTAGCAAGACTTAGTGAAAGCAGTCGTATAAATGTAGTTCAACCTGTCACTAGCAAAACTGCACTGACACTAAGATATAAAATTGTCATAGAGGGCAACGGCAAACGTCTTTCCTGCGGATATTATGTCTTCTTTCTGTGCATTGGGATGTTCGAATCTTTCCATTTTGTCACGCAGTACTGCAGAACCCTTCAATAAATTCCAGTCTTGTTTTTTTCCTTTGCCGAAAAGAGCGCTGAGAATATCACACCCTGTGAATGCATGACAATATAGTGCAGAGTTTTTCATGTTTGTGACGGATTTGCAGAGTTCTGCCACGTTGAAGACCTTACTAGCAGTTTTGCTTGTGACAGGTTGAACTACATTTATATGACTGCTTTCACTAAGTCTTGCTACCAACGAGGACATCCGTATCGTTGGAAATGACCGCTACCTCTTGACCCCTGCAATAATCAAGTGCAAACATGCAATGGTGGCATCCTAATCTTCTTTACACTGAATGTCATGATGACCCGCAGTCTTTAATTTGTTTACAAGTAATTCGACTAGCTGATTTATGTTATAATAGTTTTTCAAAAGCTCAGCTTGGAGTAAAGTGACAACCGTGTTGTGGTGAGCGAAATCATTGGCAGATGTTTTCCCCCCGACACATCGACGACGCTCCTCTCTTTCCGTTGTCATGTGTTCAGATCCATCGTTTGCCATTGCCCACTATGACAATATTAAATCTCAGTGTCAAAATATCCATGAACTTCTGGTAATAAAATACAGTCGTAAGTTCACAACCCAACCAGTCACTGTATCCTTCCAGCTTGCGTCCCTTCCACCAACATATGCAGCATGTGAGTGACATTCTCTACGAATATACTTAAAGATTCAAGAATGGATAGGAAATTCTTTAGGTCCTGAAGATTGGGGCTGGAAAATACAAAATGGAGCTCTTGAGCTAGTGACTAACCCACTTGCACCTGCACCAGATCATCTACTCAATTTGGTGCCCTGCAATTGTAAGAACATCTGCAAAATAGATTTGAATGTGTGCGTTGTGGGCTGGAGTGTTCACTAATGTGCATGCGGTAAAGTCACCTATAATAGTTCAGATGACGAGTACGATGATGAAGCTGAACTTTAAATTTTATTCAAACATTTTAATAAAAATTTGTATAATTTATAATTTTGCAAAATGTTTCGTCATTTTCAAGGTTTCTTTCTGTCAGTTTAGATATAATGCCAAGGGCACAAAATCTCAGTGCACTGTTCGAAGAAATTAGAATGACGCAGACAGAAGAGGAAGGGTAAGTGGAACGGCGCTTATGCTTAGCTCTGCGCGTTGTTTCGATGATATCTCACCAACCATTTTGTCACAAAAACTTGATGAATACACCATTTCAATGCTGAAACTGCGTTCTGCAACTTTGATAATAGGCCTTCAATAGTTTTTATCAAATCTGACTTTGTTACAAAACAAGTCATATTTCGTACCTGTTTCACTATCAAATGTGAGATTTTTTTACTTTTGTCCAATAATTACGTCCAAAACTACACTGTTTTTCAATAATTAGCTTTTCTAATTACTTATAGTGCAATTAAATGATACAAAAGCTGATATTTTAAGACCTACAAGACGTTTATACTGATTATGACATTTAAGCCCTAATTAAAATCTTTTGCCCTGATAAAACTATGAAGAGGACACCTCAGAGATTGGGACTTTTCAAGATGATTCTTAGGTAGTAAGTAATATCTGTACCAATTTTCAGGTCTACATTATATTTTTTTCAGGTTAATACCCATAATGGCCGGGGAGCGGCGCGCGGAGCTCTCGGCCCAGCGTTGACTCACGTGTGCTTGTTTCAACGTGTATCTCGACAACCATATGTCGCAGAGGGATGTACGATATACCATTTTAATGCTGAAAGTGTGTACTACAACTTTGATCATAGGTCCCGACCTGGTAACTTTGACAGTTTTTCCGCAATGCAGAGAAATCGAAAAAAAAAGTTATTTTTCGTACTGCCTTCATGATAAAATGTGACTATACTTTTACTTTTAAATAATAATAGTGCCGATATTACACTTTTATGCAGTGGTTAGCCTATCCTAATTACCTAGGGTGCAATAAAAGGTTACTGAGTCTGACATTTTAAATTTTACAACAAGTTTATACAGATTTGGCACTCAATCCCTATTTAAGCCCTTTTGACCAAAAAAAAAACTATGACGCGGACACCCTAGAGGTGGGGACTTTTTAGTACTTGTTTCTAAGGTACTAAGGAACGTCTGTGCCAAATTTCAGCTCTACATTATTTTTTTTGAGGTTACCCCTAAAATCTGTCTAAAATGCCTGTACTATAATGGCACATTTTCTTTGTCCGATTGTATACAGGATGTTATAAAAAAAATTGAAAAATATTTCAGGAGGAGATAGTATGCATCAAAATAAGACAAACATGTCTAATAAACATTGAGTCGCTAACACATACTTGCGGAGTTAGTAACAGGTCCGCAATGTGACTCTCGTCCACTGCAAAGCATGCCTCAGCCCTACGGGGTAAGGAATCGCGCGCTCTGTGAAACTGTCTTGGTTGCTTCTGTACGTGATGACATGCATTGAAGACATGAAGAAGCAATCAAGACAGTTTCACAGAGTGCCTGATTCCTTACGCCGAAGGTTTGAGGCATGCATTACAGTGGACGAGAGTCACATTGCGGACCTGTTACCAACTCCGCAAGTATGCGTTTGTAACCCAATGTTTACTGGAAGTTTTTGTCTTATTTTGATGCATACTATCACCTCCTGAAATAATTTAATTTTTTTTAACACCATGTATATTGTTGGAGCAGTCTTGTAACTAAATGGATAAGTTGATGGCATTCTAAATTTAAGGAAACGAATTGTAACCCGGTGTAGTGACCATTTGTACGATCTTGCCTTTGTTCATATTATGCCAAAACAATTTGTGGTTCGGATTCAAGATTAAACTATAGGTTCCGGAAGATACGATATGGCTGTCCCACCTACGACACACTGGCTTGGTACGCTTTCTTTTATGGAGTCTAACCAATCTTCACGTTGTAAGCGAAGTTTTTATAATGTCTGTTTTTATTTATTAAATTAATTGGAACGGTAACTATTTCTGATATATTTCAATGAATAAGATTCATATACTGTAAGAGAATACGTACTTATTTGTAGACAAAGGATCTTTTGCAGTAAATATTTACCTCTTTTTATCTTGTCCATAACTATTACCAATACCACAAAAAAAAAAAAAAAATGTGAATACCCTACTCCATGAGCAAGAAACAAAACCATAAACGATTTATACGGGAACAATACACATAAGTACATGAAGATAGAACTCTTATAAGAGATGAAATCTTAATATCAAAAGTGTATATAAAACACGGATAACACAGTGCAATAAAGAGATTTTCATGTCGAGACCTTAAGAAAAATGATGGAACTTATCTCAGCTAAAGACAAAAAATTTCATCATTGTTCCGTGTTATTCTTGTTTGTTTGTGTGTGTGTGTGTGTTTGGGACGTTATCTGTTCACTTTTTCTAAGCGATGGTTTTCTCTTCATTCATTTATATCAGGTTAATTTCTTCTCATTTTCCTCCCGCTTTTAGTATGAACAAAGTTTAGTGAGGAATTTCTCTCTACTATAGAAATAAGTCATAGCATTTGAGGTAGGTAGAACCAGAATTAAATATATTATTTTGCAAATGCAACACTATTTAATACCTTTTCAACTAAAAGTAAAACATCAGATTTGCAGAAAATGTTGCATATTATCTGAAGTCAGAGAAAGTAAATCTATCTGAAATTTAATTTAATATTATTTAGCTGCGCCAATGTTTGGGCATTCGTTCACACAACGGCTAGAAAATATTACAGATCCTTGAGTAGGGCAGTAATTTATTACTAACTGCAGTTACGAGTAAGCAATTTACTCTATTAGTATCCGAAGTTTAAAGTCCAGCAATCTGGAAGGTAGTGTTAAACAAAAATCAGACAGTAATTTTCTGTTTTCTTGCTGCGTTGCAACCAAAGTCATGAAATTGCGGAATTTTGTAAATTACTGAATTGTCAGACAGGAGTTCTAATACTCACATAAAGGATTACTAAAACAGAAACACGCCTACAATATATAGCATAAGTATGCGGAAAATCCTCAGTTAATCTGTGACATTCTAATATTGTATCTCCAAAAAATTGGAGTGTAAAGTTGTTATTTTGTAAGTATTAGAATTTTTTCTGTGCGGGACTATTCAGCTTTTAATTAATAACCTAACATTATTTACTTATTTGTAAAAACAATGAGAATGCACATGTTCTAAGTCTCCCTGTCTAAAATATTCTTTGGAGAGAAAATAATCTGTTAATAATACCTCGATAAAACACACAGAAGTAATTTGATATGTGCTGTAGGAAACAAGGTAACAATTTCGAATTTGAGAATCATGAAAGTTCCAAGCAGATGCAAGAATATACCACGAAGATGTTACAATATTCAAACTTTCTTCAAAGGAACTCGCTGGCACGACAGAAACAATGTATTTTCTATCCTGTGAGTTCATTTACACCATGAAGTATTATTGGTGAGAAAATAATTATGAGCCATATTCCAATAGGAACTATTAATATCGTGAATAAAATGAATGTTATCAGACCAACAAAGCGGATAATGTGGCGCCTCCGATAACAATTGACATGTTTGATCATGCAGCTGAATGTCTCCTGCTATGCTTTTCTTTGCTACAAACAGTTAATTTCTTCAGCAACAGCGAATATAACATCTCAAAAAACGTACCTCTCTCTCTCTTTTTTTTTTAATACACTTTCGTTGTAATATTTCGGTTCTTATATCTAAAAAAAAAAAAAAAAAAGTCTGTTCGCTAAGTTCAGTGCATATTCTTAGGTTTAAGTATTTTCTGTTGGCTTCAGACTAATATTAATTCCCATCAATATCAAGAAAGCTAAGCATTGCGTTGAGAGAAAAGTTTTTATATTTTTCTTTCTTTTGAATAGAAACTTAAGTCATTTATTTATCTAATAGACTTATAAATAAAACGGGATTAAACGGAAGTTAGTAATCTGTCAATATTTAAAAACTAATATCCTTCTGTCGTAATGACTAACACTGAAAAAGTTAGAAGGAAGCTTTTCACGGAGTTAAATAATGGTGACATTTTTTACCTGGATTTAAATCATGGAGGAACGGAGTTAAGGAGACGACGCAAGGGACCTTCACCACGCATTGGAGTGAAGCCGGGTAGAGAGAAGTGGAGTGGAGAGGTCACCATATTGGTCGGCCGTAGAAACACGGGGAATAGGCATAAAAACCTGAAGGGAATCATACGACAACCGTGGCACCGCAATTTGATGATGGATTATAATGTAATGAGACGAGACAGATCAAAAATGAAGAATAATTGTATTTATATCCTGCTTAGTTCTCGAGATATACTGTCTCTAAAATGAGGAGTTTCTGGTTGAAATTCAAAAGAAAGATTTCCTCAAGGTCAAAGATGATAGATTCTTATGTAACACGACGAGACAAATCTAAAGTGAAGAATAAAGTTTTTTCGATATCTCTCTTAGTTTTCGAGATATGTTGTCTCCAAATTGGGGTGGTTAGGTTAGGTTAAGTCAATGTTTAGAACTTTTTTTTTTTAGAAAAAATGAACCCCATCAAAAGACCTCATAGCTTCTGAGCTTACTCAGAAGACATTGTATTGTTAGTGGCCTATGTAACTTTGCTAGCAACATCAGTGCATTTATCTTCTTACCATACATCAGAAGTTAGAAGCTTAGATGGGAGTAGTTTACATCGCGATACATGTTGTGTCACTAATATGGTGCTCATGAAATTACTAACAACTAGTAATAAATGAATTGTTTGTGCTCTTCTGATACACGCCGCATTTCAACCTACCAACATTTCCATTAATATTGCCGCTACAAAATCAAACTATGTGGACAGATCTAAACACATGCAATGCATAGTGAACTACATTTCGGGTAACAACGACGTCTGCTTCATTAAGTTTAGTAGTTCACACAGCACAAATTATCACAATTAATTTCATCGTACACTTTCAGTGTAAACTGAAACTGGACTAAAGCATGCAAATTCACTGTATCGCGATGTAAACTTGACCCACTTAAATTAGACTTTCAGCGCTTGTTTACAATGAGGCTAGCCTTTTAGGTACAAAGTAGCAACATATGCTGATTGTCTACAGTACACCAACAAATATTTGAGAACGATATCATCCTATTGAGAGCAATGAATAAATTTATAGCGATAGGCTCTAATCTTGCAGTTATCTATTAAACACTTTAATAACAATAATTACAACGTGATTTAGTTAAAAAACGTTATTCCAGGTTGTTTCCTATCTTGTCTGTTTGTTGAACCGTATGCAACACAACTTGGCATTATAAAAAAAAATTGAAATATTAGAAAATGAAATATTCACATCAGCAAACACAGCACAAACAGCGCAATGTTTTGGGGTGATTTCTATGGCCGCCGCGCATGCACAGTAGGAGACGAGTTTGTATATGAGGTTACACAGAGTTAGCGTTATTTCGTCTTCTCTACCTTCCTTCCTCCATGCTTCAAATCAGAAAAGAGTTTATTTATCTTTGTAAAAGTATTTGTGTCAACTTTAAATAGTGATTCAGTGAATGTATTAATGCGCGTGTTAGAAATTTCGATTTTTGGACAACAGTATTTGTGCAGGATTGACGTAATTTCTTCATGTCGATAGAAGTAGTTTCACATATACTACGACATATGTTGCCTGTACCTGAATTATTACTACATTGCAAGCAGAGCATAACATATTAGGATTTCAACTTTAATTTTTAGTTTTTTTTTGCGTCGATTGGAGCCATATTAGTGACGTCATTAATTATTCAGCCTCATGTAAGTAGTTACAATCAGGAAAACTACATGTAATCACCAGAACCGACTCGCGTATTTTCAGCAAACTGTCTACATGCGTGCGTTGGTTTATATTTATGTATTGCGATATAGTTTAATTATTTCCAAGTTTCCTTAAAAACGTTTTTGGCATACGAGCAATTCAAAAAGCGAAATATTAAGAAAAATTAACAATTTTGATAGAAGTAAGAAGTTACTGCTCTTGGTATCTTCTACAGATATAGTTTTTGTTATTTTTGTAAGAGATTTTAAAGTTTTGAGGACAGAAAATCAATTATAATGACCTATCAGGTTACAGAAAATAGCAGTCAGGATATTGGATATTCCAACAACAAAGTCCTCTATCGCGTCTCCCTAAGGTGCTATTTATAAACTTTCAATGCCATTTAATGTTCTGGATTACTGCACGTTATTTTTTCCATTTTGTGTCACATATCACCTGACAATGGACGAAATTAATCTAATCACCAAATAGCTATTGTCTTAAAATTGTAAATCACAGCCATAATTTACTGAATTTACAATTTGCTGATAAAGAGAGAATATGAGGAAGGCACAAAGCCGTCCTAAGTTAGAGTTGTGCTTGCCTCACATCCTACTTCGAAGTAAGAAATTTTGATAAAAAAGAGATATAAACATTTTTGTTTGTTTACGTGCTCTGATTTTGTGCTGCCTTATGTCACCAGACTTTAATTATAACTTAATTTAATTCAGTTTCGATTAAACATATACTCCGATGGAGACTTACCTACAGTTGCACTTTCTCATTCCACCCACCTACTTTTTAACTTTACGTATTTTAATTTTAAAATCTGTTCTACTAATTTTTTGAAACTTCCCTTGGTAATTTATTCCAGTCTCTGACTCCTTAACCTACAAAAGAAAATTTTCTTTCAACGAAAATTTTATCCAATGTTCTCATTTTTTTTAACGTCACGACAAAGTGAATCATAACATATTTTACCCACTGCACCAAGGGCTGTACTTTAATCTTAACCCCATCCCAATTCAACCAGTACGTTCATTCCAATTCAACCCGTACGTTTTGCACGAATCAAAGATAAACTCATTTTTTTTTTTTATTTCTCGACTTTTCTTGACCTTATCAAAATGAAACACACCCTAACTTATCCAAAGGACCACAGACTGTACTTTAAACGAAGCACCTCCAAAATCCAACTAGTTGTTTTTGCGTGAATTCAGTTCATCGCAACTCGCAGACAGACAGGCAAACAGACAAACAGACGGACATGCAGACAAAAAGACAGAAACATGCATTTTTTTTAAATACTGTACAGTTGATTCTTTTTGTAGCTTTTTACTACACTAGAGTAATTTTTTTGAAAATATATGAAATGTAGACTTTTCCCGGTCACAATTTTATGATATGTACAGATTTTATGACATCTCCAAACAATCTTATTTCTGACTGCAAAATCAACGCTATCATTTATTAGAATAATGAACATCAATGGTCCAAAATCGACTACCATATGGCACTTCCTTTTAACTTTTACCGCTTTTGAAACTGATTTACTGCCTTTTGCTTTCTATCTTCTAAGAATTTCCTCATTAACCAAAACACTTTTTCATCTACTCTAATACCTGGATGATGTCTAGTTATGGACTATCAACTTGGCCTCCTTTGTCAATTTTCTGAAATATCTTGCATATATCCTACTTAGAGAATGTCCTAGCCCTTTGGTAAACCATCCCTTTCAGACATTGTATGCCAATGTCTCAACTAACTTACACACCACTGAAGTAAATTTAGTTGGCATGTAATTTTCAACCCTATTTATCTCCACTCCTATATCGACCGGTACTAATGAGACATTCATCCAGTCGTCTGGTAAACAGCAGGTCTCCAGATTCAATAAAAATAATATTGCAAGGTAAGATACAATGCTGTATCCCTCTATCTTTAATACATCTGTAGTAATATTATCCTCAAATTGTTTTTAGGCTTTTTTAGTTTTCTTATTTCTCTCACAATATCACCAGGAACTTTTTCAGTTTTTTAGTCAGCTCATTACTAATTGTGTGGAGAATTTGTTTATCTTATTTTCCCCTCCTATCCCTGGATGGTATTCCCTATTGGTCTCATTAATCTCTGCTTTTTGTAATCCACAGTTATCTCAACTCATCCCTCTTCGCAGTTTCTTGGACACCTTCCCATTTTCTCATTTTTCTAGTCATAGTAATATCTAGTTCTACCATTCTGTGGTTCCTTGCACCTACAATATTTTTCATAAACCTGTCTAAAGCTTCACTCCTTGTTGGAGTTAATTCAAGTGTTCCTCTGTGCGTTTATGTCTCTTAATGCTATTATCTTCACTTGTTAAGTTATTACCAACCTGTTGAGCATTCTTATCTCTCCATTATAGCATGTAGATTCTATACTTATCTCTATTTTCTGTTCTGAAATAAACATTTCTCCTCCATTATTATTGTCTCCTTCAACTCGACATCTGTTCAGTTCTGGTACATACGCCTTTTAATAGTTGTGCCTAAACTTCAATTTTGGCTACTGGTATACGAAGCCCGACAATATCCACCAGAACTGCTTTATCATAACGTATTCCTTGTGTAATCAGAGACCGGACAAGGTTATTGTCGGGCATAATTAGGAAGTTATCCAACATGTTTGATCCCTTTGTACTTTGCACCTCAAATTGTGTACAACCTACTTCTCTTACTAAAGTATTTGCAAGTATTTGTGCGATTAATCTTGTATTTTTAATGCAAAGGCCTTGTGCGTGTGATCTTTGTACATGGAATGAAATATATTTTTTTGTTTTAGTTAAATATGTAACAAAGGCAAAAATCAATCTTGATGAAATTTATATGGAACCGATTTTAGATAACCTTCTAGCTAATAACAAAAGATTTACGCCAATCGTCAACGTATTTTCGTAGTTATCATTGTATATGCATAAAAATACTCCATTCTCTCATTTAGTTTTTGATGAGTTTTCAAACAAGTACTGGACGAGCTGAGACTCGTCACGGACGAAACCAAATGCAAGCTCATCAAGCCAGGAAACACCGGAGGAATCATTCACTTTCTCCTTTAAGCTGGTGGACCTAAAGAATAACAGCCTAGAAGACTTGAGCATCCAAGATGAACGTGATAATCAAGAAGAGTGGCAGACCATTTCCGAAATTCAAGAAAGCACATCGATGTCTACATCACAGAGAGCAGAAAGCAAGATGATGGTAGCTGCAACCAGGCCCGAAGTCTCGAAGATGATGACGCTCAACCCGCAACATCATAGGAGTGAGACAGCCACAGAGGAAGGCGACAAGTGGGGAACACTTTACCTCAGAAAGTGTGACACGGCGGTTGTCATCAGGATACTACAGGAGAAAGGTATCCTGTACCAAGAGAAAACGCCTGAAACCCAACGCTCAAGCCCACAAGAACAACTGACAACACCGACAGCCAATATGAACGACAAGACAGCTAATACGAACGACAAGACAGCTAATACGAACGACAAGTCGGCCGATAAACATATCAAGATAAGGAACTCAGGAAATAAGACAAACATGCAGCAGTGTTACAGATGCCAAAATTTTTTGGCACTATGCTAAGGACTGTCACGCTAAAGAACGCTGTGTCCGCTGTGGAGAACGACATAATGTAAAAAACTGCAGCAGATCCAGAGACGCTGAAGCAACATGTGCAAACTGCCGAGGACCACATTCAGCAGCGTACGCAGGCTGCCCTGTCCGCCGCAATCTGCAAACAGCAATTGCCGCCAAACGTAGAAACAACAATGCCAAGACCATCTCTACGGAAAATGATAAGGAGAGCAGACAAGATGCAAACAGTGGCAGACGCAGCCGTGACTGGAAGAACGCCAACCGAAAAGAAGGCTCCAGGAAGGCGGAAACACGGAACTATGCAGCACCGAGACAAGACTGGTTCCCGCCTGCATGGAGCCACCAAGTCAAAACCCGATTCCACCAAGAACAGGAATGCGACAGTGTTCAACACCAAGGACTACACTACCAAACCGAGGGAGCCAAGATCCACCAGAAGACACAACTTATAAAATTACTTACGCAGTTAATATCAGTACTAACCCCCTAGTGGGGACTAAACCAATGAAAAATAAGGACATTAAGTCCACAGAACCAGCAAGACACCATAATACCATTTCCCAACAACACAAACTCAATAAATGTAATTTAATAAACCCCAAACTCAATAAATGTAATGTAATTAAATGAGGCAAATAAATCAAAACTTAAAAAAAAACCTTATCCTAAGGCCGAAAAGTGCTACCGCTCTCCAGCTGGGGGAGTGAAAGACAATAATAATAATAAAAAAGATTAAATTCTGTGGAAACTATTCCAAGGATATACTCTTTCACGCAAATCCACAGCATAGCATTGGAGTAATAGAAGTATATACATTACCAAATACCTACTGGTCGAATTGAGAACCTCATTCTTTGAAGTCAGTTACAAATATTTCTCTATTTTAAGGAGGATATTTTCTCCAGCGCTGTTGACATCGTTCTTGTATCACTTATCACGATTTTTTTTAATCTAAATAATAGAATTATGTGGTTTGGTTATATACAGTCCTATTCATATGTTTAATCTACTGCAATTCCTACGATTTCTACTACATTTAGTGTCTTCAATTCTTTTACCACTATCATCTCATTGCGTTCAATGATATTTCTATATACTCACTCCTATCTGTTAATAAGACAACATCTTCAGCAAACCACTGCATACTGATTATTTCTTCTTGAAAACTTAAGCGATATCCAAATATTTATTTTTATTTCGTTCACTGTTTTCTCAACATATGAGTTGAATACTGATGTGGATAGACTTACGACACAACCTTTTCCTCACGCTCAAATCCTCTGTTTTTATTACACCTATCTGATCCTTACAAAGATCATAATTTTTTCTATCTCGATTTTGGAGAGCTAACATTTTTAAAATTTTCAATATTTTGTCCCACATAACATCAGCAAAGGCAATTATTTAAGTCCGCATTTCACTTTCTCTCCCTTTTTTTCTCCCTACATTAACATTGAAACGAGAATTGCTTTTCTGATATCCTAGGTTTTCGCTAACCCAATCAGATCTTCACCTAATATCTTTTCCACTACCCTTTTCATTCTTCTATACAATATTCTACTCAGTAATTTTGTAGTACATAATAGACTTATTAGGTAATAATTTTAATATTTGTCTTGTTGTGCTTTCACTGAAGGTAAAAAAATAGTGCAACTATTGGAAACCATTGAAATCCCCCCTGTTTCGTAACGTTTCAGATCAGTCCAAATAATGTTTGGATTTATTCTCCTCCTAGAGATATAAAAGTTTTTGTAAGAACATCATCAACTTCTACTGCAATTTTTTCAATTCTCTGTAAAAATTCGGTTCTTAAATTAGAATCACTTATATCGATACCCACATACACTGAAGTTCAAAAAGTTGCGGGAATCCTGCTAACATCGTGTGGATCCCCGCAGCACTGAAGACAAGGTATGGGAAGGAATTCGGCCATGGCCTTTTGAAGGAAGCATCCAGGAGTTCATCTGGAGGTATTTGAGGAAACCATGGAAAATCCAAATCTGGATGCCCGGTCTGGGATTCTAACC
This sequence comes from Vandiemenella viatica, assembly GCA_031002005.1. Lineage (NCBI taxonomy): Eukaryota > Metazoa > Arthropoda > Insecta > Orthoptera > Morabidae > Vandiemenella > Vandiemenella viatica. The sequence continues at coordinate 40,878,619 of CM061920.1, read as the reverse complement.
AGCGTCCTCCAGACGCTCAACCACCTCGTTCGGTCATCTCACTCTTAAAATTATCTAAACCGTGTAACATATTCAAACTTCTAACGAAGCACCCTTCGGTTTGTCGATATTGTAATTATGTTTTTTTTTCTGATAGGTATCTATATCTCAACAGCCCGCACTGGAAGATCCAATAAGAGATTTATTAGGCCTAAAAAAATACAGGGATACATTGTGGCGAAATTTTGTACGATCACATTTCCTCCAAATTCTCAGTGGTTCTGCAGTGGATTCGGCATCCACCCGGTTTTAATCTTTTCTGAATATGAGTTTATTGGAACATTCTACACTTCCATCCATTCAGGAGGCTGTTGGCTAGTTCTACGTGGATTCGTACTGTATGGAAGAAGGGGGAAAATATAACTGAGACATTAACAGTCTGTAAAATTAACTGCATTAGACATGTGACATGTATGCTTATATCCATTTTTATGACTAAGCATCTATTACGCGAATTGTATATAATTTTGATGAAATCTTGTTATTTACCTGATCAGTAGTGATATCGAAAACATGAGGTAATTAACATACAATAGTACGTTGATACGATTACAGTTCTCAAAATAGAATATGCCATTACTAATTGCGTGATATTTAGGATTTGTGAACGAATAAAGAAGCTATGAAAATTTTACAAGTGTCAAACATTCCAGTCTACAACCAAAAATATATGACGTGTTGTTGTTAAGAGAAATTCATCGAAATAAAGAGGGATAAGACGGGTAAAATTCTGAAAATTTACATTTGTGATAAATTATTAAAATTTAGCATCAAAAGCCGGTATCTTGGCTTAAGTTTATTGTGCGATACATACCCTAACACTCAAATTAAAAATTCCACTTGCGGATCATTATTTATGCACGGAGAAATACAACATCAATATTCTGCATTGGTGAAAAATGAAAAAAAAAGAACACATTAATCTTCGTGTTGCCGGGGATTGAACTTTTATTGACAAACATTAGAGCTGGTTGTAAGAGACTAGACGCGTATAGAGAGAGACTGTAGGGTGTGTTGGACTGCAGACCTCTGCTCTTTCATGTGTTTTGAGTGCCATCCTGGGAACGCCCACTAGGTGGTGCATTTCTGCGAGTGTCGTCGCTCTCCGGTGCTGCCGACGTCGAAGCCGGTGTTTCTCAATCTGTGGTCCATGGGGATGCTTCAGGTGGTGCCCACGCAGAATATTATAAATTTAAGAACCGCATTCGTACTATATACGGCTATAAGCGAGTAATAATTAGAAGTCCTACTTTTTATAAGCCACGAACGTCAATGAACAGGCAAACCTCTGGCGTTTCCAGGTTGAGGACAGGACAGCATTGTTCCAAGAATATTGTATCCATTTCCAGTTGGCATCAAAAAAAGCTCCGTTCGTATATGGAATTATTAAATAACCGTTTTCTGGGAATCTCGTAGTAGGTGTGAAGTAGGAAACAGTAAAAAGTAAAAGGTTTAGTGTCTGGTCAATATATAATTAAGTTTAATAGTTCTCTTCCAGTTTCATATCTGTTTCCGTAGGAATTCGAAACTTGGTTTCAGATTTATTATGTTATAGTGGTACAATAAACCTGTCCCTTATTAATAAACACACAGGTAAAAAACTAGGTCCTTACAGTTTACTGGTCCACAACATTATTTTTGATAATTTACTGGTCCTCGGGTTGAAAAAGGTTGAGAAACGCTGGTTTCCACACGTGCTCGGAGGACTGACAAACATCTTGCAGAGCCCACTGCGCACTTTCTTCTTGGAAGGGCAGCACAGCCGGGGTGTGCTGAATGTTTTCCGCGCCCTCTTTTATGTGCCCTGTACAAACACCTGAAGCGTATGGGCATTGTAGGCTGCGAAACCGAACACCAATGCAGACCACTGCCGGAACGTGTCGCTCGGCTGGTACACGTCTTCCAGCAGACGTCTCGAGTGTGAAGTCACCCGGTAGGTCAATCCGGCCTCATAGAGGTTGTAACATCACAGTTACCTTCCGCTGGCTACGAAGTAGTGTCTCTGGAGTGGAGAGATACATTTTTTCTAAGTCAGTCGTATGCGAATTGTCGCCTAGTGAAGGCATTGGCCTATATACTTACTGTATGATGTGGTTTCGTATGTGTAACTGTGCTTAAGAAGAACTTTATGTCATCGATAGGAACTGTGATTATAAAAGTGAAGTTTGAACAGTATTTAAATGAGCATTGAACGTCAAGTTGTGGTAGTGGATGATTTAGCTGGAAAGAGATATGAATTATAATTTACATTTTGTCTCAAGAACTCTGTAATCTTTCGGATACGAAGTTTACTTTGAAATTTGATGGTGGCCAAACCGTTCACAAGTGTTAACGTGATTTATAAATAAACTTGTCATGGACGTAATTCTTCTAGTTAACTAACTTAATGACCTTTATTAATTGTTCTTATAATTGCTGCTTAGGACGGCTTTGGTTTCTTCACCTGGCGACCGGTGGAACAACGAACTATATAAAATTAAATTAGCTTGCTTAGAGAACTGTGTCTTTGAGAGAACTTATTTTATGCGAGAGTAATAAGATACCGCTAATTATAAAAGAAAGCATAAAAGTTGTCGTACAAGGTCCACTGCATAAACGGTGCGCACCTAGGCGCTGCGGCACGCCAACGAGTAACACAACGGAGAAACCAAGACAGCGGCGTGCAAGCTTGATTCGGCCATCCCTTCATTACTCAGGCGATTCATGTTTAGCTAACTTAAGATAACAGATTAAAGTTACTCAATAGACAAGGAAACTTCTAATACAACATTGTGACTTCATTTCATTACAACACCATACTCTTTATATTACGAAAAGAGCTTGCAACTTACTAATTTCGCACTATTTCTTTTAATTCTTGTATATTTTTTTTTTATTTTATACAATATATAGTTTTCGAGACGAGTCAACAACCACTTTGCATGGCACACAGTTTTATTCAACAATTTTGGAGCTTTTACAATAATGGCATAAAAACATAAATTAGAAACGATCCATAAATATATTTATTACTTAATATGATTAAACAATTTGAAACTTTCTATCTTCAATCCTTGCGAAATATATAATTAGTGTTCTTGTACCTCAAATATCTATTTCGAACTATTGAATAAACAAACAAATTACAAAGTCTATAAAGAATGATGTTTGAAGTTAATTAATTTTTGTTTATTTTCAACTCCTAAAATGACATTTCGGCTGATACCATAAATGTAAGAAATATTCTTAAAGCTATTACTGCGTTTGTAAATGTTCAAATGAACATTCTCTACTTCCCTGACTGTGCCTTCCACTTCCGCTCCCTATGACCACCTAATTACTCTGTCTGTCAAAGTGGCTGACTTTTCCGAAACCTCCAGTCGATACAAAATTTTGACACAGAGCTGTGCTTTTGATCGTTTAGAATCGCGCCATGATCCCGTCTGATCTCCCCGTCATATCCTTTATACTGTTTACTGCCAGGGTATGTAATCTTCCTCTAAGCTGACAGCGTGGAAACGGTGTAGTTTAGATACGAATAGTGTCAAAGGCAGAGGAAATACTAGCTCTCGAAAAGATTCGTAATACAAAGATGAGGGGGTTTGAACTCTGGTTTAAAGACGTTACGATTTTTTCGATTAATCTGATAACTCATGGATTAAAGAAAAAAATACAAAAGGAAATACAAATGCAGCTGGTGTTTTTTTTTTTTTTTTTTTTTGTACAAAACAGATCTAAATAAAGTGAAAAAATAAAACTGAATCGAAGGACGATCGTAGTGTAATCCTTTGTCAGTTTTTCTTGAAAGGAGTGCTTATATCGAATACAGAGTGAACAGTGCGTATATTTCTCCTTTGTAGAAGTGGTTATAATTTCGTTCTCCATTCCATCGAAAACCAAAATCTGGATGCCCGGACGCAGATTCGAACCCGCGTCCTCCCGAATGCGAGGCCAGAATGTTAACCGTTCACCCACCATGCTCGGTGCAGCTGTTTTACCTTCTCCTGACTATGAAAAACGTTTGTTTGTACTGATTTTACTCGAGTTCATTCTAGGAGCGAAATCGCAGGGTACTCACTCATTGTACAAGTGTAATTGTAAACAGCTTGATGGCAGTAATGCTAGTTGTTAAGTGTCAGAGTACGTCAATTAACTCCGCCGTTGATGAGACATGCAGCCATCCAGGCCCCGCCCACAATTAACACGCTACTAAGCGGCCGCGATGTCTCGACTTCCTGGCGCATCGCACCCACATCACCCGCGGAAAGTTTGCCATTACATAAAACATCGGAGGGAGGGAATTCCGCGAGGCCGCGCCGCGCCGGTGCGATGTGGCGCGCGGAGTGGCGAGCGAGGCCGAGCGGCGACGGAAACGGCCGAGCGGCGGCGACGGCGGCGCGCGGCGCCCGGGCGCTCAGTCTGCCATCAGCCTCGCTGGGCGCCGGTCGAGCAGCTGCGTGCCTCCGCCCCACCTCGCCCGTCGTCCGTCTCGTCTCGTCTCGTCTCGTCTGCCGGTTGCCATGGGTCCGCCAGTGCGGCGCCAGACGCCGTTCCCCAACGCGAATTACACCAGTGTCCAGTGATTCCTCGGTGCTCGCATCTCTGTCTGTGTCGGAACACTCGCGTTACGCCCCCTCGTCTCTCAACTCCCGAGCCGCCAGTCACAGCGGGCGCGCCAAGTTCGCACCTCAAGGTGAGTCCACCACTCCTGCACTGGTCAGCTACAGTCGGCAGCCAAATAATGTTACTAATAACAAGGGGCAACCACTGGCGGCTTTCATACTTCACATAGTAACGTGTGTGAAAATAAAAAAAAAACAATATTCGGCCTTGGGGAAACATACTGTCAGGAGTCGCAGACAGAATCTAACATCGACCGCTGTTTTAAAATTAGTCGTATAAACGAAACTTGAAATTTAGTGGGAGTACAATTGCTACATTATTGTAAAGACTAGCAACACTATTTTTTGATAAATTACTCTAGTTTCTTAGATGTTTCAAGAGTTTTTATGACACCAAAGATCAATCATAAAGTTACTAACATTTGTTTTTGTTTTACAAACCAACATTAAGAATACATCGCAATCAATTTTCTAGAAAACTGTCATCATTTAATAAAGAAAGAAAATAATATAGCTGGAAATCTCAACAGTAAATTTTGTCTCCAATAACCTCAATAATATTAACAGATGGTGTTTCTGTAATATCACATGGCAGAAAAATAGTTGTCTGAATTCCATTTTAAAAAAAAATTCCCAATTTAGTGTTGATGAACTTTACTTACGGAACAGCTATGTAGGTTTCCGTGGCAAAGTAGTAACCAGATTAGCATATAACGCAATCACATAATGCTTGTAGTTAGTTAGTTACTTCCTCCATCTCATCTCATTTAGGTGAAGCTGATCATACAAACCAGTCATTTAACCAGTTTATACTGTATGTTTTTCTAAACGATATTTTTCAACTTACCGTGATTTGTGTTCTCTGAAGCTGATAGAAAGTTTAGTTGTACTGATTTTGCGCCGTGTTAGCACCGTGAGATTCAAGTTGTTGTGTGTACTTCGATTTCTGCGTGTGTAGCGCACATGTTAGTGCGACAGTGCAGTCGCATAGCGCCGCGCCGGCTCAGTGACGCAATTTCCAGACGAGATTTCTCTTCGATAGCGATGGAAATTACTGCGTCTCCGGGCTGTACGCGTTCCAGGATCTGGACTTCCAGCACAGTACTGACGCTGGAAACATAGTGCAGGTTTTTCAAAAGCAACGTCTTCCCAAAACGGTATTCTTGGCGGGCTTACATCTTTACTTCCTTTTCTTTAAGATCCACTAATTTTCTGCAGTTATAAAATTTCTGCATATTGCCTCAATTTTTCACCGTCGCCTACAACGGCTTTAAACTGTGTTAACTTCCTACAAAGTTGCTAATTATTAGTATTCACATCCGTTTCACTGTCCTGGAGAAAAAACAGTGTATTGGGACCTAGGTGTAGCATGTTAAGTATCAGTTCAAATTGCTCGTACATAGCGGCACTCCCTTCCATTCGGAGAAGACAAATAATAGCCTATCAGATCTAATTGCCTCACGACGTAATTTATCTGAAGAGCGCTCTTGAGAAATTGTATCCAGTGGGACACTCTTCCCACTGTACTTCAAAGTTAAAAACAGTCCATCTCATCAGTCTCGAGGTGCTCTGCACTAACATTCAGTTTACGATTATTCTGTAAGTTTCGCAGTTGAGATTATTGTAATTAACTGCTTACTAATATAATATTAATCATAACATGCAATGAAAAATTGTTGATGCCTAACTATTTGGGTGCCAGTAAAATTAGGAGGTAATTTACTCAGTCACATTCACCTTTCGTCCTTAAAACTTCACTGGAGCTCAGCGTTTTGCCATGTCGCAAGCCGGCAGTTTGCAGATAGCCCTGGCTAATTATCCATTGCGCGCACAAAACTTCAACTGAAATCATACGCGCAGAATTTTGAGCAGACAAAATTCTTCGAAAATGTGTGTAGCAACTCATTTATTATGTTGCACCAAGTTCCTTATAACGTGTGGCGGGCACAAAGTTCAGTAGTCTGAATGGAATTTATAATAACATTTTCTTGGATAATAATTTTATGGTTATGACTGTTACGAAAGTTTTTCAATTTTTTTTTTTTTTTTAAATTTTCCTTGCTTGATCAGAAATTATATTAACTTTTAATACTTCTTGAAGTGGATTTTAATATTCAGATGGATTATTTCGCTAAGAAAGTGAGAATAATTATTTCGTCTGTTATAACGACTTCTACTGTATTTGCATATGTAATTACTGGACGAGATTATCTACAACTTTATGATTGCTTACAGCTTTCACCTTGAAGATTTAATATATTTGCTTCATAATAAGTTTTCTGTTCAATATTCTTCTGAAAAGATAAAAAATACACAAATATAAATTAAAATATGGTTACATTTGTTCATATGATGCTGAATAAATTAAGCTATGTTTGCCGTTATAGAAAGATGATGAGTAGTAGGCCTAAGTTCTCAGTTTCCTCAGTTGAAGATTAAAATCGCATAGAGTCAAAAAACAAAAATTAAATTCGCGAGATATTAGTTGCTTTTGATTTTATGTGGTATAATTTCTCTTTGCTTTGGCTATAACGAAGTAGTTCCTTACGACTATTAATATCAGTGTTCACTGTTTGTACTATGCTGAAATTGAGAAGTAGTAGTTATTAAATTATGTTCGCAAACCAATACTGAGCAAAGTTTTGAACTGTAACATAGACTCAGATTTTAAGGACATGTTAATCTATGGAAACAACATACACACGATTTATTTCTGTTCGCTGTTTCATATTATTGGCAGGTAATTACATATCAGTTTTAAGTGTTTCCATTTATCGTGTATTCCGCTTCTTAATTTGCTATAAAGACGCAAAGGTACAATATATCGCACAGCACTCCGAACTAGAAAAGCAGCGAGTTGTGTGAGTGAATTTCATGTCAGAAGAAACAAGAAGGCTGAAAGAAACTCAGTTTAACATAAAAAAAAAAATTAAAGATGTCGGGGGAAAAAATTACAAGCTATCACATAGAGAAATTATCAACGAATATTAGTCTTCTATTGACGAGAATGCAAGAGTTAAAAAAAAAAAAAATGTTTCTTGTCGGATCCATGCTCGTCTACGGCTAACGTTGCCAATATCAGAATCAGGGTTGTTACCACAAGAGCCTATAGATCAGACGTGTAAACAGCCCTGCTTTCTGTTCACCAGTTTGCGTAGCAAATGGTTTATTTAAACTTGGTCTGTTTGCTTACGAAGGCATCACGTCTTCAAAAAGCTTAAAGCTTGTGCGGAAATTAGTCGCGTTATTCTGTTTGTGTATTTTTGACCCCTAAGTGAGGATGGCCAGTTTGCTCGTTCCAGGATTCGATACTAGTCATCAAGTCCGGTAATAGCCGAATGGATTATTGTGAAATTAAGCAGTACAACAGTCGCGAATTGTTCGAAGCTGGGGTTGGTGTATTGAGGAAGGCTAGCGGGCGGGCGTGAATGGGTCTGGCCGGTGAATGAACGACTGAATGGGCGGTGCGAGCGTGGGCGCGCAGCCGTGGGCAGCGCTCAGGTGAGGTCACAGCGCCACCATGCGGAAGGACTCGCTCCCTCAGTCACAAAATACGACACCTCTCACACCGCTTACGTAATGTCTGCATGCATTCCTTTTATTTATGAGAAACGGAACAACCCATATTCTCTACTAGCTCGTACCCGCGACTTCCTACGCGTGGATTAAGAATTTTTTTTACCAAAATTAAATATAGAAAGTTGTTGATAACGAAGGAGTGGTCCCAAACAATATCGAGTCGGAATAATATGACAGGAAAGCTAACACTATATCATTGTACCGTCGAACCTGTCTCTTGAAGAGAATCAATTTCCAAACTTATTTCTGTCACCATTCGATAAGGTCTCAAAATTTCGTGACTACAACTGTTAATCATACTGGAAAAAATATCCTGTGCCCTTCATACAGATTTCCTTATAAAATTCCATCACAACGATATAGCCATTTAGTCATCAAAACGTAACAAAAAGACGGATAATATTACTGTGGTTCACATCCACACACTGACTGCGAACAACACCTGAGGGATGATTATAACGTAAAAAAGTGTACACCTACAACATTGCAAGACTACCTACGATTTGTCTCGCATTGCACCCCTAACTTTCTAATATCTACAGTTTAACATTCAATCCGAATAACCTACGGCCCAGGCCTGACTCTTACGATGAAAATCAATTTTTAAAAATCTTAGCCTCCACGGATATTTGAACTGGAGAGCGCTTTAACCACTGAGCTGCCAGTCCACTACACGGAAACACGGTACGGAGACGTCCATATCCAACGTGTCTGTCTATCGCCGTATTTCGAAGTTATGAGACAACATGTGTTATTTATACAGATAAATTTTCAACCAAATGTAGACAGTATTTTTCTCCTTGTTTCAAAGGATAAGTGTGAAAAGTTTCATCGAGATCGGATGAAAACTGTGGATTTGTATGAAGAACAAACAAACAAACAAACAAACATACATTCATCTTTATATATAAAGAATACCCTTTGAAAGATTCAACGTAAATGTTAAAGTGTACAGAAAAGTCGGGGACTGCACCACTTTGATAACCTTCGAGAAATTGGTACTAACCTGTTGAAATTTACATCAGTCGCTTCGTCAACAGTTTCTCTTCACGCTTTGCGATCATACTTTGCGGAAAAGTTGCCAGGAATTTAATTAAAAATACCCAAATATAACATGACGTACTGCCGTTACATGCTGCCAACGTTGAAAAAATCAGTGACAGTCTCTTAAAATGTTGATTTAATCCTTTGTTGTAATGTTTTCTTACCTTTTCATCTCTTCTCCGTTGTAAAAAGTCACACAAAATTGACAAATAGAAAATATTCTTCTGAGTTATAATAAGGTGATGCCCGCCATCTTACATAGCAACGAGCAACCAGAGATTATCGATTGCTTCCATTGTTATCAAATACGCCATTTCCGTGATATGCCGCATAGTGAAAAGTTCCCAAAATTTTTTCCACTTGGTCCAGGCCGTATTTCAACCTAATCACGGTTTCTATGACAAAACGAAACTGTTTAAGTTGATATGATCCCTGTACCGTTAATTTATAGGCTATTTTTGCAGTGCTGATAGCATTTCACACTTGCTCAGCCTTTCATATTTCAGCATTACGAACGCAAAACGTGAAGAGGACATGTTGACGAAACGACTGATGTAAATTTCAACAGGTTAGTACCAGTTTCTGAAAGGTTACCAAAATGGTTCAGTCCCCGAAAAGACATTCTGAGCAATCGTTCGAAGCACACAATTAGCGTTGAAACTAACTCCCTAAAATTCTACTTAAGATGGTAAATGTTTACAAATTTGTGCGTAGATACAATAAGTAAGAGCAACAAAAAGAAAATTGTTGGTATATCTATGTCCTTTTTTTAATTTGGAAGTATATTTCATAGATTTTTTGATTACTGTTGGCTAAAAGTTTTTTGTTGCTTGTTTTACTTTTTAGGGAATTATCCTAGCATTCACTATTGGATGGGTGAATGCAAGCGCAAAAATAACTTAACTCTTTACATCTTTATTAGATGCGCAATGAACCGACTACGGGAAAAAACTATGAATACGGTGTACAAATGCTTGGACACTTTTTAAGTAGACTATATACCTATTAAGTATATTTATTTTTAATCCCTAGTCAAAAAGTTTTTACATCTTCTTTTTTCCATAAGTTAAGCCTCGTTTTCTCATTTAAAACGAAGAGAATGCAAATAAATATTTACCACGGATTAAAAAGCACAGTCGTCTTTGCAATATTATTAGAACATGATAGCATGTTCATCAGCAAAATACAAGGGTGACTCCTACGATCAATCCCGTTATATTAAAACTTCGAAAAGTTATCATCAACGTGACAATTACTGCAAGTTACCACACTATTACAATGCATCGCACACACAACAAGAATAAACTGAGAACAGATAAATTAAAACGAGTCTGTTAACTTTTACACAAAGTTATCGCTATAAATATTTTTATACTCTAGTTTCGTATTATTAGATCTGGTGTGTACGCTCACCTACCTCAGAGGCTCAGAAAATTATCTTAATCTGTGAACGTGACGTTAGGAGGCGTACAAACTACGTTCTGCAAGGTACAGTCTTTGACATTACTTTTGGCCGCTGCTGAAATATTCTATCACTCTTATTTTGCACAATCTGGCATCAATGTCATCCCAGGCAACAGGAACGCAATACTGGCTCCGCCTCCTCGCAATTTCATTGGTGGATATTTTATTCAGAGCCATCTATACTGCAGATTTTCATTTCCTTAAGTCAATGCAGGAAACAATTGGCTAACAGGTAGGAATTAAGCTCCTCCCACTGACGATTCTTATTGGCAGAACAGTTCATCAACCTTCCATTATATTTCTATAATACTTTACCAAAATTCAGATCTTGAAACGTATCCCACAAGTTGTAATTAAGGGGGTTGCATTAAAGTGAGGCAGGAAACAGGCTCAATGCTATATATTACTACGGTTGATTACCATAAAACTATAACGATAAGATTGTTATACTCATTTTGATAATTCCTTCGGATAATATTTCACTCATATATCTGGTCAGTCCACAAACCAAGGGATAATCATGTTCCATTAGGTAGAATTTTTAGTACTACGAAAAAACAGAAACAAGAAATTATTTCGGAACTGTCTCTCTCCAAGATGGATTGAATGAAACAGTCTTACTTCGCTGCGTTGTATACACCTATACGAGGAAAGTAGCACCGAGCGTCCAGTGGTCCTATGGTTAGCGTTCCGGGCTGCTGAGCGAGCGGTTTCGAGTTCAAATCCAAGTAGTTCTTATTTATTTTTATTTTTTTTAATTTTGAAATTTATCATTACTTGTATTTTCTTTTTAAGCGTATCAAAACTGCACATTGCTTATGAGTATAAGGTATCCATGATTCTTTCCTAACTGCGTCAGGAAATACGAAAAAGATCTGCGAAACTACCCAATGTTTCGTAACTAATAGCCAACGTAAGCATGAAAGATTTGCGGCGGCAGAACTGACGAAAATCTACACAGGTTTCAAGCCGTGCCGAAATCATATCATCTGTCCCTTTTCAAAAGACACACATGTGTCCAAAATAATTATTTCACAGTAGAACGATCATCGCGTTTCAGAAAGAAATTTTTTACAAGAGGAATTTTTGCTCTCTTTGTAGGTGGACGATAATGATTATGCACTATATAAATAAATGAGAGTTAATCGCGTAGAACTAAATAATAGCACCGCAACAAATTAAATGACCATTGTCACTAAAAAATTTACATCCAGATTATTATCGTAGGACAAAAATAAATTCTTTTATAACTGGTATAAGTAATTAAAGTTAATTTAGATTTGGGCTTAAAGACAGGGAGTTCTTAAAGTACCGTTTTTCCCGTTTTCTACAATGCTGTTAGTTGTTTTTGACACTATTACTTCATGATCTTTACAGCATTGGGATTTATTAAATACTGGGGATAAATGCGCATTATTTAACAAGGCGTGAAATTACCTGCGTTATTCTTTGTTTGGAATAACATAAATAAATTCAAGCATTTGGCGAATGAGGATGTCGCCGTTCGCGTGATTGTTCTTTAGTCTCCTGTATAAAGTGGAACGCTCAAGTTTTGTCACCCGTCAGCCGTCATAATCGACTCCATAATCGCCTAGGTCTCAAGGATTCAAACAAACACAGTCTACCGGTAAAGTAAGGTTGATAATGACTAAAGACCGGAAGACCGAGCGTGGCGTGTGAGCGGTAACGCTCTGGCTCCAGGCAAATGCTGGGATGATTCTCATAGAAGGCCATGGCCGTTCCCTTCTTTAATAAATTCAACATCGATGAAACGTAAAGCAATAAACAAAAAAAATAAGGATAGGGAGGAGGTATTGTTAATAGATTACAAGCCAGCTGCGACCTCCTCAATAAATTTAGCCAGATCTATTTTTCTATGATTTTACGCCTCGTCGACATAGAGGTGATTATTGGCTGGATAGGAGTAGTGGCAAGGATTTCGGCCATGCCCTTGTAAAGAACCCATTCCGGTATTCATATGGAGTGATTTGGGGAAACCTTGGAAACCACAAATCTGTATCGCCGAACTTGGATTCGAACCTATGTCCTCCCGAATAAGAGATCAGAACGTAAACGATTTTCAGACGACGCCTAGTCATTCGCAAGCCGTCACAGCACTGACAAACGCGTGTTCCGAAATGGTAAAGATGTAGAAAAATAGATATTTGTTCAACCTCTAAAAAGGTAAATAAATAAAATAAAATAATTTGATTCTTTATCTATGAATGCTTGGGAGACGTTACTTTTTGTATTGCCCTCATGCAATTAACATGGATTCCCACCGTTTATTCAATTACTAGCTGTATGTTGGATAATTGTGAAACCAACAAAAACTTTTGCCAAATGTTCTGCTCGTGTTGAATTATTACGTGTAGATATTATTTACGCGTTATAAAGGTATTCTTCCTTGCCGAAGGAAGTAGGAAACTTAAGACTACTTCCTGGTAAGCGTTGTCATATTTACTTTCTGCGATGTTGCCACGATGTTCTGCGTAGTAGTAGAGCTGTAGCAATTTCCCTATACAAGAAATAGTGTCTCATAGCTGGACACACACATCGGCGAAATGAAAAATTATTTATGTTCCAGTCTCATCTAGAATATTTTCATTTAACTGATTACTTCTCTTGTAACAGTTCGATTCTTTATACAGATTACTATTCAATCACGGAATGTTGTATCTATATGTATATATTTTCTTTGGTCATATAATTGATGAAGCACCAGCTTCTGTAAGTTTAGGTGTCTGAGTGGTAACGCGCTGGGCTGTCAACGTGCTGGTTCTCGGTTCAAGCCCAGGTGCTGTAATTTTTTTTTTTTTTTCATTCTTTATCTCCTTTTCACTTGTTGCAAAATACATATCATTTAAGTAAGTTTATATATGTTTCGTGGTCAATTGGAACAGTTGAAAAGAATCATAAAATTAATGTTTTGGCTGAAATGAGAAAGTGTCAACGCATCTTGCGCCAATAGGAACTGTAAGCCAGTTTTCCGATAAATTTAATTTAACCATTACGATTTGTGCCACTCAACTTTACCAATTTTTTTCTAGTTCAGATGGCAAAGGCGGGAGATTGATGATTGGGGTAATGATGGCTGTTTAAAAATAACAAGGACCTAAATCAAACTAATGTGCGGTTTTTGTAGCTAATGTTCCTGTTGGACACAGTGGTATTAGCAAGCAAATCAGAATTGAAAAAATGTGAGTAGTTATTATTACGAAAACAAAAAATCATCATTGACGAATAACATGCTAATGCGAGGTTCCGTATTTAAAAAAATGATGCTCCTACTAGTGATCAGTAAAGATATAATTGATGTATATCCTCAATATAATGACATGATAACCTTATTTCCGAAATCTGAAATTGCAAGAAAAAAACAGGAAATTTGAGGAAGGAGGAAAGATAATGCCAGGCTGGTTATAAGTTGATATTACCTTAACTTCTGTCTCTGGTAATCCAGTGAGGACGGTACTGTAAGTGGCTCAGATTCGCGGAGCCATGCTGATCCCGGAATCTAGTGCGTTGTCTCGCGGTTCCACGGTTCGTGTCAGGCCGCGGGCAAAAGTGGTTTCATGAGCGTTATGGTTTTCTGGTGTTGCTTGTACACGGGACAGTGAAAACATATTATACACTTAATGAGAGGCAAAAGCTACATATGTCTGCATTTTCGTTGTTATTCTTTAGTAACGTAATTATTAATGCAATGGCTCGGAAAAAATTAGTTTTTAAGTAAAGTAAAAAAAAAAAAAAAAAAACCGGCCTCTGTCTTTGTGAAGGGGAAATTTCACATTTCGTATTTTTTTTATTTAAAACGAAATTTTGATGACTGGATCGTGAATGTGAATTGAGTACTGTCTAATGTCACTGCTAAACTTTACCCTTCATCCAATTCGTCTGAAAATCGTTTACGTTCTGATCTCTTATTCGGGAGGACATAGGTTCGAATCCAAGTTCGGCGATACAGATTTGTGGTTTCCAAGGTTTCCCCAAATCACTCCATATGAATACCGGAATGGGTTCTTTACAAGGGCATGGCCGAAATCCTTGCCACTACTCCTATCCAGCCAATAATCACCTCTATGTCGACGAGGCGTAAAATCATAGAAAAATAGATCTGGCTAAATTTATTGAGGAGGTCGCAGCTGGCTTGTAATCTATTAACAATACCTCCTCCCTATCCTTATTTTTTTTGTTTATTGCTTTACGTTTCATCGATGTTGAATTTATTAAAGAAGGGAACGGCCATGGCCTTCTATGAGAATCATCCCAGCATTTGCCTGGAGCCAGAGCGTTACCGCTCACACGCCACGCTCGGTCTTCCGGTCTTTAGTCATTATCAACCTTACTTTACCGGTAGACTGTGTTTGTTTGAATCCTTGAGACCTAGGCGATTATGGAGTCGATTATGACGGCTGACGGGTGACAAAACTTGAGCGTTCCACTTTATACAGGAGACTAAAGAACAATCACGCGAACGGCGACATCCTCATTCGCCAAATGCTTGAATTTATTTATGTTATTCCAAACAAAGAATAACGCAGGTAATTTCACGCCTTGTTAAATAATGCGCATTTATCCCCAGTATTTAATAAATCCCAATGCTGTAAAGATCATGAAGTAATAGTGTCAAAAACAACTAACAGCATTGTAGAAAACGGGAAAAACGGTACTTTAAGAACTCCCTGTCTTTAAGCCCAAATCTAAATTAACTTTAATTACTTATACCAGTTATAAAAGAATTTATTTTTGTCCTACGATAATAATCTGGATGTAAATTTTTTAGTGACAATGGTCATTTAATTTGTTGCGGTGCTATTATTTAGTTCTACGCGATCAACTCTCATTTATTTATATAGTGCATAATCATTATCGTCCACCTACAAAGAGAGCAAAAATTCCTCTTGTAAAAAATTTCTTTCTGAAACGCGATGATCGTTCTACTGTGAAATAATTATTTTGGACACATGTGTGTCTTTTGAAAAGGGACAGATGATATGATTTCGGCACGGCTTGAAACCTGTGTAGATTTTCGTCAGTTCTGCCGCCGCAAATCTTTCATGCTTACGTTGGCTATTAGTTACGAAACATTGGGTAGTTTCGCAGATCTTTTTCGTATTTCCTGACGCAGTTAGGAAAGAATCATGGATACCTTATACTCATAAGCAATGTGCAGTTTTGATACGCTTAAAAAGAAAATACAAGTAATGATAAATTTCAAAATTAAAAAAAATAAAAATAAATAAGAACTACTTGGATTTGAACTCGGAACCGCTCGCTCAGCAGCCCGGAACGCTAACCATAGGACCACTGGACGCTCGGTGCTACTTTCCTCGTATAGGTGTATACAACGCAGCGAAGTAAGACTGTTTCATTCAATCCATCTTGGAGAGAGACAGTTCCGAAATAATTTCTTGTTTCTGTTTTTTCGTAGTACTAAAAATTCTACCTAATGGAACATGATTATCCCTTGGTTTGTGGACTGACCAGATATATGAGTGAAATATTATCCGAAGGAATTATCAAAATGAGTATAACAATCTTATCGTTATAGTTTTATGGTAATCAACCGTAGTAATATATAGCATTGAGTCTGTTTCCTGCCTCACTTTAATGCAACCCCCTTAATTACAACTTGTGGGATACGTTTCAAGATCTGAATTTTGGTAAAGTATTATAGAAATATAATGGAAGGTTGATGAACTGTTCTGCCAATAAGAATCGTCAGTGGGAGGAGCTTAATTCCTACCTGTTAGCCAATTGTTTCCTGCATTGACTTAAGGAAATGAAAAATCTGCAGTATAGATGGCTCTGAATAAAATATCCACCAATGAAATTGCGAGGAGGCGGAGCCAGTATTGCGTTCCTGTTGCCTGGGATGACATTGATGCCAGATTGTGCAAAATAAGAGTGATAGAATATTTCAGCAGCGGCCAAAAGTAATGTCAAAGACTGTACATCAGATATTGTTGTGGAAGTTCTCTCGAGATTTTCCTGGTACAAATGAGGATATTGACAAAATTCTGTTTTGGACGTATTAGGTCATAAGGACTTCTCAACAGTAGCGACACTTAACAAAAGCGTAATCCAGCTTTCAAGTGTTCATTTCCACATTATCTAAAAAGGCACTTGAGTTCAGAAAACGAGGTCATAGTAAAGAACGTACTAGTAAACAGTGAAGAAAAGAGATAAGTTTCTGGGTAGAATACGAATAGGTTAAATGTTAGTCAAATACAGAGTTCTTAGAATATAGAATGTGAGTTTTATTGTCAAAATGTATTTAATACATTTTTGTCATTCGTATTTACTACACCTGAACCCATTAAAAATATTTAAATTTGGCTGATTGCTAAGAACTGCTGACTTGTTTGCTGGACTTTCGAAAAGGCTTGGTGGCTCAACTGTATCATACATAATATGCAGTCTCTAGACGTCGTCCGTGTTAACATATTTAATTTTTTTTACTTCCGTGGCTTATTAGTTAAAATATCCTAATGCCTGTGCTATTATCAGATTTATTTAACGAACTGGAACTAGTTGCTGTTCCTTTGATATTGAAATACTCAGTTCTGTCAAGCCGAAATTATAACAATGACAATGTAAAGTAAGTGATTCATATCAAACATAATTCAGTAATATCGTTCTTCCGAATGTCGGGAAGATTAGGGCACGGTCTACTGGTGCACGCTCAAACTTGGGCACATGTTGTCATTTGGATCGCATCCAGTCCCAATGGATTTTTAGACATTTTTTTACATGGTAAATATAATAATAAATCATAAAAGTCGAAAGTATTAATAAAAAACCATATTCATACTAGAATTCAAATTGTTTGGCCTTTACTTTTATGTTTATTTTGCTAACTTACACTAACGTATCACGTATGAATGCCAAGTGAATAGAACGTACGTATTTCAACTCACTAATTTTATGATATTCTGAGAGAGTCCCGGTTGGAAATTATAATTCCGTGATCAAGATTTACAACACCGATTTAAGCATACGTACGACACGGTTTAGCTACGTTGCCACTCTTTGAAATTTGTGCAAAGTTCTTGTTGGCGAATATATTAAATTTTATAAATAAAGCAATTTCCATCATCATGTTGCTTGATTTACAAAAAAAAGTTATTGGTTTCGGGTAAATGAACCATCTTTAATTGTTTATATTGATTTTTCTTTTTTAAAGATGTTATGATCAGTTTAATGTGACTGGGAGAAACAGAGAAAAAGCCACATCAAAGTTACATTCTCTGTTACAGTTTATTTAAACATTTGATAGCTGTGTTCCTTAATTAAAAACTGTAATCAGGGAGAAAACTGAAAAAAATGTTATTTAAAATAAACTACAACTGTGTTGTGAGAACGATAACTATATTGTAGCTTAGAGTGAAAAGGAGATTTTGATTTATGTACAGTACAAAGGAGATATTGTCAAGTGGTAGTTCTCTGGGTCTGTTCGTATATGTATTAATGTCCTATAAGAGAACAGTAATTCTGTTCATCGGATAGAACGCTGTGGTGCAAATGTGATCTTCTTTATTCAATTCTAGCTTCAGGATTGCCGTGAAGCCTGATTATTATATTTCTGCCTCACACTTCGTACGAATCATCTTCTGCCAAGAGGATATGTCATACAGAGTCACGGTTTTTGCGTTTGTATCACTGGGTCTAGCCATTTCTTACGTCATACTAGGGTATTCTGTCAGTGACAACGAATATAACTTTTGCCTCTTGTTGTTGTGACTTTCACAAACTAGAGTTAATATCAGTTATAACTTTTTTTGTTGAACACATTGTTGTAAATGAATTTGTGAAACATGTTTGTGGTGGTTCAAAGTTGAAATCTAAGTAACAGATAGTGTAAAACGTGAAGAAGGTTAAGCAGTTAAATTCCAACAGTTCAGTACCAGTTTTGGGCAGATGGAGAAAGTGCACTCCCACCCACAGACAATCTTTCCTCGCTCCATGTATGTTACATTTAACTGAACCGCATGTGATTGGAAAGCATCTGGTTTCTGCTGGTTTTACCGCTATACTAGAAGTCAGCTTGCGTCGATTCATTCAGTCCATGTATGATCACGCCATGCGCTGGGAAGCTTATATCTAAAAATGTACCGCTATGGAAATCCACACTAAAATCTGAAATGATTTTGCCTCATACGATATTTTAATTATTAAAACAGTTAAAAGAGTTCTATATGATACTTCTAACATATTAATAAAATTTCTGGTAATATCATCCTAGCAAAACAGAAAAAAATGCTAAACGAAGCAAATACAAATAACAGTCATAAGCTGAAGAAAACGTAAAAGAAAATTACAAACGAATTATAATTATCAAATCCGGAAAAGATGGAACAATATCACTCCATAACAAAAACATTTCTTTAGCAAAAGACTGAATTTTCGAAATACTAACTGGTAGTAAAATTTTTTAGTGAGGAAGCGTAATTAAATCTTTTTTAGTATCTTCTCAGAATGAGAATCCGGTACATTCTTAACTTAAACCCAACACAGTCAGCAGTGAAGTCTTCACGTTAGTGTTAGTAACGAAATATAATCTACAAAAAATTAGTCGGAAACCTGTGTACAAAGTAAACAATCCCACAGAATCAGAAAAAGGGGCTAAATAATAATTGTATTGCATATGGATAGTCGAACTGAAGGTTGTGTTCAGGAGATGAGTGTGTTATTAATAATAATAATAATGTTTAAGAGCCTAAATTCCTTCAAGAGGCCACGGCTGATTTCCTTCCCGTCCTTTGCTCCCGATACTCTCACGGCTCTAACAACATCGACGTGGACGATCGGCAAAGCCGTAACATTTTATACTGGATTTTGATTTTTTTATTACTAACATAAGACTGATTTAGCATTATATATAGATATTTTAAAGGTCTATAAACGTACTTTTGTGAAAAACCTACTGCAAACAATATTTCTTCGATTTTACGCATCGGTGGAATGGCGGTGAACAATGTTAGACGCGAGGCCTTATTCGCTAACGTGAATTAGGATTCGAGATCTATCAGTCCGGCTGAGTAAATGAGCGAATGCTATACAGAGAAACAGGTTGACCTTTGATGTGGCGTAAGATTAATACGTGAAATGAGAGAGGCGAGACTACTCGAAAGAATTAACCCTGACATGGCGGGCGTGACTCAGGCGGACCACCACACTACAAAGAAACGCGAAACATGATCGAGAGTCTTAATTCCTCTACCAGTCACGATTAGTGGCGGCACATCAAAGACCAGACTGCGACAACTTTCCACAAGGATACTCAATGTGATAGGCTTACTTTGTGTTTGATTGTGTGTTCAATGGTTTCAACAACTTGTAGCATTCATTGATAGCATTCATTGAGTGAGAGGGTTCTTGTAACGCTTAACAGATATCACTAAATAGCGAGGGAAACAATCTCTCTAACGTATCGCGCTATTAATTATATTTATTTTTTGCAGGTTTATTTGTAGTACGGAGTTGCTTCCTCACAAGTCCTTGTTGGACCTGGTATTTGCGGATTTAACCTGCTACAGCTAGACCAATGCGACGTCACTTTTCTGCATACCGGCCATACTGATGGGTAGTGAAACTACTGTTGCATTCAAATTGTTTCCTTTCACCTCAACGAGCATGGCCGAATAGCTCCACCCTAATATTGCTCGTAATTAAGTTCTACTGCGTACGCAAAGTCTTGTTGGTAATTTGGTTATGAATTATGTTTCAGCGTTGTTCAGAGTGTCTGCTGACGGAACCGTTTGACACATTCGTACAAGAGATGACGTTCCTACACAATACGCCATTTAAATTTAGTGCTGGAAACAGAAACAACAGTAAACATCGAGCTGACACAGGCGTGAGACAAATACGAAACTTGCACGAGTGGGGACTGTGTGAAGCGCCAAAAACACTGGTTACCGTAAGCAAACAAATGTTAATAATATTAGACGTATATAACGCGCGGTAGTGAGGCCTCTAATAGAATTGTGTTGATGTACGTGTCACCCACATCGGATAAAATTAACTGAAAATACCTAAAACGTCCGAAGAAGTGCTCCTTATTTCTTTTAGCTTTCGTTCAACTTTCTTCTGCAATATAAGTATTGAAATTAGGAACACTGGCTCTGTGAAGCCTAAATTATTATTATTATTATTATTATTTGCATTCTTGATAAGATGAAGAATACCCTTTTTCAGTTCTGACTGCACTGATGTATTTCAAGCATGGATTTGAATGCATCTAAGACACGGAAGTAATGAATTATGATGTTTAACACGTGGTTTCTTTATTGGCATAAAGCAGGATTTCAGTTTTTTGTTTCACAACTTTTTCAGAATAATTATCAGCTATTTATGTATTTATGTATTTTTGTTTGCTTTATACAATTTGCGAATGCCTGGCCAAAGATAACAGTGTTTTCTTACACTAATACGGCTACAAGAAAATCGAAATGAATATCAGATAGATGTACTATTTGAGAAAAAAAATACGCACAAAAAAAGACAAACAAGCCAGATAAAAAACATAGAACATTGCAAAAGCAATTATTTTACCAAAACTTAATAAATACGAAAGTAAGACTATGGCGATACAAAGGGGAAACATATATAACAAGCTGATAATGATTTTTGAAATTAGTCGAAACGTGCAGGAGAAATATGTAAATAGTAACTTTCGTTTAGTGTACATTTATACATCAACCATTTATAAAGGGGAATGATTAAGAAAACAAGTTTAGATTCTTGTAAATATTCCGTTTTACGATTGTGAAATAAAGGACTGAAATTAAACAAGGTAGCTGAAATGCTTGTTCATTACTCTGTCAGTACTTGCAGCTTCGCCAAGAAATGAGAATTAGCGATGCAAACGAAGAGGCAGAGAAGCTTACGTTGATAAATGTAAACCACCAATAATACCAAGTTAGTACATCTCACAAACAGTCATGCCTGGAGGGTAGTGTCAGAACTACTGCATAGATTTCTTACGGAAAAGTTTAAATATCGACTGACAAACTCGCTGTTTACCGCGCTGTTCGCACCTCGACAGACATCCCGACATCCGGTGGGAAGGCGTCAATATCCGATAAGGACGCGCCCACGCTGTTCCCTCCACTCCAAGTAACCACACCCGCATTCCAGGCTGCAAATGAGAAAAACATTCATATTACTTCCTAACAAATGGGAAAGTATGTCGAACACAAGTACTAACAACTGAAACCTGTAGGGCAGCCTCAGCCGTTCCTGTTCTGAATGTACATTTAAATTTCTAATGCAAAGCTCTATATATAGAGCTGTACTGATGGAATCTGGTAAAAGGCTAATGGTAGCTAATATTTCTCGGAATATATGTACGCAGTGCTATAATTAGCACGACAAATGCTAACGAATTTTAAAACACAGATTAAATGATTGCCAAGTGGCTATGCTCCTACTAGAGCTATCAACACCCTCAAACTTTAATAACAAGATTGTTTTTAAATAAGAAAACTTTAGATGCACTATGCCTTACGTTTATTCAAATATGCGCATCGGACTGTATTCGGCACACACCAGTAAACAATAAAGGAAGAAACTTGTGATGCTATCTCTAAGCAATATTTAAATCTACTCTGCTGGGTACCAACTGAGCGACAATTTATTTCCCTCCAGAAGGCTCCAGAAGATTACAACACCGTTACGTCAAATAACTGCTAAAAAAATACTCTTATTTGAAGAAAAATTAAAACTTTCATATTAATATTTGGAATCAACTGGTAATACTTTTAAATGAAATCGTTAACTATGTAACGAATTTCGGCGTTATAAACAACGTCTAATCAGCGAAACAGTGATAGTTGGCATAACATCACATATTAATATCGTTTAGCTCAAGTGTTAAACATCAAAGTAAATTTAGCACATTTACGAAGTATGTCTCACGCATTCAGAAACATTTCGTATAGTATACAGAAGAAAATATCATACAGTAGAAAACAGCCTCTCATTGATCGAATAATTTTAATTACTTCACATCCATTCAATTAATTGAAGGGAGAATAAATGAAGGCAAACAAGATTATAATAAAGTCACAGGTACTCCACTTCTCCGCGAGTGCCGTGGAGACTTTACCGGGAAGGTTTTGCGCTGCTTTCTCTATGGTGTGTTACTGTATATGGATGTAACTGTCACAGTGAATGTGTTCAGTAAAGTGTGTTGATTGTTGGCGGGGTGCGCGATGCTAAACGTGAGAAGATACTAGGTTTAATGTCCCCATCCGCCGCACGAATCGCTATAATCAATGCCGTATGACCATGCACACTGGTGAGAGGTTTCTGTGGACCTCTCCTACCCGTCCGTCTGGGTCGAAATGTTTACTATGCGCTGAGCGCCAGACATCGCAATAGCGTCTCAACCATCTCGACCAACCAAGTGCGTAAATTTATGTAAATATCTATTAATAATGAGTTACAACCGTTGCAGTGGTTTATATAAATAT
Source organism: Vandiemenella viatica (assembly GCA_031002005.1). NCBI lineage: Eukaryota > Metazoa > Arthropoda > Insecta > Orthoptera > Morabidae > Vandiemenella > Vandiemenella viatica. The sequence goes on along the minus strand of CM061920.1, from coordinate 40,855,410 downwards.
TTTGAGAATTATTATCTGTTGGTGCCAGGTAGATAAATGTTTTGCCATATCAGGCTTGGATTTAAGCGAAGCTGATAAAACTGCTATCGACGTACATTAAAGTTGAAAGAACAACAACAACCTGTTAGCTAACTGCCTGGGTGTATACACTTATAATAATAATAATACAGATCAAAGTGGTCGGAAGAACGCAAACAAGCTTTCTCGGAAAGAATGAAAGCCTATTGGAACAATAAGAAAAACTCGAAGAAAACTTTATTCGGTCATTTGTTTACCGTTTTCCATTTATTGGGAGAATTCGCCAATAACAATAATAATAACTGATAAAATTGCAATGGAGCGCCCGCTCCGGTGGCAATCTCCCTAAACCCCCCCACCCCTCTTCCCCTTCCAAGCTACTTTTGCCCTTTACTAATTTTTACTTTAAATTCTGTCAGTGTTTCCGGTAAGTTATTCATCACTTCTCTTGGCAATTTATTCCAGTCCCTCACTCCCTTTCTTACGAAAGAAAATTTTCCCACACCCTTATGCCTGAAATCAAGTGCCAGCTTGTGGTCATGGTCAACCTTACCCTTCCAAACACCTCTCTTATTTTTCTCACCAATATCCTTCAATGCTTCATCGCCAGTATAGGCTTTGTACACTCCCATGACTCTCTTCAACCTCTTTCTATCCTCCAATGAATCCCACTCCAGCTCCCAATTTCAACGTGCATCGAGAAAAATTCTCAAATTGGCTATAGTCTGGTATAAGAGAGAACAGTGTGATCTTCGAATTAAACTGAATTTAAAAAATGTAAAAATATTCCTTCTAAAGACGATGGGAGCTCGCGCACTTGTTTTCGAAGTTATGAAAGTATCTTGAAATTTTCCGCAATTAAGACTAAGGCATTGCTAAACTTCAGCGCAACGCCTCGATATTTGACTCTGACATTGTGTTGAACTTTTTTATGCAAAAAAGATTAACAGATGTCATGGTAAAATTCACCTTACGATCAAACCGTTAACAAATTTTAAATACAAACAAAAACGCTATTGTAGGCCTCTTGAGTGACTAGTAAATTGGATATTGGAGTGTTTACGTTAGACGTTAAAATGATTACAGTAAAGGACATTGTCTTGTTTGCAACCTTTATAAATGTTGGCTGTAGCATGGCATTGAGTATACCAACACTCTTATAGAAACTGTCTCTTTGAAAAAAGTCGGGAATATCGAGTTCTACTACCGTTGCACAATCCCCGAATTATATTTTCCAATTGCTTGGTAGAGTGCACGCTTCGGTTATAGTACTCCCTTCTCATTCATCGTTGCAAGCGTGGTCTCCTATCAAGTCGCCAGCTGAATCTTTCACAGATTGTAAACCAATAAAGCTCAAATAGATTCGTTACAATTCTCCAAAATTTCCAGTGAAAGTGGATAACGTGCTAATATAATAATGTACAGTTGTAATACCTCACGTATTTTTATATTGCCTGCAACGAAAGACGCTTTTGTGCTAATGAAATCAATAATTTCATTTGTGACCGAAATACTATGGTTGGACGGTAATTCGATTAATTTTTTAACTGTCATTAGACTATCAACTATTTTGATGCAATCTTGCATCTCTTGTTATCTTTAGCCAACCTCTTCATCTCAACATATCCCTTGCAACCTATGACACCAGTTATCAATTTCATATATTCTAATCGTTGTCTACCTCTATAGTTCTTTCTTCAACTATTCCGGTACGTGTTAAAATCATATCAAACATTCTGTCTCTTATTTCAGTAAGACGGTTCCGCAAACTTATTTCTCGTCCACCAAAACATTTCTCGCTTGTACAGTTAATATTCTACATCCTAGAAAGTTCTTTCTGAGTCCTAGATCAATGTTTGAAACTAAAAGATTTCCCTTTTTCAGAAACTTTTCTTTCACTAATACTGTTTCATTCCTACTATTTCGAAAAAAACAACTAATAAAACTTTCTTTCGTATCAAAAAATAACAATTTATAGACCCTAATATTTAATAAAATGTTACTTTAAAAAACAGAAGGAAAATTGAGGAATTTCAAGTTTGTCTGGTCGTCTTCAGAAGAATCAGAAAACTCATGAAGGTCTACTTTTCGTTTAGAAAGTTGACGTTAAAGGTTTATTTTATGCAAAAACCTGTAGTTTATCATTGACAGCAGTCATAGCTACGGAAGAAGTTGGCGTCCTTACAGCAAATAAAAAATGATATAGTTGCAAATCATCGGCAGTTTCGTCTCTTCCAGTTAGAGTCAGGCAGGTTTGAATACGAATGTGAATCCATACGAGAAGACAGACAAATAACATGAGGTGTTTGTCAGCAGACGCGAACCTGCATTCCAAGCAACTATGGCCGCTGACGCCGCGCTATTAAATACGAATAAGCAATGAATCAGATACCAAATATGATCAGCAAGTACCTTGACCAGTCACTGGCGCCGCTGCAAATGATTTTTTGTGTCACGACGTTATTAGGCATTCTCATTAATGCGAATAACATTCGATGTAACTATCTGACAGGCAAAGAAATAACGCCACGGAGTAGGTTCTTGCTTGTGTTCAATGCGAGTGTTGTTGGCATCTGTCCAATACTGGCAGTGTCTAGTGGTAAACATTATTCACACCAGATAAACATATCATGTAACTTCTAGAATCGGCTCATAGTAACATTTATAAAATGTTTTATATTTTCCATACTACTTCAGTGTTAATATTTATTTCATTTTTTTCCGTTAAAATTTTTTATTTCAAAATATATTCATATTTGCCACATTATCTTTTCATTTTCTTCTGTTATGTTCTACTCTTTTCAAATTTCCTTTTTCTCTGGTTTTCTTTTATTTAAGTTCGTACATCTTTGTATTTCATTCAGTACTGCGATAACTCCAGAAATTCTGAAGATAACAAAAACCGCGGAAGTCCAGTTCCGAATTTGTCGACTATATATAGCGCGCAGTTACATCAATCGATAAGATGATCAGAGTGGAGACCGTGTCGATTTACATGTGAGGCAAGAGACGCTTCGACATTTTTAGTTTGAAACTTCCAAACAAGGTGAAAGTTGACTGTAGTCTCAACAGAAACTCTGATCAGGGTATATCGATTTAGCTAGTTAAAAAGTTAGTGCAAAATGGCCGTGGTAAAGTGGTGAGAGACCAGTGGCGGACCAGTGGAGGACATAACTGCTTTGTTGGTATGCTTACAGGTTCCAGGGCAGGTGACTGCTTGACGATCTATTCACTGGGGATGTGGCCAATGACAGGTGTCAGATGTCTGGACCTATGGCCACAAAGCCAACTTTGCCAGCATAATGTTAGCCAATAGGAATAATCTGTTATTAGTTGGAGGAGAGGGAGGTAGGAAGATAGTTGCATTGGAGGCCTGTTGTGTGGAGGAACCAATGCGGAGTGGATGCAAACAATTGTTGCATGAGAATCTAGCAAACACATCTGTAAGATGCAATTATCTCAATTATTGGCGCTATTTAGTGTGTATTGTTCTAAGCAGACATTAACAGAATTTTTACCATTTCGATGTTTATCTGAGTTTAATTCGTACAGATATAAGTATAAACTGCGGTAATAAGTATTCAGTGGTAATGGCCAGAAGCAGGGGCCTGGACGAACTGAAGACCTGGTATTCGTTTGGTCCATTGAAAACTAAATATGTGTCAAATTGAAAATAAGTGAAAGTCCACACAACATCAGCCTCTGTTCGTAAGAAAGCCAAGTTACAAACAGAATTCAGTTATGGTTAAAAAGAATCTATTCACCTCGGGACTATTGGTATCCATTAAATCCTACGCGAGTGACTTGGGTGTTGCAGGGTATGTGTCTCCAGTTTACTGCTCCAGTCGATATGCTTTATTCAATAAAGAAGGATACATTCTCTAGTTCAAGTAGAGGTTGAATCAAGCAATAAACATTTGAGGACAATCACGTATAGAATTTAATGATGTCGCATAATATGGGAAAAAAAATATGACTAGATTTACTTGATAGAGGAATACGTATCAATCCCACGTATACCAGCCACGATGAGTGTGTGCCTACAGAACAGATCTTAATTTGTGCTTTCAGTTCATTACTACGAGCACCTACCTCGGGCTCAGGGAGTAGAAAGCTTACGGGGCGTCCATAAATTACGTGGGTGGTGGGGGGCGAATCTCACCAAGGGGGAGGGGGTCAACGGAAATCTCACGTGAGATTTTGTTAATTTTTGTTGGACTGTAGAGCTAAAAAAGTCTACAAATGACGCGAAAGTCGGTTTTAGGGGGGTTCTTTCATCGAACGAAAAGTGTGGGTGGAACCGGCTATGGAAGGGTGAGACCTAAAAAAAAGTCAACTAAAAGTTGTGAGTTGTAGGGGGGGGGGGGAAATCCCGGATCGGATCTGACCAGAGGGGGGCGAGGCCGGGAAACCCGGAAAAACACCTCACGTAATTTATGGATGCCCCCTTACCAGCTGTGTGTCACGTGTAGAAGAGCCACACTTCAGAGTATAGTGAAGTGTCGGTTTTAAACAATACAGAGTGTAGTCAATAACAGCATAGAACAGACAAAATAGTGAATAGAGACCAATAAATATAACATTTATTCGTTTGGTTTATCACAATCATTTACGATAAAATTAAGTGTTCAGTCAAAAGACTGTACCCTAGAAGCTGTTTGCTATTTGATCCCCTGATTCTACAACTCTCTGTGTGTTCCCAATAGACAGCTGTCGTTCGTGATTAAAATAATGAGAGTCGAGTAATTAATTACTATGGAGTTGTGGGGGGTGGAAGTAGAAAATTAGTGAGAGATAATGTTGTCATATACTCGCCAAAACCAGATGGAAATAGGCACTGTAAGAGCGTCGTAGCAGAAGTCCGTTGATACCCATGGAATGGAATCATGGTCGAATTGAGTGTTCTCTCGGAAACGTAAGAAAGCGTCCACCGTTACCGCCTACTTTTACCCAGTCTTCAAAAATTATAATCTCGTCATCGTGCAGCCCTTGCCGCTTCAATTTCATTAGAAAGAGCAAAAGTTAATGTCTTTGATACCTATCGATTGAGCGATAAACGAACAGCGCGTCTCTACGAGGCGGGCAGCGATGATAACTCTGGACTAATGTGTAATCGTAAGTTTTCCCGGCGGATCTGTTGCTTGAATATTTCTCGGGCGTGCATTCGCGTCCTGGACTGCGCTCCTCACGCCGACCAGTGGACGCTACCTGAAGATGATGCCATGTTACGCCATCGAAAATTCATACAGCTGCGATCAATTGACCCGGCTGCACGCCCGAGAAATCTTCAAGCAACTCTGGACTACTCAGAAAGCGAGAAAACAAATATTAAGAAAGAACAATCCCCTTTCCCACATGACTGAACGAGCGGAAACATAGGAAACCAGTTCTTTGACGAGGCGTTTCACAGGAACAACTTTTATTACCTCTGAGACGTGTAAATTCAACTTTACTTTAGTTAAAAAAATAATTACAATAATAATAATAAAAACCTACAATTGGCACCTGCAGCGAGATGCAGCGTAGAAGGAACGTAGATTGAGCCACGACTTGCGTCGAGTTGCAATACTGCTCTCCGTCGTGACTGCGGAAGAAGAAACAAATTCCATTCTAGCCGAACGTGCCACAACAACCAAACGAATAACTCATATTTCCAATTCTACGTAGCGGCACTAGACTTTTCCCCGAATAAAAACCCCGACATTACGGTTAAGGTTGCACAATGGCATGAAGGCCACATTGGACATCACGGAAATAAATCGGTTTTCAAATTTATGAAATTTGACTTCATTTCGGACGTCAAGAATTCCACAATATGCGAATAAACACAACTTTCACTCGAAACAATCGAGCACAGTTAAAATACTTTTCTCATCATAGCTGTACTGCATGCAATGATGTATTAAGGCAGCAATAATAGATTTGAGATCAAAATTTATTAAACTAGTCCCTCTCAGGAGTATTCACATAAACTAATGAAACACACTGCTGTGAAGCTTAGATCCCATTCCTCCGGTTGGCTTCCTTTCTGCGTGTTTATTCGTCCAGTTTGTGGCTGACAGCTGACACAGCGTCGAGACAGGCGGGAAGCGCCGTCGGCTGTGATCGCCGTCTTATCGCAGCCGGAAGTGTCCGTCTACCTGTAGCGCCCCTCAGGGGCCTCACCACACAAATAAATCAGGACGCTGCGAAATACCCAGAAACACCGGAAGCAGGGAAACTGGGAATATAGAAACTTTGTTAGAAAGCTATTCCAAGAATTACTTATCTTAAAAATATTTTCAATGACATGGTATTAAAACGTAAAACTGGATTCCACTGAATCGTGAATCTTAAAACAATGGCATTTCAATTGAAATAGCGTTAAAACAGAGATTAATAATGTGTATAGATTTAACTGGTAAAAAATTATATTTTTTGTGTTACACTTTGACTCACTAATACAATAACTACATTAAGTGAAAACGAAATTATTAAGTTTATCTTAATACGTCACAAGAAAGGGAAATTGTCACAAGAGAATAATAAAACTTATCTGTAGAGAAAAGAATTCTAATAGTAGCAATTTTATTTTTTGTCCTACATACTGCAGAGCAATGGTTTAGTTTGTACTAAATTCCCAAAGGTGTGTGTAATTTTAGCCAATTTAGCAATCGAAATCATTGTACATAGGGCATTACGTCGCCTGCAATTGTTAGTATTACACTTATTTTTGATCTTGATGGAATGTTGAACACATCACTCTTAACACATAAATAAAATCCTGCTATAACGTTTATTTACATCTTTCCCAGATGATGATATAAACGATTTGAATGTAACGGCAGGAAATGTCTTCATTTCCCAGTGTCGTGGCTGGTTGTAGACGTTGCGGTTTCTATGGGTTTCCCGCTTTCTTCTGAAGCGTTTCGCCACCCGCCTCTGAGTCAGCTGTCAATTGGCTGCCACGGGAAACACGTGTTGAAAACTAGAGCTCGCCGTAGTCCAGATACTTGCGCAAGTCGGCAATTCACGATTAACCTCTGCATCGCTACACCGCAGACCACAATGGAACGAGTGTCTCGTAGTCTCGACGCGTGTGGTCGCTTTCCTGGAGTTCGTCTCACAGAAAAAAAACAACAGAAACCAACTCAGATGTGAGTGTCGTAATCTGAAGCTTTCGAGGAAAGTAGACAACGTTTATTCATTTGTCATAAGGGGTGAAAACCAGCTCCACCTGTATCAAGCAGTCACAAGAATCATGAGCAAAACACTAGGAAAAAATAACTTTGTTGTTCGCCAAGTCCCACAGTTGTTTTGCATAAGTGATGCCCGACTCCAAAAGGGTGAAACGCGACTGGTGAAAGAACATAAATAAAAACAGTTGTTAAAAGACGGTGTTTTAACTCAAAAACAACTAGGAAATGTCACTTTGGCCTATGATGTTCGCTACGAGGGAATATTCATAGTGAAAGAATGGCCACTGCCTATTTATACGATCTGCTGCCATGGTTGGATGGTCGAGGAATTCCGGCGGACGATGCACGTTCCAATTCTGCAAGGACCCAATTCATTAAACGGTTCATTACATATTGTAATTTTTTACCTTCTAAGAGGGTTATACACATGTGGCACCAAACTATTTCATGTAAAATTTGTGCTTATACTGAAACTACGCAAGCTTATCTCTGGAAAGAACGTCATTTGCAGCTTGGAAACAGTGATTTTTTTTTTAACTTCTTAACGTCTTTTAACAGCGAGGTCTTTAGAGACGGAGTGATTTCTGACCCATTGCGTTGCTTTCGATAAGTGAACGACATTAACAAAGACTAAGCCCTCGCAACTTTTTGAGACTTTTTTTTAGGTCTCACCCTCCCAAAGCCGGTTTCAACCCATATTTTTCCGACGAAATACCCCCCTAAAATCGACTTTCGCGTCATTTGTATACTTTTCTTTTAAGCCCTACAGTCCAAAAAAATTTCAAAAAATCACACGTGAGATTTCAGTTAACCCCCCCCCTCCCCCCTTGGTGAGATTCACTGGACCACCCCCCCCCTTCCTCTATTTCACCTCACCTAATTTATGGACGTCCCCTAAGACGGTGCATATGTAGAGGAGGACTGAATTCTAACATGACGACACAGTTCTCCAAAGTTATTTATGTCAACGCGATTCAATATTTTCCCCGTATAATGTTATTGATTGTGAAGTTCATGAGTAAACACTACAAAGAAGTTTACTGAAAAGAGTACTTCTTTTCATTATTCCCATATAACATATGTCTGCAGTTTTTATCGGTATCTAAGAGAAATTCGGTCATAAAAATGAACTCGTTCTAAATATTCTCATTGTGTGTATTTGATAGGTTGAATCAAATTATTGTATTCTCCTATGAAATATTTGAGACTAGCATTCAATGTACACATGTGGAACAAAAGAATGAATTCGAATTTAGGTGGAAGAATGTGCAATCTACACCAAGTCCACTAAAACAATACAGTATTCAGGGTTCGAAATAGTCTTACATCATGAATGGTTATGAATTAGTATCACTATGAAATACAACAAAGTTTAATAGCAGTTGAAAGAGTAACATTAAATACTTACTGGTACGTGGCATACAAAACTATTAACCTCTGTTTGTTTTTAATGTCTTGTTAATTTCATTACAATATATTTCTGAAATGATACCAGAACAATCACAAAAATTTCTGTCTCGTAGTAATTTCAAGAGAACGATACAATTGTCTTACAAGCAGTTAGAATAGGTAGAGGCTACATGATAGTGTTATTAGTTATTTTAAAAACTGGCAAAGACACAGGACTGAGAAGACTGAGAACAAGCATTTCCTCTAATCAAACAGTCTCTTTTCTTTTAGGCATAATATTAACTCGTACCTCTCTCTGAATCGATAATCTGAAACAGCGGTTGTGACCAAACCTAAAACGCAAACGAATAATTGACTTTAGGCACTCTTCCCTTTTCTCTCCGAGAGTATGAGACATTGTGGTCGATTCTGGTTCATCTGAAACGTGAGTGGATTGAGAATGCCGTCCATCGCACAAAGTCTTTGCCGAGACTTCGAGCCACCTGCTGTGCAGCTCAGCACAGAACACGTCAAACCCGAGCACATTTCTGCGTTATCTTACGAACTGTTTTACATCTCTTGAAGCAGTTGCTCAGGCTAACACTCCGGTCTCACAATCAGCAAGGCGTGGGTTCGAATCCCATTCCTGCGATCCAGATTTGAGTTTTCCATGGTTTCCCCAAATCACTCCAGGTGAACGCCAGGATGGTTTCTTCTAAAAGCCCATGACGAATTCCTTTCCTCCAGTCCTTTCCATCATCTAATTACCTCGACTTCGACGAGGAGTAAACCCAAGCAATTTAAAATTAATAAAGTCCTGTCGTGTGACAAGCCGAGTGAGAAGGATGCTTTCACTTCACCAGAGTTTCCGATCGCCGAAATATCGTGTGAAAAACATGTCTCACTCGGCTAGTCACCAGAGAGGACATTATTAATTATCAACGCCGAGAGAAACTTAGAGCTTATGTAATTTAATAATTATAACACACTGAAGTAATAAATAAATTCTAAGGAATTTTATTGGATTTAAAATTCATTGCAAGGGTGAAATAGTGTTTTGGAGCTGTTTACTATTAAGGAATACAGGCAACTGTCGGTTCAATAGACCACCAGAACGTTTCATCAACTACGAAAAACTGGAATATGAATGTTGGGATCAGCTTTAAAACCAAATCAAGGTTTCAGATGGATTTGTTCCTGTTCTTGTTATAAAAAAAGAAAGTTTGTGTAACAGCAACATTTAAGGCAAATTAACGTAATGATATCCGCTCTGTTAGGTCGGGCTGCAGCATCGTCCGAGGTACTGACGAGCGTGGTGGGTAAGAGGTAACGCTCTGGCCCCGCATTCAGGAGGACGCGGGTTGGAATACCCGGACTCCAGATTTAGATTTTCCGTGGTTTGCGGAAATCATTCCGGCTCGGTCTAGGGAGGGAAGAGGGGTTGACTGCGAAAGCTACGCTGAGCTACGTGGGGATCGGGGGGGGGGGGGGGGGGGTGGGGGGAGGGGGGTTGCGAGCCAGGCCACATAGCTTTTCATTCATAACGTTTGTCACAGTTAAAATGATATTCAGAACACACAACATGTAAATATTTATTTCCGTCATTTAATTATCTCCGTATGTAACTAACGAAAGGATTGCAAGAGGAAAACAGTACAAAGTGTCTTCTGGAATCAACAGGGAAAAGAGCTATGTTCTAGGTGAGAGGGCGGGGGGGGGGGGGGGGGTAAGACGTCGGGCTACGTGGGGAAGGGGGTTGACACGAGGCCAAAATGAAGCTACGTGGTTTATGAACGCTTCCTACGGCGTAGATCCGTAACTTAAAAAGAAAGAAAGTCCTGGGTTAAATCCAGAATCTCTGTGTATTGCACATAGAGTGAGGGAATACGACAGTGTTGCTAGTGATCAGTAGCTTTCCTCTTGTTTTAGCTTTGCTTATTATTTTTGGAACATAAATAAACTTCAGTTCACTATTACCGTTCAGATAAAATACTTCTACAAAAATTTGAAGCTGTTCAATAGTTAATACATTTACGACAAATCTGCAGCCTACCATTTTCCTGCAGTATTGCTCCTTTACTGATACTTTTTCTCTCTTCGTTAAAAAAATTCAGCCAAATCTAATTATCAGGTGCCAAAGATGTTACTGCTCTCTCTCGTTCATAACCAGAGATCGTCCACAACACCATTTCAATTCACTATTCAAGCGACCGAGCGTGGTGGGTGAACGGTTACCGTTCTGGACTCGCGTTCGGGAGGACGGTGGTTCGAATCCCCATCCAGGCTTCCAGATTTGGGTTTTCCATGGTTTCCCAAATCATCAGGCGAATGCTGGGAAGCATCCTTGAAAAGGCCACCGCCGAATTCCTTCCGGTTGATTGTCCTCACTCCCATCCCGCCTCTAATGACCTCAACGTCGACGAAGCGTAAAGCCATAAATAAATAAAAACTATCCAAGATATATGATTGATTCTGAAAACTACTAAATGATTTTCACATACCAGCAAAGCGTTTCCATTTATCCCCTCACAAGCTTCAATTTATGCCGAAACCTAAAGTATGAATTAATCTAGCTCACGTAACGTCCACAAAGCAACCTTATGGTCTATGGAAACGCGAGGTGTGTTGTGAGAATGCGAGAGTGTGGCGGCTCTCTGTATCTCCGAACCGTTACGTCACCCGACACGTGAACACCCTCTGGCTGGTGTTTGCGTTGAGGATTGCTGCGACACCTTGTCACCCGTCCTCAAGTTTGTGGCGGCTTCCGCTGAAACTACAATTCTCAGTACCTCATGCTCGGAACTTGAAATAGAATTCCAGTCCTGTTGGAGCAAACAGTGGGATGTACTTCGAAGTAATCTAGGTTCCAACACTAGAAGCAGAACAAGCGAGTTCGTTCGACGAACTTCAGATACAACACTAACAAATAGTTTAAGGCACTATCACCAGACACCAATCAAGTTAAAGGTACTAAATCGACTGAAGTATTTTCATTCCCTTTATTATCACTTACTGAAACACGCCGTCCTAGTAAACATACTTCTTTGTTAATTGTATCCGTTTATTTACTTTTGATCATTTTTTTTTTTTTTGAGGTCATTAGAGGCGGGATGGGACTGGGGAAGGATTTCAGCCATGGCCTTTAAGCATCCCGGCATTCGCCTGGAGTGATCTGGGGAAACCATGGAAAACCCAAATCTGGAAACCTGGACGGGGATTCGAACCGCCGTCCTCCCGAATGCGAGGCCAGAGCGTTAACCGCTCACCCACCACACTCGGTTTTTGATCAATTTTTTGAAGACTTATGAAAGTGCAGTAACCTTCTTTAAAAATTATGTAACATTCTTTTTAGTCTGCTTTCATTGCTTTTCAACATGAATAAAACATATTATACTTATCGAATTTTGCATTTTGCTTCCTTCTTCATTAATGAAGTGGACTATTGGATTATAATATTTACCAGAACAACAACAATAGCTAATAACGCTTTAACGAAAATGACAATTTGGGTTTTAAATATTTCTAAAGCTTAAGCTAGTATATTCGATGATTATGAAACATTTGCTGATTTTGGTTCCCGTAGTTCTAAAAAACTGAGACTATTATAACACTGGCGAATAAAAGAACAGGGTTCCTTGGTTCTGAGTTGTGAATGGTATAAAAATCTGATGGAATGAGGTATATTACGTGAGGGGGTAATTCATAACATCAGCGGAAATTCTGCCGCTATACGAGCAAACTTGAAATGAAAATCTGTAACAGAGTGGTTCAGAGTTGCATGACATAATTCGACTTGAAAAAACTAAATACTACTGAAAGAAGACATCTTTAAAGCTAATATTGGTGACGCGTTTTTAGTTAAAAACCGTGTACCTTAAATCCATCTCGCTAGATTTTTGTCGGAACGCGTGCATTTTCTTAAGATAAATAAACGGGCAGTTATGAAATTTCTGATTGGAACCTACTACCGAGCGAGCGGCTGAGCGGTATTGCTGTGGACTCGCATTCAGGAGGACGAGGGTTCGAATCCCCGTCTGGTCATTGAGATTTGTGTTTTCCATGGTTTCCTTAAATCAATCCAGGCGAATAGCGGGAGGATTCCTCCAATTCCTTTCTTTCGATTCTCGCAACACATCTCCCGGCTCTGTTGAAATCGACGAACCGTTAAACTCAAAGCAAATGAATAATTTCCAACTAGTTTTATATCTGATAGGATTTACTGTCATCTAGATCATCTTCAGTGAATGAAATAGTGTCAGCAGCTGAATCCACTGCATTTAATTCTAGCTTATGTTGTGTCTTGTAAGCTTGTTATGTTGTTGTTTTTTTTTTTGCTTCGTTCTAGAAAAATTGATGCTAAGTGTGGATCAATGTTTGAACAGAGTAATTGATATTTAGAGAATTATTCTATCAACACACTGCTTTCTTATGGAGCAGTTCAGTAGGGAATGCTCATGTGGTGTTTTGATTCGTTAGCAACAGCACAGCAGATGTTTCGCAAACATTTACCTGTATTTATCACGATGCTATTTGAATGCAATGCATCTACCGTCTGCTATAGCTTCATTTAAGAGTAAAAAACAATCCGTAATGTAGCCTTGTCATACCGCGCCATTAAGACACCTTTCTTTGTCAGCACCTTCTTTTTATTTATTTATTATTTTTTTAAGCAAGAAGGTGAAAGCTGTAGTTAGAAATGAAGGATGGAATTAATGTAAAAATTTGTGGTATTGTTAGTTATTGGAAATGGTAAAGGTTACTTCATATTTGATATCCAAGTAACAATTAACATATTACTTCATACCACCAGGCTGTGATGATTGCCTTGGAACGTATTACCTCAGTAAACATTTAGAGAATACGAATTCTGCTTAAATATTTAATTTACGGTTGGTACATAAAAATCATTGACAATGTGACAGTGAATTGGAAAAATCAATAAGTGAACATTTCTAAGTATGAAACCTAATAATAAAAACATACGAAAATAGTTGCATTGGCGTCATTTTTGTCATTTAATTTCTTAGCAGCGGCGGAAAAATTGCCTACAACAACATTGTTTTTTCACGAACGTAGCTTTTCACAGCCTTGTAAATTATTAAACTCTTCTCGGCCTTCCAGTCGTGTATAAATGTGATGCTGTGATATTAATACACGGCTGCAAGCCCGAGAACAGTTAATAAACGTTGTGGTTAAATAGTAAAATGGTTATTATTCTCGAAGTTGTCATCGACACAGTAGTTTAAGTATCAGGTATCGCTAACCATAGTTCAGTTACAACTTGTCAATTACAATAAAATTAGCTGTGTCACACACATTTATTACTACAGATTGCAGGAAATTATTTTCAATTCGTTGTACTCCTACCTTTTTATTAAAGAAAAGTTGCCCTTTTTTTTGTAGAAATTATTGATTTTAAAATCTGGAAGGTATGTGATAAAGCTTATCAGATTAAGAAGTTAAAACCAGTTTTTTTTTTAAAAAAATTATACATATTACCAAAAGTCTGTCACAGTCAACGACTGCACGCGCAACATGTAGTGAGGTCCGTTTGTGAATTAAATATCGGTTTAAACCTCTCAGAATCTGGTCTGAAACAATACAGTGCTGCAGTGCACGGAAAAAGAAACAAGTCTGCAGTTTTACGCTGATGTAAGAGGATATCGGGTTTTCCAGTTAATTCACTTTTGTTGATGTGAAAGTCGCAGGGTCATCGCTGTCAGACAATGCGCTGACGAAAGCGACGCACAGACTGCATTCATGCATAATTGCCAAGAATGCTTAAGTAGGCATTCACAATCAGAATGAAAAATATCAAAATCTATCCATCCGATTCAACGCTGGGTAAAATTAACGAAACAAAATAATCCCATCTTTGACTTCACCTGATGAAGTTGGCTAGTAATATGTTATTAATGAAGACCTTAGACGTATTAGAAAAATATGTTTACGCCTGATATGAACAAATACAGCAATTACATTTCTTGATCACTTTATATTAGTGGGCTGTCAATTATCTTCCAAAACAGGTAGCAACCAATTACGTAACAGGCACCACCGACGGGAGCTTAAGTACGTGCTACATTAGGAGAGAAATGACACGTGACGAGCGATGCTGGCAGTCCACGTGTGCTGAGCGGGTCTCGTCACGCGTGATGAACAGGCGCACCTGGCCTCGCATTCTTGTCTGTGACTTGAGCGGCCGCTCCCCCGAATTCACACACAACACAAAATAGAAGCGACACGTAATATTACGCACCAAGGTAAGCAACAAACCCAGGCCGCTCTTGGACCAGTCACTCACCGATGCTAAAATTCAGGTTCTAAGGAAGCAATATAGAAAAAACTTGTTTTAACGATGTCACCCCCCCCCCCCCCCCCCCCCCCAAAAATATGGTCACGAATCCGATTGAATAATTTGAGTTACTTGAGTACTACGGACAAATAGACTACCGGTAAATCTATATATATAAAAGAAAGTCGTGTTAGTGACACTATTTATAACTCAAGAACGGTTGTACCGATTTGGCTGAAAATTGGTACGGAGGTAGCTTAGAACCAGGAGACGGACATAGGAAACTTTTTATCCTGTTCGACCGCGTTCCCATGTGACATGACAAGTCACTATAAAACTTGGTGTAACAAAAATGCATCTGACTTGGAATAACAAAACGTCAAAGAGAATACAAGTCACTATAAAAACGTGTAATAGCAAAAACTCATCTGACTTGGAATAACAAACGCAAATGACAGCTAAACGTAATTTTGTCTATGGTTAAGTATGGTTGAACGTAAAAATTGGAAGGAAAATAGTAAAAACAACACTTTTCGTGTCCCTCATTCAAAACAAGACAAAGGCGCGTTAGGATTATCTTTGGTATGCCTTCAAGTTGATTAGGGTCTATGGATATTGATCTATGCCTGCCTGTGATCAGCGAATATAATACCACTAAAGTACGTGTTACCATTCCTTGGTTGCTTTTAAATTTTCGCTTCTCTAGAAAACCCATTATGTGTTTATTTGTTCAGTGTGTTTACATTTAGACCCATGCCGCCTATCAGGAAAGTTTCGACTATGAAATTAGAATGCATCAGTTTTAAAAGCATGCAATACTAAAATACCTAAAAAGCAAAATCGATTACTGGTATTTTAGATGAGAAGCGATATGCGGTAGCATCTGACAATCGAACCACACTTATCCTATTACTTTAAGAATGCAAAGTTCTGGTAAGCCTTGTGTTGATGGGTTCCATTCGTTTTAAAGTATGCTTAGGTAGAATTCACGATGATTGAATTGGCAGCGAGTAATAATACTTTCTGATTTTTAAAGTCTATATAAATGAAAATGAATTACCAAATGTGTTTCTAAGCGCAAAACTCGAGAATGGCTCGACCAATTCGGCTAATTTTTTCCCCCATATTTTCGTTAATCCACAAGGAAGGTTCTTATGGAGAGAAAAAACATAAAAATTGCGAGGAAAATAGTAAAATCAACACTTTTCTTTTCCCATACAAACCAGTCAATCAAAACAAAACAAAGATGCGTTAGGATTATCTATGGTATGCCTGCAAGTTGATTAGACTGTATGAATATTAGTCAATGCCTGCCCAAAATAAAGTTTGAAGGAAAAAAGGGTTTCCGTGTCATCAATGAAAATAATAAAAATCTGCTTATTTATTGCCTCTAAGGCGGAACAGAGTTCGCCGGGTCAGCTAGTAAAAAAATAAAAATTGGTTCCTGTTGAGATACACATGGTATAAAAAAGGGAGGTTATCACAATATGGCACCAAACAAATATTAGCCTGTGCACAGCAAACTCGTACAGTTGGCTGCGCGTCACGGTGGTATCTGACGCTGGCACGGGGTTAGCTGTTTCCAGTCCTGTGGCAGAACTTGACCGGCAGGGTCGGAGAGGCGGCGGGGCTCAATTCCTAATCACCAGATTGTGTAGCAAAGTCCTTGGTTAAATCCCAAACCTTTACGTCTCGTCGACGTCGGGGTCATTATATGCAGGATGGGAATAGAGACAAGGAACTGGAAGGAATTCGGCCATGACCTTTTTGAAGGGAACCATGGAAAGCCCAAATCTGGATGCCCGTACGGGGATTCGAACCGGTGTCCTCCCGAATGCCGGGCCACAGGGTTAACAGCTGACCACCACGGTCAGTGTGATTCGTTCATCGGTAGGAAACGTTACGCTTCTTCAGAAGAGAAGTCCTGAATTGGCCGGCACCGGCTTATCCCACTTCCTTCTTTCATCTCTCTTCCAAAACCCAAACAACACAATAATACCGATGAAGGCACTCAGTTTCACCTCTCCAGGGCGTTACAATGCAGTGGTAAACACCCCCCCCCCCCCCCCCCCCCAATGTTAACTGCCTGCAATCGGATACGGGTATGGCACACATACAAGAAGAAGAGATATGGCTGATGTTCCTAGATGTGAACCCTGTTTTTTTTTCGGAATAGAAATTTTAGGTGAATCAGTGTAAACATCGAAGATACAAGTTAGAGATCACACTGGAAATAATTTAAATAACGTCATTTTTATTCTATCACAGGTTGAAATTAAAAAAAAAAGTAAAAAGGAAATAAAATACTTTTCCGTCTCACTGCGACAGCTAGATATTTTAATAAAAAATTGTTTAACTTCAACTCTTAGAGCGTAAAATTTATGTTTTAAACTGACATTAAGGATCTCACGATGATACAAATTCGTCTCAGGTTTTGAACTTAAATTATTTTGAATGCAAAGCGGAGGATGGAATGGAAGCATTGTGCACTAAGTTCTATAAATGCATCGTTTCATAGCGCTCCTATGTGATTATCCCCAGATTTGCCTCTATGGTGCAGACGAATGTTTCACTTGGTAAAGATTTATCAGTCGTCTTTCATCACAGTTGTTTCCACTCATACTAGTGTAGAGTGGTACTGACAACTGTATCTGGTACGCATTATCATAATAGCGGTGTCGCATTTCGCCTCGTTCCCTCTCGCCGAATCTTTACGACGCATTCAGCCGACTAGAGGCGAAGGGCCGCATCCATCACGCACCGAGATGTCATTAACATACTCTACGCACGCACACTCACGTAATTAATGCCGACTATTGTATGTTATGCGTTAATTCTATGGTAATGCGAGCGGCTTGTTTATGGGTTTGCTGACGCCGGCCATACTGGGCGACTATGCTAATGGCGCCAACAGACTCTGCCAATGGACAGGACGACCAATCCACGAAGGAATGGCTATAAGATAAACCCCAGCTAAATCAAATGAAACGGTTCATTTCGTGATCGCCAACGTTTGGTAAAGAAATGCGAAAATGAAATCAATTGATAAAAATTTATCATTTTTCATCAACAGGGTCAATAGTTGATTTCCTCAAAGAACGCAAGTTAGGGGACACAAGAACGAAATAATTTGTCTTAATTCCGAGTAACTCCACTCTCAGAAGAAGAAGCGAACTTCACTAGACTGGGCGGGATCCAAGAGTAGGGAAAGTTCGACCCCGTGGCAAATGGCAGCGCAGCACTGATGAGTGGCAAAACTAATTTCAGAAACAGGTAATAGAAACCAAATACATTAGAGATAAAGTGGGAAAATTTGGAGAAAAAGTATGGGACCAAAGAATAACAAAAATAAATAAAAGTAAAGGAGTAATAAAAAATTATATGTGGAAGCTGAAAAGCTTTCGGATACTGTCGCAAAAAGAATAATTTCTTTTTATGTATTTCTGATGGTAATGAAACAAGAAAGCCTGAAAAAATTATTATTTGCTATTTTAGATCATAATCACCTTGAGCAGCTTTCAACCACTGGAACAAAAGAGTCTCCAATGATTCCTGTTCTTCCACCATCTTTTTTCTTCTACTGTAATCCAGTTGCCTCCTCTTACCTGAATACACTTCTTAACACATTTCACCCATCTCTTCCTCGGTCTTCCTCTGGCCTCTTCCCTTTCAGTTCCATGTCCAGCATCTTTTTCTTTTCCTCTCTCATTCTCTTCATATTACTATACCACTGTAAACTTGATTTCTATTTTCTCCGTTGTAACGGTTCCTCCTTGATCTTCTCCCTGATTTTGTTATTCGTCATTCTGTCCGTTCTTGTTACTCCTACTCTTCTCCTCTGAAGCATCATTTCCTGAGGTTGTACTCTCTTTTTGTCCCTTTCCATCTCCCATGTTTCCGATGCATATGTCAAAATCGATACACAGTATGTCTCACAGATTACCTCTTACTATCTATTCCATTCCAGGCCTCTAACACTCCTAAAAAATCAATCTGCACATCTTCCTCTTTTATATATTTCCATCTTATTTCCTCCATTTTTTTTTGGTCCATCTTCCCGAATACTTGAAAAATTCCACTTTATTCAGTTGCTCCTGCAAGTGATATGCCTGTGTCTGTCCTGATCTTCTTCCTTGTTGTGATATTCACTTTTTGATGCAGAGAACTTCATGCTGTACAACTCAATTACCTTCTCCCAGACACCCAGATCATGCTGCACTTCTCTTTCATCTTATTATGATAAAAATTTCAAAACAGAAATTTCGTTGATTTGCTGATGTAAAATCAGGCATTAACGAAATGAAACTTAAGAAACATGAAATCTTGAACAGGGTAATATGTGGAAAAAAGTTAGGACAATTTGGGGGTTTCTAAATAACAGACAGAAATAGAATCAATTTTTACAGGAGGATGATCGAAATACCGCTGTGAATTGACGAAGTAACGTTGTGAACAAAGAATACAAAGCATGCAGTTATTTTCCACAGCTGGCCGAAGTTGAGAATCAGAAGTAAAACTTAATTCTAGTTCCCCGAAAGGATTTAGTAATTGTATCTTTATTACAATGAAAGAAAAAATACTTTTAACCGCAAATTTACCTCAACAGCCAGTCAAAAAGGTCCTGATGTTAAGGAAGATGAAAATAGCAATCTCTCTGACATCTTGGTGAAATAATGTGTAGATATTTTGTCTAGAAATACGATCAGACCAACGAATAGCAACGGAAAATAATATAACATTTTATAAAGGCGGATTATATAAGTGTTTCGCGAGGAGGCGTAGGAAAATTTCGTGGTGATTGGTAAATTTTTCCTCTTTTCTTAAACAAGCCAGTGGTCGGCTTGCTGCATCAACGTAATGCGCAAAATAATGAAACTCGACCACTGTTAGCAAGTAGTTTGCCGTGATATATGTCCTCCCGAGGCACAAATTTGAGTCTTGATAAAATTAACTGTTCCATATGTAGTGCAAAGATCTTCTTAAATTACTACAGTACCTACAAAAGAAGCGTATGCACTTAAAAGCAGTCGTTGGATTTTCGTATATCAAGGTGAATAATTGAATATTTCTCGGACGAAGTTCGACACTTTTTATTTAATTTAACTAGTGTTTATTGATTGATTTAATAAAATAATTAATTGACAAATTGGCAGATTTATTAGTATCGATAAAACGCGATTTTAATTAGTGGTCAACTTATTGATTGGCACTAAATTTTTTATTACCTGATAACTTAAGAAACAAGCCAGCAAAATAACAGATAATTATCACACAAATATTGTCAAACTACATTCATTAATTGACTTGTTGTTCTTTTCATATGCAATGTCACCAATTAGTTATTATCATAATGCATTACTTTTAATGGCCTGTTTATTAAAGACTTGCGAATTGAAGAAAAATATAATGTAGCGACCTGCAGCTATACGAGGTTTATGTGTACAATCTGTAATAAAGACTTAGTCGGTTTTACTGTGTCATTGAGGCTTCTCGTAAATAATATTTCACTTGTTTTCAAAGTGGTTTCCAAGGGGAGATATCACTTCGTTTTAATGATTAATTTTTTAAGCAATTTGGAAATTTAAAGCCATGTATCTGTGAACACTATAAGTTATAAATTATTTAAATCTGCATCGTTATAACATTATGACGTGATTAGGTGAACATCATTACAGTTTTCAGTTCTGTTGTGTATCGTAGAAACTCCACAATAATAAGATCTCAGACCCTATTTTTAGAGAAGTAGAACTGTTCATCGCGCTGTAGCTGTTGTTTTTATGTAGCTGACATTTGCTTTGCAGTTTATTTACGACAGATAAAAAACTCGGCTAAGAGAATATTCTCGACCATGTTGCAGCCACCTCATAATTTCACGGAAATGAGTCAATGTTTTAAAAACAGGAAGTATGAGGGTATCTTAGATATAATAAATTATTGGAAAACTCGTGAGTTATGCTGGATACAAATAAAATGCATGTTTCAGATGTTACTCCAAAAATCGTCATAACGTGATCTATGATAAATCTACGTCTCCCTACGTTTCCACCCAATCCACACACTTAGATTTTCCTTTATTCTCTGCAGTGGCCCCGTCGTTAAGGGTCTAGTATGACAGCTACATTACCACACCTGTAAGAATTACCAAATATACGGGAGTCAAAAAATACCTAAAATACACCAGAACTATGGAATGATCAATAGTTTTAACCCTAAAATACACAAGACGTAAGGAATAATCACTATTTTTAGCCCCCAAAAAACACGAGAACCAAGGATTGATAATCAGTGTTAGCCCCAAAATACACAAGAACCAAGGATTGATCACCAGTTTTAGCCCCAAAATACACGAGAACCAAGGATTGATCACCAATTTTAGCACCAAAATACACAAGAACCGAGGAGTGATCCATCAGTTTTAGCCCCAAAATACACGAGAACCATGGAATGATCACCAGTTTTACCCCGAAAATACACAAGAACCAAGGATTGATCACCAGTTTTAGTCCCAAAATACAAAAGAACCGAGGAGTGATCCATGAGTTTTAGCCCCAAAATACACAAGAACCAAGGATTGATCACCAATTTTAGCCCCAAAATACACAAGAACCAAGGATTGATCACCAATTTTAGCACCAAAATACACATGAACCGAGGAGTGATCATCAGTTTTACCCCCAAAATACACGAGAACCAAGGATTGATCACCAGTTTTACCCCCAAAACACTCAAGAACCAAGGATTGATCCATCAGTTTTAGTCCCAAAATACACAAGAACCAAGGAGTGATCCACCAGTTGCAGCTCCAAAATGCATTAGAACCAAGGAGTGATCATATGTTTTACCCTATATAAACGCAAAGCAAGTGACGCGTGAGGTTCAGCAGTTGCCCGCGTGTGATGGTGTGAGCAGCGCCACTCGTGTCGGCTTATCAGCGCGGCGTGGCGCCTGACACGTGGGCGCGGCCCAGCAAACAGCCTCCACGATAACAGCCCCGCGCAGGTGAACCAGGCCTCTCCACTGTCTGTGGTCAGAAACCTAAAAGAAAGAGAAACAGGAGCGTGTAAATACGCTGTTTGTTTCTTATCAGTTCGTGTAACTGAGATAAACTTTGACACTGTAATCAGGCCACTAAACCTGTGTTTGCAGCTTCCTCGCAATCGAACTTGCCTCTGGCTGTGAGGTAGAACATTAAAATTTTGCGTGAAACCTAAGAAAGTTAAATAATCTTTCTAAGAATGAAATAACACAAAAAGGCTTTTATGGTATTTCGATAGCGAAGTCACTACAGCCTGACTTTACTAGCTCACTCCTAAAACCATCAAAAATGATTGGGTGTACGCAGTTTTAGGAATGAATGTTTTCGAGTTTACTATGACAGTGACATACAATACCGGGGAAGCATCTACAGTGAATATAAATCCCTTGCAAGCCCGTAAAAAATAAGGGGTTCATCGCAGTTTCTAGCAGTTCATTTAACTAATTACAATTGTTATTGAATAATGCTCATAACCATAATAAAAATGATGTAATGTGGTACATATTTCCTAATTTACTTTAACAGCATTTCCATGGTCAGAGAGTGTACGAAAACATTTACATCGACAGAATATAAATAAAAAAAGCTGCTAATAATTAATGTGTTCATTTAAACGCAATTCATACTTGTTATCAGTGTTCTGGCAATTCATTTCTTCGTAGTTGATCAAATAAATAGAATTGTTATTAAATAACGTCCATAACTTTAATTTTGCAGTAACGTCTTTGGCAGCAATTAGTCCCGTAACAAAGTCCGGGAACCTTACATCAGCGTTATCAACACGGTAATACAGTGACATGTAGCCTTCTATAAGAATAGATTATTGCTTGAATATTTTTTTTGGAAACCGCGTGGAAATGAAATTTCTGTGGTCCTGATCGATAATCGAAAACGTTTATTCCAGAATGAGAGATTGGAACTGTACAGTACGCTCTAGTTCAGACGTATCCTCCACGAAGACCTTGGTATTCAAGATGGAACTCTCAACGACGATGCATCACATCTATCATCCGTATGAGATTCAACCACGGCGCATTTCGTGGTCACCTTTATCCCATCATGGCGGTAAAACACACCCTACTGCACATGTAACGGACTGGCACTACAGGACCTAAATCATTTATTCTTCAACTGCTCTAATTTTCACCAACGGCAAGCAACTATCATCAAGTCTCTTGGGCGAACTACAGCAGCCACTTCCAACTAGCGTTACAGTACTACTCGCTACAAATAGCAACAAAATCTATTGTTTCATTACGGACTCTAATAAGGACAGCGACATACACATTTAATGCACCTATATATCTGTATATTTTTAAATGCTATTAATGTTATCAACTTGTACTCTACCAGGCTGACTGTATGGTCTATTCAAGACATAAGGTCAATAAATAATAATAAAAAAAAATTGCCTGGGAGAGGCTAATTGTCGTTAACTAAGGAGTTCATTAAGGACAACTTGTGCTTGAGAAAATAGTTGACTGACGACGTTCATCCAGAAATTTATTAATACGTATTATGTCTGAAAACGTGTATGTTAGACTCAACAGGAGAACGATAGCGGAAAGCCGCCAGGATTGTGTTTGAGTTGTATCCAAGCGCTAGCTATTTCCCAGCGCCTTAACACCTCCAAAATTATGGTCACGTAATCAACATTTTTTAATTTGGTGATGATAAATGATCTGGCACTTCCTGTATTGATCGACACACAACTGTTTAAGTATGACGAAGGAACAATTGCTTTGTAGTAACTGAGGTTCTTTTGTGTTGACATTGACGTTAAAAACTCAAAGGAATATGTCCTTAACCACATGAAACAAGTGATTTTCTTTGAAGCTATTGTGTAACAGCAGCAAACAAAACAAAA
>CM061920.1:40598929-40830627 GCA_031002005.1 Vandiemenella viatica | reverse complement strand
TAATAAAAAGATTCGTATTTTCTTGGGTTGTTGAAATTAAATACATAGCGAGGTGTATACACTAAATAGCATAGAAATGTTATTGATGTGAACGAATTTACTATGTGAAAATGTAATCGTCTACAAATTTTTGTTTGTCATTTTCTGTAATTGAAGCAAGAATACTGTTTGTAAGGCTCTGGCCTCGCAATCGGGAGGACGGCGGTTCAAACCCCGTCCGGCCATCCAGATTTGGGTTTTCCATGGTTCCCCAAACCACTTCAGGCGAATGCCGGGACGCTTCCTACAAAAGACCATGGTTGAATTCCTTCCCGTTCCTTGTCCCCAATCCCATCTCGCCTCTAATGCCCTGACGTCGTCGAGGCGTAAAGCCATAAGTAAAAAAAAATAAAAAAAATACTGCTTGTGTAGGAACTGATTACTCTTGGCTACGGCTAAGGCTAAGGCTAGCCCCTGACGTTGTGGCTACTAAAGCGACTGTAGTGCTCGGTGGGTTGCGTCTCGGCCCCGCAGGCGCTGCTGCGATGTAAATTCTGCCCCGGCCGCCCGTGGACCCATTTTTAACTTAAATTTTATACGAACAGTGTGTTTCAACGTAAACTGAGCTTGCACATTAGTTGCAGATAAAAAGTTCTTATCTACTGGTACATTATCCATCGCTGTATGCTTTATATTGGATAAGAAAAGGGATGTTGACAAAGACATAACATGTGGGATTGGTACGTTATACATTGCTGGACGGTTATGCTCTATGAAAATGAAAGTAAACATGCTAAACACGGGATGAAGACAAATCCAAAGAAGAGTCAGCTTATTAGGTGCACAAATAAAAAACTAAATGTTATTTACAATTATAAGGTGGGAAAGAATTACTTGTTGAAGATTTCAAATGTAACTACCTTAGCATTGACATTTGATAACAAGCTCAACTGGGCAGGACACATTGGACAGGTTTCAGAAAAGGGACTCTAAATCCTGCACTTGTTGGAAAGAGTGATGAGTAGATGTACCAGAAAAGTAAAGCAATTGGGTTACAAAACTTTGGTGATTCCATTGCTTGATGATTGTGGTGTAGTATGGGACCAACATTTTTGGAATCAAATACGGGAGTTGGAGAGGGTGCAGATTAGGTCTACTAGATTTCTCTAAGGAAATTACCTCAGAACACAATCAGTAACCGACATGATAAAAGAGATGGAATGGGATTCATTGGAAGACAGGAGGAGGGTGAAGAAAGTCATAGGAGTGTAAAAGGATGGTAATGGGTCGTGGAAAGATATTGGGGTAAGAATTAAAAGTAATGCATGAAATGGGAAATATTACCATGACTACAAGTTGGCACTCGATTTCAGGCACAAGGGTGGGAAAAAATTTTCTTTCCTAGGTCAGGGGGTCAGGGATGCAATAAATTAACGAGAGAAATGATGAATAAATTACCAAAAACGTTGAAAGAATTTAAATTTGATATTTATAAAGGGAAAAAGTAGGTGTGTACAGGAAAGGGAGAAAAATGTGTGTGTAGGGAAATTGCCACCGGAACGTTCGCTCCATCGCAATTAAAATAAATTAAATAATGACGCAGTAAGATAATAATTATTTAGTAATAAAACTTTAACTAAAACGTAATGTGTAACTCGAAGAGTCAGATAATCTTTTTGCGGAGTTAATTAAATTACTTTCAAATAGTTTCTGTTTATTAACTATTCTGTCTGGAGCATAGGGTACCAATAACGTCATATATTAAAATACTGCAGATCAGTCAACTCGTCGGACGTTAGCGTTTCTATAATCAAAGAAACAATTGACAGCTGTTGCGCCCCACTGCGTTGTAACTGAATTAAAATGAATAAAAGGGCTATTAGTATTAGGATAAAAACAAGAACTGCTTACAGACAACTATTTAAAAAGCTTAAATTCTTACAACGCCTTCTCGATATATATATTCTTTGATGTGCTTTCTCATAGAATATTTTAGTTTGTTTACATCAAATTCAAAGGTACACAGCTTCAAAACAAGAAACAAAAATAACTTGTCATTAGTAGAAAGAGGAGTCAATTATTCTGGGACACATCTGTTTCATAAACTTCCTGAACGTACATAGCAAAGACGTATTTAAAGAAAAACTAAGAAATTATCTTATTGGTGACTCCTTCTAACTCCATCCAACGATTTTTACAAAAGAATTAATTATATCTGATGCCTTTGGCAAAATTCAGCTGTAAAAATTTATGTTTTATTTTATTTTTTGTTTTTTGTATTATACAATAATTTTTTCACTATTCATCTTAGATGTATATATGTTAACCACGACCTGTTTCACTTTCCATAGGTGTTCCTCAGCAGAGTTCTATACAACAATAGTAATAAGCTGCATACAACTTTTCGGATTTTCTGTTCCAAGAGAAAGCGAATATTCAAGCTCATCTCCGTACCTCTGGTTTTAGGTTCACATGTCATTGCCGCGTGATGTATTTCTTGAGTTTGATCTCTTAAGGTCTTAAACCAAAACTGCGTTGCACAGGCTCTGTAGGTGGTGGTCTGGCATTGCTGAAATACGAACTAGAGCTGTACTGGGTACGCTATGCACAATTTTAAGAACTACTGTTAACTATGAGGGGATTTTGAAGTATGAGAAAAAAAATAGGGATAATCTCGCTGTATAATATGTGTGGTTCAGTTGAAGTACAAAATGTACGTGTTCCGAAAACAATAGATAAGGATAGAAGTGTGAGGATGAAAATTAACGCAAAAATGGATGGGATAACATCTGTGACGACATGTGTGATTGATCTATTTGTTACTGGAGGAAAGAACAGTAAAGGAATACAAGACTACAGTAAGTTCACCTAACAACTGAGAATATTAGCTGTAATGCGTATGCTGAAATGGAGAAAGAAACAGAGGTTTGTATCAAACCATAGTATCCGTCACTTGTGAATATCGCTTTCAAAGCTCCTTAATGACAGACCTTCAAACCCTGTAACTGACATAACTTATATTGTTCACAGGCAATACGACTTGAAACACCTTTAGTCAATAACAATAAAAGGCTAAGCTTGGTCGCTGTGTCGTGGTAATTACGCTGGCGTCACGCCACGGCCAAAGATGTTACTGCCAAATCGAAGTTATGCGCGTTATTTAATAACAGCTCTATTTAACTAAGGATCCACAGAGAAATTAACTGCCAAAACACTGAAAGAAAAGTATGTATTGCGTATAAATTAACATATCAATTATTAGTTGCTTTTTATTTATTCACATTCGGCCGATGTAGAAACTCTTTGCTCATACACATGTATAAAATTTTCGAGCAGCGATATTAGTGGAAGTTTTAATTAAATCGAAATTTAGCCTGTTTCAGAACTACAACTGGCACTTGAGATCACAGCAGAGTGAATGAGTAACTTAATTTTAATTTAAAAAAAAAAGTTACTGTAAAATTACTTCATTTGGATGAAAGTAATTCC
This sequence comes from Vandiemenella viatica, assembly GCA_031002005.1. Classification (NCBI taxonomy): domain Eukaryota; kingdom Metazoa; phylum Arthropoda; class Insecta; order Orthoptera; family Morabidae; genus Vandiemenella; species Vandiemenella viatica. The sequence continues at coordinate 40,827,159 of CM061920.1, read as the reverse complement.
ACATTTATCGCGAATTGTGTGGACTGGGCCCGGATTAAAATTATCGCGGCATAACTTAAGTTGTTAAGATATACTTTGCTTTGCTTTCATTGACTCACTGTTACCAACGTTACTATTTCAGACGCATGTAAGTAGCTCCAACTGTATCGCTAAGATTTATTTTGCTTTCGTTTCACTGAAGAAATATTACTGATGTTATTATTTCAGACTCATGTAAATAATTCCTGCTGTATCGCGATACAAACCATAGATTAAATATGTTCTGCATTACAAAATCACAGTCATGAGCATTATTCATTGATTATTATATTTTGTTTCCATGGTTTCCCCAGATCACTCCAGGTGAATGCCGGGATACTTCCTTCAAAATGCCATGGCCGAATTCCTTCCCGTTCCTTGTCAGTCGCAACTCGCCTCTAATGACCTCGACGTCAACGAGGCGTTAAGCCATAAGTAAAAAAAAAAAAAATAGGCTAATGGGAAGAAATGGTTTATAAGAATACTCCGCCAACTCGTCATTTTTGAGGTAGGCCTGCTTAGACGTAAGTAAACATTCAACAAGTGAACAACCATTATCGGATTGCAGCAACATAAGTAGCATATCGGTAGTTCAAGGAACTTACTTAACCTCCATTCGCTGTAACAGCAGAGGACTTATAAGATACATTTGTCGAAACTATTAACGTTTGAGTGGTGCCATCGACTATGACGCCACTTCCGTAGGTGCGGATGAGCGGCAAACAAAGCGCAATGATGTCACCGGACACTGGCCTCCAATTGGAGCATTGTGGGCCAATCAGCGCCAGTTACCATTGACGTCCCCGACTCCACCTGCAACATATCCGGACCGCCCAGAGTCACTCTAAACGGTCCATCGGCAAGAATACACTCAACCATAATAATAACAAATAACACTGAGGCTTCAAAGTCCAGTCCCAATTTCCATACTCGCCTAGTTTGTAATTTCACTAGTCTTCGTGTTAAATTGTTTCACTGCAAAATTTTTCAGCAGTAGCCCTTCATAATTTATTCCAATCCCAGATTCCCTTACTTACCAAAAAAAAATTTAATACTTCCTTAAGCCTGAAATCGTGTGTTATTGATCTTGCTCATCTTTTACCTTCCATGCGTCACTCTTAATTCTTCCGCCAATATCTTTCCAAGCCTCATCGCCAACCTACGCCATGCACACCCGCAGCATTCTGTTTACATTCCTCCTGTCTTCCAATGGATTAGAATCTTGCTCTTTTATCATATCGATTACTGATTGTGTATCGCGACAATTTACACAAACAAATCTAGCTTCCCTTCTTTATCAATCCCTCCAAAGCAAAATGTGGATTCCTTACTACACCATTGTAATCGAGCATTTGTCTGACTGTGATTATATATCCAAATTCCTTCACTCCCTTCGCACAATCCCTCATCACGCTGTCAAGTAGATGAAGAATTTTTAAACCTCTTCCTATCTCCTGCCCAATGTCTCCTGCCCAGTTAGAGATTATCATCAAATGTTATACTATGATATATACACCACTTCACGTCTTCAACAAGCAATTCCTTACCCACCCTATAATCATAAACAATCTTTAGTTTTTTAATCTGTCTGTCTATTAAATTAACTCTTCTAGGCATTTATCTTTATTCCATGTGGAACTACAGGTCTAAATATCCTGTCCAGACGCACCTGCAGTTGTTCCCAGTCCTCTGTCAGTCTGTTACATAACATAACATCATCAGCAAATAACCCAACTTTAAACCGAGCGTGGCAGGTCACGGCAACGCTATGGCCTCGCTTTCGGCATGGTGTGGGTTCGAGTCCCCGTCCTACCATCCAGTTTTGGGTTTTACACGCATTCCCCATATCATTCCAGGCAAATGCTGGGATGGTTCCTTTTCCTTCAAAAGGTCATGGTCGATTACCTACTCGTTCCTTGCCTGCCCCCATCCCCCCAAAAAAAACATAACTTTAAAGTTAAATGAGGTAGGTGCTTCTCTAGCCACTTAGAGGCTTATATATGTATACAAAAGATATTTGCTTACTGCTACGGCCCGTAGATGATTCATTACCATCTCCAAAGAGCGCTTTCTCTCCTCCTCTGCCTTCATGACTTCTTTCTTGATTGCATCAAGCCACCTGAATCTTGCTCTTCCGCGTGCTCTCTCTCTACCCTTCGAAGTATCTTTCTATCACATCATTGATGAGATCCCCGTACTCTTCTTCAACCTAGCCTTTGTTCTTTTATTATCGCTGCTATATCACGCACCTATCTATTTTCTACTTCTTCTTCTCTTTAACTGGGCCAAAACCAGAAACTTCAACACAACGTATATTAAAGTTGGATAATTTTGTAATGATTAACAAGATCGTCTTGTTTCACCAAACCATTTACATGGGATTCACAATAACTAGTGCAACTTTGGCGCTTGTAGTTCGATAGTTCGCTATGAGATGGCTCCTCCTACCACGGAGCAGTGCGCCGCTAGCTCACCCCGCGGCGATTTCCCGCACCACAGTTGATCAGCAGCTCGGGCATCGTTGCAGGAGCTTTTATCAGTTGCAAATGATCGAATCGTTTCATCTAACCAGGGACTTAAGTCGATCTGAACATTTATAAAAAAAAAAATAAAGGTAATGATGTACTGGTCCTTCTCGCGTTGACTGCAGAAGGTTCCTCCCTCCACCAATCGATGTAAATTCCGTCCAAAAGCTAAAATTCATCTTTAACCTAAAATCTCTCAAGCATGAATTTATATGAAGCGATTCATTGCTGTAATTATAGAAATGAAGGCCTGTTGTTCCAAATGCCACTGCCACACTTATAAATTCATATTGAAAAATCTCTTTTTCACATGCATCCTATAAAATGAATAATTTAAGTTCCTCTCTGCCTTTGTTGCTTAGGAATATGTTATTGTTAGCGACCAAAAGTGAAAACGTAGGTTTGGTAAAGCCGACAGTATCCGAACTGACGAAAAAGGCCTCGATTGGCGAAAACAGTTTTTTACTCCTCGTCGACGTCTAGTCATTACAGCCGGGTAAGAGTTAAAGAATGAACCATTTTGAAGCAACCATCACAATTTTCACCTTTCGAGATAGCGCGAAAAAAAATCTGGATGGCGAAACTGGGTTTCGAACCTGCGTCCTGCCAAATGCGAGGCTAGGGTGTCACCGCCCACCCACCGGACGTTTTACCATTTTTCTGACAAACTTCATCCAAACGTCATTCAAGGGTTTTATCATTTGCTTCTCAGTTAAGAAGGACGAACGCTCTACACAAGTCTGCATTCAGCTTGAGGTGGTTTTAAGGTAGCGTATACTGTTTTATACAAAATGTTTGTTTTCAGCTGACCTTCCTCATTGCGCCTTCACAATAGCTGTTAATGTATGCTGCCTTCTGTCTTCGTTTACTTAAAAGACTTTGTAATCTGTGTTGAGGTTCAAGTTCCCTATCTGCCTGTCGTGCATGGGTCGGCATCGGGATTTGAATATGCGCAAATAATAACCACCCCGTCTCCTCCAAATAAACTACAGGACTCATTCCAGATGTCTCAGTCACAGATAGGATGATTATTTTCCTGAAGGTCATTTGTTTTTTCACTACATTACTACGCTTTCATGTTTCTAACGCAAATTGTCCATTTACTTACGGTTCATCTTTCGCTTGTATATTGTATACAGTTAAGTCCCGTTAACCTGCTAATTGTAAAAGTCAGGGAATCCGTTCGCTGCGGTTGAGTTGGTCACTTGATTGCTGCCACGTAGAGGCAGTAACGAATTCGGTACGGTCGCGGCCAGCTATTTAGGAAAATTTGTTAAGTAGGTCAATCAATTTTTCCCTGTATCACTTCCCAATTTGTGACCACGCTGATTTTCGTCTAGGATAAAGCCACGTTGATTAGTGAAGATGAGATGTTGGTAAATTTTATGCTATGTTAACTTCATATACAATTTCAGAGTGTTTAAAAGGTCAAGCATGATTAGGAGACATTTTAATGTAGCTTTACTGCATTTAAAATGTGAAGATTGCTGTATCGATTAGTAAATTGAAAAGGTCCGGTTGTTTTAATGACTAGCAGAAGAAAATAAACCTCAAATAATTAATTTTATGTATACCTGCTCTTGACCCTTTGATTCATAAACCTTTAATGATTATGAACACATGGAATGGTGAAGAGTCCCATTAAACTATAACGGAAGATTAATAGATAGTTAATTATTGAATCACTATTAGCTGAAGTTAGAGTAAATAACAGTAGCTGATAAATCGTAAGCCCAGATACACTGATGACCCAAAACATTATGGCCACGTGCTTGATAGTACGTTGGAACACAAAACAGCAACTATTCGGCGTGGCATGGATTTGACGAATGCTTGACAGGTTTTCGGAGGTGTGTGGCACCATATGTCTATGCAGAGTCACATGATTCCCTTACATTGCGGGCCGAGGGTTTGTGGGCGTGGAGATGGTGCCTGGTAGTACCCTAGAGGGAGCTCTATCGGGTTGAGAACAGGCGAATTTGGTTACCAAGACGTCACATTGAGATCACTTTCATGATTCCCAAACCACTTTAGTACGATTCTGGCCTTGTGACAATGGCAGTTATCCTGCTGGAAGATGCAAGCCCTGTCGTGGAAGACATGAAGCATGAATGGATGCATATAGTCCCCAATAACTTCCACGTTATCCACAGCTGTCATGGTGCATCGCATCACTAACAAAGGTCCCAGTGTAGCCCACGTTAATGTTCTCCCATAACATAATGCTGCCCCCGCGTGTACATGTACGATGATCGACCTGGGGTAACAACAAACGTGGTTCACCGAGCAGGTGATACGTTTCCATTGACACACGGTTCAATCTCGGCGATCTCCTACCCACTGCAATCGTAAATGACGATGTTGGGTCAACATGGGGATATGCAGAGGCGGTCTGCTGTGGAGCCTCTTGTTCAATAATGTGCGTGAACTCCAAAACACTTGAGCTTGTCCCAGCACTGTACCTGCCGTCGGAGCGCCATCTATCCTGCTTTACGGAATGGGTGAGACTCAGAACTCAACGTTCTGTGATGAGGCATTGACGTCCACCACCTTGTCACCCATTCTTCAACCACGCTACACAAATTACTCACTACATTAGAATGTGAACAACCGACCAGCCTCGCCATTCCTGATATGGAGTCGCCGGGCCGTAACAACCCTTTGTCGACGTCGCTTATGTCAGTGGATTTTACCACTTGGCACACATGCTCCTCATGAGTCCCTGCTCCGTTTACATACTTTCCCTGCAGCATGACGTATCCTCAACATCACCAGAAGAAGTTTAGTCTCGCTGTGGGAAGTGATCGCAATGTTTTTGCTCGTCTGTGTATATTGTAAGGGGTAGAGTTCTAAGCAGCGGATGCGGCTCCAGTGGTTAAGGCGTCTGACTAGAGACTGCAAGGTCCCCGGTTCGAATCCCTGTCTCCTCGCGGATTTTCATAGGCCATTAAACCATCCTTTCCCGCTGGCACAGCTTGTTGTGTAATGTGAACTCCTGTAGTTCGGATTCCACGATAAACTAGGCTTCTCTTTACCGGGTAGAACTGCCGGGTTGGTTAGGTACAGATGAACGAAACTGTCCTGTCTGCTTCCAATATCAGGCTAAGTATACCATCTTCGGGTTAAATACCAATGCTAGCTCTTAGAGTTCTAAGGTAAGACAGAACAAAAGAGAAGGGTCTTCGGTTTTCTTGATAGTGTAAAGATAAGATCGAATCACCTAAGAACAAATAAATGTATTTTCGAAGACCAGAGTGAGAGTAGGACTGTGTTGGTGTACTTGCAATAAAATTGAATAAAAAAACACGTCGAAACGGATGTTTCTTGTAATAGTAGTAAGGAAGAGCTGATTTACTCTATTAGTAGATGAAGACACTATGAGCTAAATTTTTCGGATTCATTGAGGTCAGATATCTCCTTCGGTATAGTTTCATCGTTACCATATTTTTCTTGCATGGTGTATCAGGGTACTGATGGAGTAAGTGACACCGGTATTAGTGAACCAATGTTCAAGGAAAATGGTACATGTAGCTGCCATATTATAAAAATTGTTCTGGAATTGAAGACTCGTTTTATGGATTTTTTCAGTGTGTAGGAGGAGGACACCGACATGATGAGAAAGACGTAGTAACATTCTAAGAAATAGCTGGAATGGTGAAAGAAACTTAAAACCCATTCATACTCATTATCCTAATGCAGTGGTTTTCCCACGAACCCATTGTCATAGCAAGAACCTGACTACGAACCCGCAAATGAAATGACTCAACATAGCTGCATAATAGAAAAAATAATCATTTAATTCTGAAGCCTAATGCGGTAAATGGTTACGAAAAAATGAATAAAACATTGATATTTAAAGTAGTATATATTGAAAATATAAACTTCTGTACCAAATGAACAAAGGTTTAGTGGAGTCCGTTTATTTAGTGATATATCTAAAAATCAATTATGATGGTATGAAGTTGCTAAAATAATGTTTCTTAAATATAATCTGTAACGAATAGGCTATAATTGTTAAATTACTGTAGCTCAGCTTCTACATAAATCTTATTAACTAAATAAATTTGGCCATAATTTTCATATTGTTAATTAGAAGTGTATATTTTATTCTATTGGGCTGATTGGCCTTTTTTTACCTACTTCCCTAATCGATTTTTTCGATATTATCGAAAAATCTTTTAGTTCTTTCCTAACATAAAGACTGGTTCATTAGTTATTATTAAAAAAATACTTTTATGTTTATTTTAAACCTATATTTATAAAAAAAAAGGTCTATGCATTTGACTTATTTTTTTAAAAAAAATACTTGAGATTACTATTAATCTTCTGGAGAGAAGTAATCAACTTAAAAAGAAAAGATTTCGATGAACGGATTTCGTACAAAAATTAGTGGTCGATTTTGAAGAAATTTTATTTAATGTTGACCCCATAGTTTTACGGGTAAAATAATGTTTCATTTTGATTTGACGTTGAAAAAATGAGAAATTAAAAAAATTGTATCTGGTTTTTGTTGAACCCAAAATATACTAATTGGAGTTAGATGGAGTTTTAATTAATGTGTAACCTGTTATCCCGCGGGTAATTAAATCTATGTTTCATTTCGATGTGACATCGAAGAAAGGATAATTTTTCCATAACGTGATTCACGTCAATACTACTGGTTGTATACTGATGGAGTTCCAATTAATGATTAGCCCTTGGTCCAAAGAGCAAAATGCGGTATGTGTCAATTAGATCTGACATTGTAAAGTGTTAAATTTAAGATAGCACTGGTCAAATTTTGATGGGTTTTTGATTAATGTGCAGCCCACTCTCCTGCAGGTAAACAGGAAATGTTTCCCTTGCATCTGAGGTCGAAAAAAAAAATAGGATAATTTTTCATTGCATGCGGGTAATGCAAAAGTTACTTGTCAGAATTGTTTGTGGTGATTTGAGCATGCGAGAGGCGGCTTATTATTCGGAGGGTTGAAGTTACAGTTTGGCGCGGATACCGCTCATGCAAAAAGATTTTTCGTTTAATGTGTCACAGAGGCCATGTATCACGTAGTTGTTGACCATATTGGTTTATGTGGATAGTATATACAACAACAGCCCACACGGAAGAAGCTTGCGGGCAATAGCTAGTATATCGATAAAATTTTAAATTCTAAACAATTATAAATTTATAAAAGTTTCTCAGGAAACCATTATTTACACACAATATTTCGGTGACACCTTCAGGTGTACTCGTAAGTTTTTTTTTGTTATATATTTATTATCCGATCAGCAAATTTAGCTTTACTGTATGAAGTTGTCTTTTACAAATCATAGCATTCTTATTGACATGGTTGAGGCAGCCCATTAGGGCCTCTCAGTAACTACATAGCAGTGATACAATAAGTATTTTGCGGCAATAGTGAAAACAGTGTCAACAGTATTAAAATAGTAATAAGAACAGTTATTAGTATGAAATATATATATATGTATAGAACAGTTATCAGTGTGAAAATAGTAGAAAAAACAGTTGTAATGAAATTGATTAAGATAACTACACTTTTGTTCATTAAATACATATAGTTTTTTTAATTTTCAGCGCTGAGGATAATCTTGTTTCACAATATATGGTTTACTGGTTCATTTCGTCTTCAGAGTCACTGTTCGATAGATAAATGTCTTGAGGAAGGCGTTTTTTTTTTTAGTCTAGTTTGACCCGTTCTTTTTCCTAGCTCATAAAACCGCGCACCAGGTACTGAATTCATTAATGTAAGAAATATTTAATTCTAGGTGTAGCTGACTGTTGCGTACGTACCATGGTGCGTTCAGAGCTAATCGAAGAACTTTATTTTGGAATATTTGCACTCTTTGTAACTTGCTACGTCTAGCACATCTCCATATTGGACATGCGTATGTTATGAGCAGTTGTAATATTATTTTGTAAATTAATAGGCAGCATTCTGTTTTTAATGATGATTTTCTATTTAATACTGGGTATAGTTTGTAAAATCTGGCATAGGCTTGGTTTATTTTGTTATTAATGTGTGTGTTCCACTTTAGCCGCCTGTCAAGGTCGACACCGAGGTGAAGTTTTCCTAGAGCACGTTGTTGAAAAACTGGCATGGCAATGACAGGCGTTGTTACGTTGCCTAGCAGCATCTCAGACTTCATTAGACGCCCTCGGAGCACAAAACATAGAACGTTGCTGACGAGCAGTCTCAACAGCAGGTACCCACGCACCACTTAGTAGTAAACCACAATCCCGGTTAACCAGACCAGACGCGAGGCGAATTTCAAACGCTTCTGGTTCATTCGAAATAGAATCCATGTCCTTGTTCCAAACAATTTTCCGCCACCACCGCGGATTTCTCCTTTTGCCCCAGGCGAACATGTCGGGTATGGTCCAAACAACGTTGTTTAATATACCGTGCTAGCCTCAAAGTCCGTCAAAAATGACGGGTTTAACTGAGTAATTTATTTCTTTATTAACTAAATAGAATTGTTATAAAATAAAGTTCATCGTAATTTCTCGTCCCTTGTGCTGTAGCAAAAAGTTTCAGTTGTCAACTTTGTCCAGGTTCCATTTTAGCCTAACCACAATCTCCGCTAATATTGCCCCTAGAAAAGCAAAACTTCAATCACAGGAGAATCAATACATTCCCTGTAACCTATGTCAATGCCATCATGCATCGTGATGTAAAATTAATCCAAAATCTTCCCGGGTTCTTACATCTTTCTTTCTTATTATCTGTGAAGAAGATCGATGTTTCAATGGCTGACACAGCTTACTTGCAGCTGAAATAATTACCACAGTGAAAAAGAAATCTTAATATATGTAAATCTTAACAACTTACCCTATGCCACATAATATTAGTTTTAATTGTGCTTTAGGTCGTATATATTTCGAACATTTTTGAACATTTTTCATTCAAACCACGTAATGATTTCAGTAAAAAAAGCAACTGATAATTATTAATATGCCAATTTAAACGAAATACATACTTTTCTTTCAGTGTTCTGACAATTCATTACTTAGCAATTGCTTAGCTAAATAGAACTGTTATAGAATAAAATGTAATTCATCGTGCCTTGCGCTGTAGCACGTTTCCCTCCATGTCCAGGTTACATTTCAACTTAACCACATACACGCTAAAATTGCCGCCAGAAAAACAATACTTCAATCGCACGCATATTAATACATGTACTGTATCGCAAATTATTCATGCCCTCTGCAGTAACGTCAAATGCCAGTTGTAATTCTGACCCATGCTAAGTAACAATCTAATTAAAACTTTTGCAAACATTGATGCTCGAAAATTAATTCTTTTATCTTACATATGTATGGACAAAGAATTTAAGGAATACTTCTATATATCAAACGAATAATACGTAAATATAAGCATCTAATGTTTCATATGTCGATTTAAACGCAACACATACTTTTATTTCAGTGTTCTGACAGTTAATTTATTCGCGGATGCTTAGAAATGTTATTAAATACTGTGCATTACATCTCTGGTCCTAAGATGGGCTACAAAGGCAAAAAGTGTGACGTCATACTGTGACGTCACCGCTTGACAGAAAATGACCAAATAAGCGTTTTATAAGAATTGTTTGATTCTTTGGCTGATGTACTTTTTTACGTTGTTTCTCCACATCTGTCTCCGCTTCCGTTTAACATCCGCTTCTGCGGATGTCCATCACTGACCCTCCGCATCTGCATTCACATCCGCGAGTATGACATTCATTACTGCCCTAGAATGTAGTAGCGAGGTTTCGTTTCTATTTAAACCTTCATAGGTGCATAGATAGACGGCCACGGTTGGCCCGACTCCCATAGTGCTCTAATTGCAGTTACTTGTATTTTATACACCTATATATTCATATGATTAACTCAGGACGTAAAAATCGCTACCAATTTTTTCAATAATATTTATTTAAACTTTGATAACAATAAAAAATTTACTTTATATTAAACTTTCTGAACTCAGATCCAACAGAGCAGCAGGTGAAGATGGGATCTTTGCAGAATTTTGTAAACACGCCGATGACGAGTCAATCCAAGGTATACATAAGATCATATCTGATTATATGATGGAGAGAAACACTGCCTATTGACTGGACCTCTGCTATCAACCACCCACTTCATGACAAGGGAGATAAGTCAGACCCTAACAACCATAGAGGGATCTCCCTTCTATCTGTGTCGTATAAGATCCTTTGTAAGGCACAATTCGCCGCAATAGATTCTTGTATAGGAGAATACCAAGCTGGAAGACAAGGTCATGTGCAATTCTCACCTACAAGAACCTCATTGCTTCACACTACGTGGCAACCTTTTTTGATTTTCAGAAAGCCTGTGACTCCGTGAATCGGGAAACCCTCTTCCAAATGCTCACTGAACTATGACTTGACACTTTGAACCTTGTGAAAGCGCCCCTATCTGACACTACATCCTAAGTCAATTTCGGAGGGGAACAAGTCTTCTGTGTCTGTCTATTGGAAAAAGTCATTCGTGAATGGACGAACACATGGTTCTGAGTGGAGAATTGGTTATAGAAACGACAAACTACTAGTCAACTGCCTGGCCTTCGCAGATTACTTCACTATTCTAGCGTCTAGTGTGGAGGAGGCTATTCACCAATTATAGTAGCTCAACAACATAGAAGCTAAAGTAGGGTTAAAGATTTCCAGAAACAAAACCGAGTTCATCACTAACATCAGAAATGCACCAAACTTAATCTCACTGGTGAATGCAATGATACCAAGGACTAATGCCATCAAATATCTTGGAGAATGGATAACTCCAAACATCAACGAGGACTTAACCATGAATAGCACATGAGCCAGACTGGAGAGAACATACCACACTTGTAAGAACATGTATGGATCTAAATCCCTCTCCCTTAACCTCAAACTCAGGAACTATAATATTATAGTACGACAATTAGTACTGTATGCATCAGAGTGCTTGAACATGGTTAGAAAGGGGCAACTCAGAAGAGTGGAACTAAAGGAAAGTAACATCTTGAGAAAAAACATGGTTCCTGTCAAAGAAAAAGGAAAATACAGACTCGGAATAATAAGGACCTATACCAACAACTTGAGAGCATTACAATAGCCATGAGAAAAAGGAGATTAATGTTCTATGGTCACATAGTTCGGACGGACAATCACATACTCACCTCCAAAATCTTCAACACCATCTCTAGAGGAAAAGAGACTAACGCAAAGTGGACGAGGCTAGTCAGAAAAGATCTCGAGCAATTGGGAGTAGACCCCAATCACATTTACAACAGGGATACGTACAGAACGTTGACTGAAGCATCAAATTCTCTCCAGACATTAACAGCCAAATCACTGCGCCCTGGATCTGGGATGAAATGGACCCAAGAAAGAAAAGACAACCAAAGTGCAAGGATGAAAGAATATCGGCCCAAAAAGAAAGCTCACCAGAGTTAAGAATCACGTGGCTCAGAGACGCCAAAACGAAAAAGAAGAAGAAGAAAACTTTCGCTGACTCCTTGACGTCGTTCATGCACTCCCAAATTAATTTTAATTTTGTCACAAACCTACTCAGCTGTCACAATGGTCCCTGGGGGTCCGTGGAAACCTCTTCGGGAACCACTGTTCTAGTGATGCAAATAACTTGCACAGACTGTACACAAGTAATGGATTTAATGGCAAAATGTTGTACTAGAAGTTTACTATGAAAGCACATGGAGAAATAAAGGTTTTATATGATTTTTCAGTGGAGGGGGTATAGCTTCTGCTTAGCTTATGATTTGATGAATAACAAACTGGTCAGAATGCAGTAGGTAGGTGGCAAAGGATTATTAGAGATAGGGAAGAGAGGGGACTGGGCAAGAAAACATTACAACAGAGGATTAAGCCAACGCACTGAATTTTCAACGTTGGCGTTATCTAATGGCTGTGCGTCGCTGTCATATTTTGCCATTTTTAATTAAATTTCTGGCAAGTTTTCAGTAAAACAAGAGCGCAATACGTGAAGAGGACGTATTAACTAAGCAATTAAACCAAATTCCAACAGGTTAGTACCAATTTCGCGTGGGTTCCGAATGTTTTGCAGTTCTCAACAATTCTTCTCCCACACACACCACTACGAACGAAGCAGAACAGATAAAAAAGTATTTGGCTGGTATTCCCTATATCCATCTCTGTGAGTATGTCATTGACTTTGAATGTAAATGTATTCCATTCAATAAATGTATGTACTGATGTTTTACGCCAGTAAACATTATTTCTCGTTTTCGTAGACACAACCGTGAGGGTACAAATATGTGGGAGGTGAAATTGCTCTCAGAGTTTAAAGTTTAAAAAATAAAATAATAATGGCGTGCAACAGTACATGGGTAGAGAAGATGCCTCTGTGTCTGTGCTATATCTCATTTAATAATAATAATAATAATAATAAAAAACCTCCCGAATGTATTAGAGTAGCGCTAACATTGCGCACTGTCACAGCCCGCAAATCCAGTCTCCTATGACTTAAGTGCATTGGTGTTGGTGACAGATAAACATTGATATTGCAAATCAGTATAGTAGTCGTATGAACGAGTATTGTTTTGATGGATGGAAATTGTATAAATGAAGTACAATTCGATTAATAGCAGTACAATGTTTGATATTTTAGTTGGAAGGTGGTAATTATGAATGTTGTATAAGTCAAGTCGTTTTGAGTGCGATTTTAGACTATTTGGTACTGCCTAAATTTGTCAGTTTTATGTTTAAATGCATGTGTAAATATTCTCTATTATCATTTAAAAATGTTTCTCCATCATTATAAGTAATTTTTTATAGGCTCTAATTGTTTTTGTACTAATTCTATTGTTTGGAACGATTGTTTGCGATCCAGAAGCGTCTGTCGTCTCTTTTAATGTTTCCCTTTTTAAGCTCTTGAGCTGCAGAGAGTTACGCTTGAATTCGCTGGAAACTGTACTGACAGGACATTGCGTCTATAATGTTCTTTAGAATATTTGGAAGCAGTTGACTCATCCCTATATGTATTTATGAAGATTTCGGCAGAATAAAAGTGGAATAAAAAACATCTATCGACAGTCTTATTATTTCATCAAGTACCTGATCAGTAAGAAGTTACAGGAATTATGATAACTAGTGATCACCCAGGGGTCTAAATCCGACCGTAATTCATTTAGTTATGTAGTTTCTGTAGAGTAATAATCATTATTTGTATTTGTCCTATTGCGTTTGTATAGATATATTATATACTGCATACATTGATGTCGTTGGCTGCGAGCTTGTACCATTACGTTATTAGCTTGTGTTGTTTGCCGTAATTCCCTGCAATACCTATAAAATTAAAATGATACACTCCACACGTGACTGTATCCTAAATTTTAGCTTCTGAACTAACAATAGCAAATGATGAAATGTATTTATGATATTTTCAAAATAATTTTTAACTTTCTATTTATCGATGGTTCATTTGAATTTAGTCCATCATACGATGATCTATAATATTCATTTTGACTTAATACCGGTAAAACTGCTTTAGCTTTATGACAACATGAAGTGACTTCGGATTCGAAATGTTTTGCATTGCAAAATCTGAATCGTAACTATCAAAATTTCTTACCATGATATTTAGTGCGCATTTAAATGTATCCATCAAAATAATTTCATCATTTTGTGTGTTCACTATTTAAATTCGGTCTATTATCATTTTCAATTTCACGCAAATAGGTATTCCTTCTTTTTTGTCTCTCTCTTTTTCTCTCTCTCTCCGACCTGTCAGTGTTCTATATTGACGCATAATAGAAGTAGGTGAATTTAAAAATCTGGATAAAAAAAAATCCGTAATAAAATTACTGAAATTCAAAAGACCGTTAACGAAAGATTAACTTTTTAAATAATAAAAAGCAATATACTATCTGACAGAATCACTGCATTCCTTTTCAAAATGTTCCTTTTATAACTTCAAAGATTAATCTCTACTTTATGCGACTATTTTGTTTCATCAGAGACCACAGAGTATCTTACTGCTGGGAATACACATGAAATAGTTGGCTCCGGTTTCACGCACACACACATTTATTTTTATTTAATAATGTATTTGTAACATGTATTAACTATGCTTATTATATCATATTTTTTTCTTTACTGTTGACCAAAGACCAGAGACATTGGCAGAATCGCTAAGTGTCGTTGCCATTAAAAAAAAAAGAATGTAAACAACGACTAGTTTATTTCATTTAATTTAATGTATTTGTAACACATGTTTATATAGATTTTAGCTTTCTGCACTTCTTCTCCATATAAACTTTAACTATGCCAAATCTCACACTTCTCCGTGCGAGCAATATTCTTAAAAAGGGATCCTAAGTTTCCGCTTAGCGTATTAATAAATAGATTTGGTAAAATTTACCATCTCCTGATGGCCTGACTACAGAAATCGAAGGACTGATTAAGTTTGTCAAGGCTTCTAGGAATAGATTATCAGTACATCTGGTAGATCGAGTCCACATACAACTACGTCTTTGGGATACGTGTTTAATGGCGTTTTTGGAGTCTAAGGCCTAATGCTTGTGAGCGCGTTGTGGTGTTGGAGAAGCTGGTCAGGAAGCTGAGTAGCTGACCTGGGCGATTTACTCCCACCGCTGGCTTCTGACAATCTACTGCTGCATTCTTGTTGTGCTGCGGCTAAATAGTCTAGTAGTAACCAGGAATCTGACACCACATGGTTAAGGGCATGACATGACCCTTTGCTTTAGTGAAGTACCAAGTGATCATCGTTGACCTGGGGAATGGCTAGCTACAGGTTCTTCTTACTATTAGGATAGACAAGGCGCCTAACTGCATTGTACCAGGCGTTTATTGCACATACTTGACTGCAGCCACACATCCGTTTAAATGCCGTCTGCCAGGTTAACCCCGATATTGCCAGTCACTGGAGCCGTAAGTACTTGTAGTTAACAACCTTCTCGAAGTACCGATGGTGGATCTATTACTGACAGCTAGACTCGATGATGCTGTTACCGACAAGTCGGCCATGATGCAAGACCCGGCTACGGAGAGAGGCGTCCTAACTGTTAGCTGGACATAGTGACTGCCCAACAGAACCGATGCTTCCAGAAGAGAGCGAGTCCGTACCATCGTTCGTAATTTATCCCGGTCATCGCCTTCCATCCTGGCATCTGCTGACGCTAGTCTGCAAGCCGTGACTAACGCGTGCTCTTCACGTGCGTACGGGACGGTACTTCTAGCTAAAGTACTAATATTTTACCAGTAAATTATACCTGTCAAAACCATCAGTTAAACATGTTGGGCCTCTGGCGCTATTCTGCCACTGCGATTTCTGTTGTGCTGATCTCGGTGCCGTGATGACGTGCACTTTACAGGAGAGTTGTCGGACGACCCATTTTGGGTCGCAGTGACTAGCACCTACCCTGGTTGGTGACCTTTTAAAGTTTGGTCCTGGCATTGGGAGGACGCGGGTTTGATCAACGGCCCTGTCCTGCCATCCAGAACTCAACTTTCCTTTCTTTGCCGGGGTCACTCTAGCATAATGTTGACTCTATTCCTTCAGGAGGCTATGTCTGAATTCCTCCCGATTCTTTACTCCGATTCCTGCCTCAAGTCTAATGTCCACCATCTGCCCTAAACACCAATAATAATACATAGTAAACCCATTCCACCTTCCACTGCCCATAAAAAAGTTTCAATCTTTTATAGTGATGATAAAATTAAATACTAAGCGAAGAATATGCCCAAAATAGCAAAGATAGTTTATTAAAATTAATGTGTTTACAATTTACGATACTTATTACTGTAGAATATTTCATATCAGAAGGCAATCATCTTGAATTTTTTGTTTGTCTTTTCGGTAAAATATTGTTTGTATAGGAACTAAGCCAAGGCTGCCCAATGACAGGCCCGCGGGCCACTTCTATTTGCCCGCCAATACCAACGGTCTAGAATGTGCTAGCTCAGAAACCTCTACTAAGCTCTCATTGATGGTTTTTAATTCTTGATTATAATTTTTTTAAAAACTTGTGCAAAGGTGTCATTGATGGTTTTTACCTTTTGATTGTAATCAAACTGTGTTACTTATATCTTTGTTATATTTAAATACCTATTGTAACTACAGGCAACTATTATGGGGCCCGCAAGCTGACTTACATCTCCTGAATTGGTTGGGCAGCCTTGAACTAAACGATCCCAGCTGCTGTTAACCCCTGAAGCTGCCACTGACACAGTGACTGTTGTGCGCGCCGGGTTGCCTGCACAGGCGTTGCAGTGACGTGAACTGTATCCCTGCCACACGTGGACCCACTTTTAACTCAAATTTTAAACAAAAATTATGTTTTGACGTAATTGAGTTCGCTACTTCACAAGTTAGTACAAAATCCTAAACACTGATGCCTTTTTGGTCGCTGTAGGCTTCGTATTATTTGAGAAAAAGAGATGTTGGCAATACAAGCAATACACAAGATTGTAATAATAATTTAATTCACAAGTGAACTTCCGATTCTGCCTACAGAATTGCTTACGAAACTATTGTGTACTTGATTGGAAAACCACTTAAATTTTTGTTTACAATTAACTGACAACAGTTCCGGAAAACTCATTTTCTCAAATTTCGTTTATGAAGAGAGATACTTCAGTCTGTTTCGTTAGTAGATTTTTATATGGTTCGATGAGTTTAGAGCCCATAAAGTCGGAAGCATGTTGTTATCTTAAGTTTCAATCAACTATGGGTTTTTTTTGTCGTATACTGTTCTTTACCTTTTACGTTTTAACAACATTGAACTGGATACTAGAAACAAAAACATTAATTTTCTTAATAGTAATATCATTCTTTGCACCGAGAATTTTGGGTGAGCGGTAACGTTCTGTCATAGCATTCTGGAGGATGCGGGTACGAATCCTCGTCCGGACATCAAGATTTGGGTTTTCCCATGGTATCTCCAAATCACTCAGGGTGAATGCCGGGATGCTTCCTTCAAGAGGCCATGGCCGATTTCCTTCCCATTCCTAGTCCCCAATCCTTTCCCACCACAAATGACCTCAACATCGACGAGGCGAAAATTCACAAGAAAAAAAAATACAATTCTTTGCAATACGAGATCAGAAAATATAGAACACCATAAAATGTTTCTCGTAACTTTCAATGTTATATTACGCGCGAAGAATTTCTGAATATTTCATAAAGAGAGAAATTTTTATGAATCCTGCTTGGACAGTTCAGAGGAAATTGCTATAAACAAGTAAAATACTTCGAGGCTGCACAATAATTCTTCGGCCTTGAAAGCAGAGGGTAATGGCAATCATTCCATATTTCAACCATGTGTAACTTATTGAACATCGCAAAAAAATATTAAAATTATTTGTCGACTGATGACCACTAAATCTCAACTGTCAATCTTTACTGTACACAAATGTAAATACTGAGGAATGTGATTTGTGATATTCAATATAAGAAAAAGTACAAAAAAGCAAGAAACACATTACAATAGTGACCTCAAAAGTGGAATAGGATTGATGAGAAAACCAACACCAAATCGGGCTACACAAAACATGCAAGGAGAGCTGTTCCTGATCAACATGTAATTGTCATAACCAAAAATTCTCACTGACGATGTCCCATTCAGAGGAGGCGAAACGCGTCTGAGAGATAATAAAAAAACAGTTGCTAAAAAACGGATTTTTCATTTAAAATTTATTTTTATATGTTAAATAATATGGGTGACAAATAGCATCGCTGACTTACACCTCTTCCAAACTTTCCCTCTTCTATGAGATCATTCCCCACTCTCACTCCCTGTTCGATGTATACTCTACTTATTATCCTTCTTTCTTTCCAATAAACGCCTGTATTTTTCACCCATTGCACTGTATCAAAAGCCTTTTCCAGGTCTATGAAAACCCCTTTAAATCTATTTTTCACCTATTGTTCTCAGCAACCCAATAGCCTTTCGTGCACATCATCCTTTCTGAAATCCAAACTGTTCTTCAGCAATTGACATGGACAGTCTGCTGGAAACAATTAATTCAAGTATTTAGTTGACTTCCAGAAAAACGTCTCTCTGTGAATGTCAGATTGGTGAATTACTGAAGCGTGATCGTATGTAGGTGGCGAAAGTGACACTAAAGCTTCCTTAAAAACTGCAGTTTGTGCTTCGGTGCTGTCACCACTATCACGTGATGTCTTATTTCCCTGCAAGAATGAATCATCATAAACCCCGATTTTACAGTAAAAAGAACGTACACGGAATATGTCACGAATAGAGCTACAGCAGTATTGCGTCATCGATGAAAAAACGTTGCAAACCATTGAAGACCTCACTAACTAATTAATTGAAACCAACTGCGCTGAAATTTATTGAACGATTCGGAACTTTTATGAAAGAATTTATTTCTGGAAAATTGTAAACTATTTTTATCTGAAAAATTTACCTACTTAGTTGTTCAGAATCTTATGTGTTTGATGGGTCTTCGGATATTCCCCAGTTCTAACCCCGGTCTTAGCTGGTGTTTTCTAAGGTTAATACCCTTTATATTAGTAAATTACGACATAAATTCTTCCTTTGTCAGATCTCATGTTAAATTGTGGGTCTTATTTACGTGGTAGGTTTGAGTTAGGTTGGTAGTGCGCAGCCGTCATCAGTCACAAAAAACTTATCGTTACTACCTGGAAAATTTACTTGCTTGAGAAAATGTAATTAATCTGTTTGAATTATTGAAATTAAACAAACTCTGTATTTCAGTTCAATATTTATTGACTGTAACTTACAAATATTCTGAAACTTCTGGTAAGAGCTGTAAATACCTCATGTGTTATAATTAAATTAGGACGCCTTTGTTTGAACATTCACAGGGAATCTTCAACAAACAAGTACAATTACAGCTCCTTAAGAAACAAAAACAGATAACAGAATATTTAATACTATATGATTTATATACAAAATAAATGATTAAAAAACTATGTTTCCTTAAAAATAATTTTATACACAACTAAATGTTACAGTATGCGTTGCATTCGCAGACTTTCGATTGAATTTGTCACATCTACGGCAAATTAGAATTTATCTGAAGCAAGATTTTTATTTTTTTGATAGATCTAAAAGTCCTCAATGAGCTTAATACTAACAGAATTATTGAAGATACAATATCAGTAATTACAAATGTAAATTTAGGCGCATTGGACGGATCGAATTCAATAGATTTCAAGAGAAATGTAACACTTCAGACATTAAAATTTATTTTTTATAAAAACATTGAAATTTGCTGTTAAAAATCATCAATTTCACAACAAAACTAAATAAAAATTCACACAATATTAATTTTAATTTTCGCCATGAAATGAAGTGGGCGTATAAGATTGCATAACTTTTATATAAATTGATGATAAAGGTTTTCAGGCCATTATAAAAGTCTGCTAATGTATCTACCCATCCAACAATGAAATAGAATATGGTATCAGTCCTTAATGTTGCACAATACCCTACACTAAAATTAGACCTATATCTGTTCTACATATCTAAAAAATATTTATAGTTCATTTATAACAATATTATTTACCAAAAATTAGAAGAAATTAGGTTATAGGAACATTAACAACCATCATCATTACTCTACACAACGACAAGCAAGGGGAGATACTGACTTGTTATGATGGAATATACAACTCCCCTAACTTGTCTGTAAACCGTAAACGTTATACAGCATGTCAAAAGTTTTGCACAGTTCTGATCAAAACATTTCGCACAGAAGACGAATGTAACTATACAGAAATAAGCAACTACATATTATTTTTAAACCGATTCGTTGATGCAAGCTTGTCCGATATCTTTAACAAAGTTAAATACAAACCAAAAATTGCACTTCACATGAATATTGAAATCGAGTCACATTTAATCGAACAATACTCTAGGCAATAGACAAAGAATATTGAGATCATACGTTAGTTGCAATACAATTAATATTTATCGATATTCTGGTTTACAATAGAAACTCACAGGACAGGTGAAATTCCCGAATAGTGTCTAACATTAACAGAGATCGCAATGAATGAATGACACAAGTATAATGAACAGCTGATTAGTAAATACGTGTGTACCAGGCTGGTGCTGGGTAGCGTCTATACTAGTGCGATCTCGTGGAACCCAGCCTACGAGCTTCGGCTGCCAGCCGAGCATATCACAGAGACGACGGAGCGCCGGGCGGGGCGGGGCGGCGGGCACTGTGCGTGACGTCATCAGGAGCACGCGCAGACGCAGTCCTCGGGCACGGGGTACGGCACCTTCAGCCACAGGCAGCGGTACTTCTTGCGGCGCCGTCTGCGGCGCTCCACCTCCTTCCGCAGGCGCTCCGCAGTCCACACCTTGTTCGACGTCTCCAGGGACTTCCGCAGTCTGAAACACAACAGAAACAACAGAGCATTACAAACACGAAAGAATGAACACACAGGAATTTAGCCGTCATACATCTCTTTTTGGTATTGCCCCCTCTTTCTACTTTTTTTTTCTTAATTATGACTTTACGCCTGGTCATTAGAGGCGGGATGGGACTGGGGACAAGGAATGGGAAGGAATTCGGCCATGGCCTTTTTGAAGGAAGCATCCCGGCAATCGCCTGGAATGATTATGGGAAACCATTGAAGACCCAAATCTGGATGCCCTGGACGGGGATTCGAACCCGTGCTCTCTCTTTCTACTGA
Source organism: Vandiemenella viatica (assembly GCA_031002005.1). Classification (NCBI taxonomy): domain Eukaryota; kingdom Metazoa; phylum Arthropoda; class Insecta; order Orthoptera; family Morabidae; genus Vandiemenella; species Vandiemenella viatica. The sequence continues at coordinate 40,805,943 of CM061920.1, read as the reverse complement.
AGACCAGGCTCTAAAACTGACAAATTAGGGGGGTCCATAAATTACAGGAGGTGAAATGGGGGGGGTCCGGCAAAATCTCACCAAAGTGTGAGGGGTGGTCTACGGAAATCTCAAGTGAGGTTTTGGAAAAATTTTCGAACTGTAGAGCTAAAAACAAAAGTCTAAAAATGACGTGAAAGTCGATTTTAGGGGAGGTATTTCGACTAAAAGTGGGAGTGTTACCGGCTTTTTGAAGGGTGAGACCTAAAAAAAAAGGTCTCAAAAAGTTCCGACGTCGTTTTTTAGGGGGGGGGGTCTCACGGACCAGAACTCACCATAGGGGGAGGGGGGTCGGACCAGATCTCACGAAGTCTCACTAGAAGGGGGGGGGGGCGGAAATCCGGAAAAACACCTCACGTACTTTATGGATGCCCCCTTAGCGAGTAACTGAGATTTTTTTTAATTGCATGATAGCAGGAGCAAAGAAATGAGACACATATGAATGTCAGAAATAATTAGGTGACGCTGATGTAAGCAATAATCAGTCGCCATTAATTAATGTCATATTTTGTTGAGTCAAGTCATGAACATGCAGCAAAAGATTCGAATGAATGGAGGCTTTCCCTGGTGTATCAACTGTATAAAATGTTCTCGGACTTGCCACGAGGCGAGCGCGTCTATTTGATGAGACGTTTCGAAAGCGCTTCTGCGATTTCATCTTCTGGCGAAGTGTCCGAGCTCTCTGACAGTCTGTTGTTATATATACAGCACCAGGCAACGCCTAACAAATTAACAACACCTCCTACATCATCCTCAACTGTAGTATTGAATCTGTCGCGGTACTGGCAGTATCTTAGCCAGCCGCTCTTGTATCCCACCTTAACTGTTGCAGAGGTTTTTTTTCCTGGGGGTAAAGCCCTGGCACTTTTTTCTCTATGTCCTGTCTCTTCTTTTAAAGTTTCTGTCTATCTTATCCGATGGACCCATGTAAATGGGCGGACGCCTGGATGCATGGAATACATCACAATCCCGCTCCTGTGATCACCTATAGATTTACTTACTTAATGCATGTGCAGAGGCGATCAGTAGATAACAGCAAGGCCGCCATGCTTGGAGGAGCGGGTTTTGGATGCTCTCCCAAATAAAAAAAAAGGTTTGCTGTGACGTCACGGTCACGAGCGCCGAGCGCCTGTCGGTGTAGTTGTAAGGTTGGAAGCCTGGTGGTGCGAGTTGGGCAGTGGGGAGGAGAGTTGAGGTGGGGTTACGTGCGGTGCAATGGTTCGGCTGGAGGTCATTATGTAATCAGCGACGATCTTAAAGCCAAACAGAGACGCGGGCATCAAGGTAGTCGCAGGACACACTCTGACTTCCCCACTGCCCAGCTGGCCTCACCATGCTTCCAACGCCACCACCACTGCACCGACTAGTGCTGGGCACACGTGACTGTAACGTCACAGGCAACCGTTGCTCGGCGCAGTCTATATAAGAACAGACTCTCAGAGAACACTACACTGTGTCTAATGATGACATTTGAAAGCGATTTCCAAACGTCACATCAAATTAACACTCCACCCCGGTAAGATACCCGAGAACATTTAGTACAGCACCGATTCAGTTTCTACAGTAAATCTTAGCTAATATTTATGAATTACGAGAATGAGAGTCCAATAACGTTAAGAAATGGTAAAATCAGTCAAATTAATGGAAGGAATCAATTCTGAAGACTATCAGATTAAATAAAGATTGCGGAGACTCATTCTGAAACGCTACTAATTTGGTCAAAAGTTACTCTCAGTGGTTGCCTTGGAGTAGGGGTCCAGAGATAAGGGTATAACTCGTACGTCATAAAAAATAACTTATGCCAGAGAATAAAATCAACGAAAGTCAAATAAAAATTAGATCACTGACGACGAATATCTCTGGAAACGTATCAAATTAGTGATTTGGCGGAACAAAACAAACTACGTGTCAAGAATTATCCAGTTTCGCAGAAATCTAGTGAGAAATTTGTAAAATAGTGCAATAAAAGTTGTATGGAAATATTGAACATTATCATGTTTGTTGGATAACTTCTAATGTGAAGCTAAAGGAAACGTCTTCTTTTTTAATTCTATATTGGAAGACATTGTGTGTCACCAAGATATAAAATTTAATGGAAAGAAAAATCAGAATAAAGTCGCCTCCAGAAAGTAGAACAGCGTAAGTAAGGGAATTATGATTACAAGAGAATAGCTAAGGAAGGTGAATAGTAGCAAATACCTGGGAAGTAAAGGAGTGATAAAGATATAAGTGAAAGAAAGAGCCAAGCAGAAACATTTTTAAGATGTGTCCGATATAAATCAAGGATAGGACACAAAGAAATAAGACAATAATTTAGCGTGTATACTGAATTGCTATTGTCACATATGCTGCCGAAAAATTGATACCTGTAAAATACATACGAATGAAATAAAATTTCTCTTAAAAGAAAGCGGTGTTTGGAAGAATGGGGGGATAAGGAACGAGAAGGTTAGGTATACAGTGAAGGAGGAATCACTGCTGGAACAAAAAGAGAAGGGAACTTTAAAATGATACGAACATGTAAAGAGAAAGGGTGACCGTTGAATAAACATTCGCGTCTAGCATTCGGGAATACCGGCGAGCCATATTTCGATTTTCCATCGTTTCCCGAATTCACTCCAGTGAATGCGGTGATGGTTCCATTCAAACGGTGATCCCTTAATTGATTCCCAGTTCGAAGCCTCGTCTCATCCAGGCTTTAATGACCTCAATGTTGACGAACCGAACCACCAAGGAAAATAGGACAAATAAAGGAAATAGAAGGTAAAGGACTCAGAGGAAGACCAAGCGACAGATGGCTGAGAACAGTGCGTGCTGAAACTTTCAATAAAAAAAAAATACTGTTTTGTTTGTAAGTTAGCGGTCTTGTTTAAGCACGCTGTGAAGACGTGCGTTTCCTTCGTCAGAACCTTCCAATCTTCTAAAAAGTTTTGCGAACCTGATGTAGCTATTAATCGTACGTAAAATCTGAGTGTACGTCGATTGTCTGTGTGGGCGTGATGACCAGTTGCGTGAGGTGTCGGAGCACACAGCTCTAGTATCCGAGACTATATCCCGGCAGACCGCAGAGTGTTCGACAAGCCACGCAATACCAAGAGCTGAGCAACAGATGTTTGTCAGTATGCATTAGGTGTGCGGTAGGAAGATCATGTAAGTGACCCCTGCGGTGACTCTTCAGACACTATAAGGAAAGCCTTGCTAGCAATAAAACAAATCGTTACTGCTTCGGAGAGAGTGAACCCACTTGGGCCTCATCATAGGGTATCCGTTTAGGACAGTCGCTTGAGGTGTAAATACTTGCCGGATCCTAGTACAGACTGGTAAAGACCAACTTCTCGTGGACTATCAGATCTCACTATGTGGGTAGTTGGTGTTATCAATGGTATGATATGTGCGATAGAGTCTCTGTAGGCCCTTATTATATTAGGTCACAGGCGGTGCAGCCAGCCGCCCCACCGGTGGCGCTGTTCGTCATTGGACATTGACTGTTATGGAGCTTATTACACTAGGGCAGCCAGTGGCGTCGCCACAAACTGGCGGCTGACTGGCTGCCAGTCCCCGACGACCACGCCGGCAGCCACGGGTGGCGGAGAGTCGTATCGTACCCAACTCATTATACTGGACCGCCAGGCGGCGCAGCCAGTCTCACAAGCACTCATCGAAATCCGGTAGAAATGTACAAAGAATTTCATTCCAAGCAATCAGTTTTACTTGCTTATTGCTATAAGCTTCAGAATTGACATCCCAAATTGGGAATTGTTGTCCAATTGCACAAATGAAATCTTCAGTATTATCTTCTGACACTCTTTTAGGGCTTCTTCTTGCTTTGCTCGTTTTCTCTTCTCTACACTTTCACTTCCACTCATTTCGACAGTGAGTTCATGTAGTCCACTGAACATATTGAAGCACACATTTCGCGTGCTATGGGAGGATAACAGCAAACAGACTGCTCGGCTTTACGAGTGGCTGGCTGGCTAACTGCGCCACCAGTTTCGTGCACGCGTCGTCTACTGAGACACCGGTGGTGGGGCCTAGTGTAATAGAGACTCTACAGAAGTGGCCCCGACGTTGGCACTTTGAAGCGCCGTGAGGTGGTTGTGTTACCTGCAGTGCCAGCGCAGGATGTGGAGGTTGCGCGCGGCGCCGGGCACGCAGGCCATGCCTGGCGGCCAGCTGCAGGCGGCCTGCGCGTCGCTGGCGTTGGCCTGCTGCGGCGCCTGGCGCGGCGGCGGCTGCTGCGGGAGCCCCTCGTCGGCGTCCAGCTCGTCGTCGTCGTCGCTGAGCAGCCCGCTGAGGCCTCGCCGCGACGCGCCGCCGCTGTAGCTGCTGCTGTAGCTGCTGGAGGCGCTGGCGCTGCCCGCGATGCCGCTGAGGTGCGGCGGCTCGTCCTCGCCGGCGCAGCGGCCGCGGCGCACCCAGCGCGGCCAGAACTCGACGCCCAGGTCCGTCCAGGTGAAGGTGATGGGGCAGGAGGCGCGCGACACCAGCCACGACCTCAGCGCCGGCCGCAGCGCCTCGGGCAACGCCTCCGGCAGACTCAGCTGCGCCACCAGCTGCTGCAGCGCCACCACCGACTGCCGCTCCTCCTCGCGCTGCAACCATACGCACCTCAAATCAGACTCCTCATGCTATGTTCAAATGTAGAGTAAGAGTTTTGCGGATTGTGCCTCAGAAACACCATTGATAGTTGGAGTTTCACTACACCCAAATATAAGATGCAATGGGGTACTTTCTGAGTTGTCTTCTAAAGCTGTAAGGGAGCCCGTTTCTAGTGTTGATGGAGAGTGTGCCTTTTTTTAGATTAGGGTCTCCTGGTGAGGGAATAAAAATAAGTGATCAAAGGGAGACCGTTTGTAGATGTACAATGGGATAGTGTAATAAGAGGATGTACCAGAGAAATTAGGGAACATTGGTCAGACCATTGGTTGACTTTAGTAGTGTAGTTTGGGATCCTCATTTTGTGTATCAAATACAGTAGTTGGAAGGCGTGTAGAAATTATTGCAGGACCCAGAGAGTCATTGGAGTCAGGAGGAGGGAGAAGAGAATGTTGAGAATGTGGAGGGTATGTGTTGGTGATGGCGCTTGGAGAGATATTGGTCGAAGATAACATGATCACAAACTGGCACTCGAATTCATGAATAAGGGAGTGGGAAAATTTTCTTTCGTGGTTACGGGTGTCAGGGATTGGAACAAATTACCAAGTGAAGTGATGAATAATTTAGCAATACCGCTGAAGGAATTAAAAAATGTAAATCGCAAAAGTATATAGGGGAGGAATTTAACACTCAAGTTATATAAGATAATAAACAAATAAAATAAGAAGAGGCAATTGGATGACAGGGAATTGCCACCGGAGTATGTCCTCCATCCCTAATAAATTAATAAAAATATTATAATAATTACAGCAGGATTCATTTCTGACACTTATCAAATCACTTAACAATCCATTAATAATACCTCTACTGCAACTCTAGTTGCAATGCCATAATATCTTTGAATAAAATTATATCACATACAGTCCCAGACTTTTACTAAAGCCAATGACTAAACTTGAAGTACATTTCTCCCTTTTTCTTTTTAAAAATGTCTGTAAGTAAATTCAACATAAATACTCAAAACTGTGGTAAGTAGCATGGATCCCACAGCTATTAAGATCAATTGCACTGGAACTAAAACCTTGACACATGCCTCTGACATTCATCTCTCCAACCGTGCCAATAAACGATATTCCCAAGTCTACGAATGTGAAAGACCAGTGTTATCCTGAAAATGGTTTGTTTTGATAGTGTAATAAAGGATAACTATAGGAGAGCTTCCAGTGTCTTCAAATTAGATAAGTGAAGGAAAACCCGGCAACTCCAGTCTGAAGCTATGCAAGGGACTGAAAAAATGTTTACGTAAAAAAAAAATAGTAAATAAATAAAAGTCTACTCATAATATCCACGAAGTAAATCTCGCCGGATTCAATGGAAAACATAACAAGAAGAATTAAGGACAAATAACTTGTATTTCCCGAAAGAACTAAAATAGTTTTAGAGGTTTAATCAATAAAAAAGGTTCACTTAATGAAGTAAAAAATAGGGCAAAAGAATTGAACAGTTGCATATTGATCTACAAAAGATTTCGACAAATTGATATTGTAAGCGCTAAGGTAGCGACAACACTTCTACTAAACGAGATAATCTGATGGAAAGTTGCAGGTTCATAAGTCAAAGATAACATAACTGATTCAAAATCAATGGGTGACACGTGATGGACAATACCGTATACGCTGTAGAAATACGTCACAGGGAAATTCTATAATGATCGACAGAAAAAGCTGTCAACTGTAAATAAAACTGGTAGTGCTGCGATAAGTGGTGATCGGAATGTGAAAGCGAGCTATGAATTACGACCGTACGTGACGTATAATAAATTAAAAATAATGAATATCTTTGGATGAAGAAGGATATATACAAATACACTTAAAGTTCAAGAGAATTCTGTCTTCATATGAAATACAAAACAGTCACGAACAAGTTTTAAAATCAAGTTCAACATGTTTAAGTTCACGGATGAAGAATCGTCTACTATATAAGTTGAACATAAAAACTACAACAACACAGGACCAAAAACCTTGTAAAAGTATCACAGTTATTTATCAAAAACACCAAATGGTAGTAATAACGATAATGTAATAAATATTAAAAATACTTTATAAAAACAGCAGAATCAGAAATAATTGAGGAAAAAAGAGAAATATTTAGATATTGGGATCTAGATGTAGAAAATTGAATAGCATAAAAATTAATTGCATATATCAAAACAAAACATTAGCGTCAAGAAACCATTTTAAGCAGATTATAGCATAATTATTGAAATTAATTAGTAACAAATACAGAATATAGTGTATAGTATGCTAAGAAAAATATTGGTTTACAGGTTTACTAGAAGTTTAAATCACCCAGAAAAGAAGGTGCAAATGTTAATATAATAAGTCAAGAACAATTCATACCTAAATGAATAGCATTACGGTAGCTTTCAAACCGAAATAGAAAACAGATTAATTAACGCTAGAAACTTAACCTAGCACGGAAAACAGGAAAGGCAGAGAACCTGATGGAATGAGCGTATAGTTAAACTGCTTTAACAACTTGGAATGTTAAACTTATTTAATGAATGTTCGTAGCACTGAAGTACTGAAAGACAACGGGGGTGATTTAATCATTCGAGAAAATAAAAAGAAATGATTGTGTAACCTACAGTATGATAAGCGTATTAAAGTCTGTTGAGTAAATTAAAGCATAAGAATAATTATAAAAGAGTAAAAGTTATAAATAATGCAATTTTAGTAAAAAACATGGGATTTGGAAATTCTCACTCCTGTGACGTAATGTATTTCCTGTTAATAGAAGTTATCAAGACGAGAAATCAATCTAGAAACGTAGATGGAGTTCATTTGTCTTGACAGTGAATAAAAAAATAAATTATGGAATACCATCATTAAGAAAGGACATTCTGATCAGCCCACAGAAACAAATGTCTGTATGCAGATTTAACGACCAAAAACACAGGAGTATGCAAAGCAGGAGCAGTAAAAAAAAATTATGTAGTTAGAAATGGCCGTCACCCTAATTCTTGAACATTCAGACCGTTAATGGTTAACTGACTTGAAGAACGGCAGACCAGTGTACTGTTTGAACGTACGCTCCATGTGAGGTATTAGGCACGAGCTTGACAGAGCGACAGCAAGTGGCGTTGCTTACCACTGGCGGCGCGGTCTGCATGGGCGTGTGCGCGCGCCGCATCCAGCGGGCGTCGAAGTCGGGCCCCATGAGCTTCATCAGCGTGGGCTCGTGCAGGTCCTTCTTGCGGGGTCGCACGGGCGGCTTGGGCGCTCCGAACCAGAAGTTGAGCGAGGGCGGGTTGTCGCGCTCGGGCGTGAAGCCCACCAGGCCCGTGTTGTCGGGCGGCAACAGCGCCCCCGCCACCGCAGCCACCATCACGCACCGCAGCGCCGCCGACACCGACATCTGCAACCGCGACAACACGTCTCGTCACTCGCTAAGTCAACACTTCACACAACATGGAGACTGCATTAAGCTCTTAACGTTTCTCCCCTTATCACTTTTTGAAGTGGCTCTTCTTTGGGAATGAAAAGGAAAAATTTGCTAGCGTTAAGAGCGCACACGGCGCAACGTTCTGCACATGCGCTCTTAACGTTCTGCGCATGCGCAATTAGTTACACTTTGATGCAAGCACTGAAGACAGTGCCAGTTAAGCTCATGTTAAACATATTAAATGCGAAACATATATTTCCTTTTGAATACTTAGGTCAATATCCTTAGCTGCTATACTAATGTTGGGTTTTCTTCTCCGTCTAGTGCAGCTAACAAATGAAAAAACTTTGTTATGGCATATGCGTTTAGGTTTATTGGACCATATACAAAAGGCACTAAATCAAGGGGAAAATGTGATCAATGAATACATCCATCTTACGAACCAGACACTATTTAGGACTCTAAAAATGAACTCGCATTCAAACAAACCGCTACAGCAAAGATAAAACTTAACTTCAGTAAGCAAATTAGGTTGGTAATACGTATACCATAGAAAGTAAGTATCTTTGAGTAAGAAATCATAAACAATAACAGAAGTTTGTTTAAAAAGCTATATTGTCAGTAAATACGTGTATAAATATGCTTTTCATAAAAAAATGGTCAGTTGGTGAATAACCTCAAGAAGAAGAACAATAACTAAGCTTGTTCAGGAAGTTACCTTCAAAAATCAAACGTGTGTAAATATGTTTCTTTTTCCAAATCGTTCAGTGAGTGAGAAACATCAAGGAGAGAAACTGATATGGAACAATTCCATACACTAATGTAATATAGAAAAACTGTAAGTAAAATAAGCTAAAATTATATTTAATAACCAAATTAATACCTTCATTTAGATAAACATTATGCTACACATCAAAACTTGTACATAACTTGTTCTAGGGCACTGATGATGGTCTAATAAACCGAAACGCATATGCCATAACAAAGTTTTTTCATTTGTTAGCTGCACTAGACGGAGAAGAAAACCCAACATATATATCCTGTTTCAGTTATCATAAATATTTAAACTCAAATGTATGTTATACAAATTCATCAAATACAACGCAAGTAGAACAATAGTAATAGTAATAAAATTAAATAGTAATATAGATTAATATTAGTAATAATAATCAACATACTATCTGTATATATCTATAAAGGCCTTATAAAACAGTTTTCATCTATACCAAATGAAAATTTTATTTTGCATGTGTCTCTCGAATCTTATTCATTCTAAGAACAGTTATCAAATAGTTGTTCTCAGGTAAAAGCTCCAAACACAAAATACAGACTAAGACTCGATGCAGTACTATGTAATTTAGCGAAGTGAACTTTAACTTATTCATAATTTTAATTTTCTTACGAGAATTACTTGGTTAAAGTTCTTATTTACTTTACAACTGTAATAAAGATAGTATCGTTCGTCCACTACAGTGCGAAAGAAATATCAAGAACATCCAAAACATACACAGAAAAGAAAATCACAAGAAAAATACACAGAAAAAAAAAGTGTGTATGAACCATGGAGGTTTCAGCCCTTAATCATGTACACATTACAGAATTTAATATTTGGTTACATAATTATATTTTTCAATTCTTGTATTTACGGTAAATCGGGAGTAAATAGATATTACTCGTGTACTTCAATAACTTCTTAGATCTGTTTGTAACATCACATTTACTGTCGACTGGGACAGGGAGACCCAAAAACAAATACCCTGATTCAGTGTTATAATCGAAACATTTTTTTTTTTTTACAAAATAATTTCTCCCTCGTCGTTTAAGTTGTGCAGAGCTATTAAAATTACATACTTAAATTTTGTTGAGAAGCCGTAATTGCGGGGTGATCTATATGTATAACCTCTGAATAATAAACTCTGTACATATGCTACCAGCGTTGCTTGATTATTTAAGGATCCGTAGCCGAGCCTTGGACTACTGTCGTAGGTAGCCTACGATCTGGCTCACGCTTCCCTCAGCTTTTCTGTGTAACTCTCCGTTCGGCTTACAATGGCTTCCCAAAATGATCCCAGACTAATATCGATATGAATCCGACGAAACGGCATGGCGGAACTCCTTCCGATTCCTTCCCACCTATCACCTCGACGTCAACGAGCCATAAATTCCGAATGGAAAATACATACTGCGACTTCTCTTTGTAGGCATAAATAATTCGGATATTAAATATTGATTTTGCGTACTAATCGTAATAAAGCACACTCATATCGACTGAATATTATCTTTACCAATATCAGCTATCATTTTTAAATAAAGGAAATCCTCGCTGTACGTTTGTGACTTTATAATATGCAGCTATGGTCTCTTTAGAACAAGATTTCAGTTTCTGCATGATGAGTTACTCTCACTGGCGACCGTATACTGTGATGCCAAAGGTTACTCGCGGTGTCGCATTCGAAACTGATAAACTAACGTTTACTGCGACGACTTAACAGTTGTTTGGCCCGTCATTCAGCACTTGATAGTCTTCTACTTCACCACCTATTCCAAACATTTTAAGATCGGCTTCCTTGGATGAGTTTTACTGGCCCTTGGCACTGTGAAATTTGGAGTTATTGTTTTACGACCGCATGCCCTTGCATACGCCAAATCAAACAGGAAGTGTAGTGTTGCCGTGAGTCTGTGAAATGTACACTCTGTTCAGCGCGTGATAAGTATATTTTTTCTTTAGAAATGTCTAGTTGGTGAGGAAGAGATTTGGATTCGTATGGGCTCGTTGACTACTTGATAGCACCTACTTTAAATTCGCTGGATTAAGTAATTCTAAACCACCTGTCCCATCTGCGACTGTCAAACCGTTTCTGGCTGACTGTCATATTATAACTGTCTGATTGACTAGCAAATGACTAGCCGACTGCTAAGTGAGTCATTACTGACTAATCTCTGTTGACTGATCCGCTCTTCTATAAGGTATCTTCAAGACTTTTTCGAACAAAGTTTTCTCCCCGAAATATACATCCTTTTTCGAGACATCCTGCAGCCCTCGGTAGGGAAACATTAAAGATTGTATTGTATCCAGGACCACTCTCCGGATAAACCCTGTGGAATGAGGTGTGCCGGCCGAAACGAAAGCCAGAGCTAACTCTCCCGGTATTCTCGTCGAACAAACTACTCCAATCTGTCCATACTCCCCGACATAAACATTTACATAGCACCCCAGATCTTCGTAAAAATGTCGTTACACATGCTCTTTGGTGATCAGATAACGTATAATTTCAATATACGTTACATCCTTTTGTTATAATCTGTCCGTATGGTTGTCTTTCTGACAGATAGCCATCACGGTAGATGTATCGAATGGCACCTGACCGTAATGACAGCAACAAATTCACACAGAGACAAACACAAAAGTTTTCTATTGGAACTGATGCACAGTACAAAAAATTGCAGCTGCTCGACTGGTCACATGTTAGGCTATGAGCAAACTGCAAGTCGGGGACATAGTGAAGCCATTTTCTAAACTGGGCTCAAGCGTGTGTGCGCTAAACTGCTTCCAGTCCCGTCTTGGCCGTCGGATCTTCTCATAAATTGTGTTCCTCTTAAAACTTAACCCACGACCAAAAGCTCGTTTAGATATAGGAATAGTGGCAGAGGCAAGGGGGCAGTAACCTTCTCCCGGTAAACACAGCTTAATATGTGTCATCAATCAAGGACAACATGCCTTCAACAGTCTTCGTAGCAGGCAAATGGACTATTAAAAATCCAGCCCTCAGCGAGTCGTGGTCAAACCGAAAATTTCACTTCCACAGTATTGCGCCCTATCCCTCTAATACAGCAGCTCAGTTTCCACTTAAAACATTTCAAAGCCAACTGATTGTAAGTATCCTTACTTTAATTATTTTTAAATAAAATTGTAGTTTAAAAAACTAAAATCACGCTTTCGTAGTAATGTGAACTAAAAGGTTGAAAATAATATTTAAATATAAACATTTTGTTTAACAGTGATAGGACGTCCCACAATTCAGGATAAATTAATTTTTTAATAAGCTTAAAAAATAAAGTCACTGATTACAAAATGAACTTTAATGTAAAAAATCATGGGGTGCTATTTCAGTTGTCTTATATTTTTTGTCGTTTACTGTTTGTAAAGACAGTCATTGTCAAAAGTTATGTAGAGCGCACCCCACGCTTTTTTAACATTAAAGTTAATTTTGTAATCAGTGACTTTATACTTTAAGCTTATTCAAAAAAATTAATTTATCCTGAATTGTGGGACGTCCTATCACTGTTAAACAAAATGTTTATATTTAAATATTATTTTCAACCTTTTCATCCACATTACTACGAAAGCGTGATTTTAGTTTTTTTAAACTACAATTTTATTTTTAACTTTTTAGTTCAGATAGTTTAAAAAGTAATGCGAACCGAAATCGGGATTCGAGCAGGGAATGTCTGCTCGCCAGTCATGCGCCTTTACCAACTAGGCCACAAAGACGATTCGGAAAGTGGGTAAAAATGAGCCACATCTATCATAAGACGGTTAAACCACTATAGTGTTTTAACTGTCAAAGTAATGAGATTACCAAGACATAGATATGAAATTATTGGATTGTCATCGGTTCTTAATGCATGTACAAAATTTCAGACAATTCGGACTTTCTGAAGTGGGTGAAAATTGAAATGAAATTTTCAATTACATTCAACCACTTTTAAGTTGTTTCTGATAACGTGGTGATAGTGAATTTATTGAATTTTTATCGGTTCTTAAAAAGTGTGCAAAATTTCAAACGATTCGGACGTCAGGAAGCGGGTAAACACTGAAATGAAAGATTCCATTACATGCAACCATTTTTCTATTGTTACCGTCAGAGTAACGAGAATAGCAGGACGTTGCTAAGAGACTACTGTATTGTCAACGGTTCTTAAAACGTGTGCAAAATTTTTATGTTTTTACTGTCAACGTAATCAGAATATCAAGACATAGCTATTAAATTATTGGACTGTATTGTAATCAGTTATCAATACATGAGCAAAATTTCAAACAATTCGGACATCTGGAGTTGGGTTAAAATTAAATTGCAAAATTCCACGACATTCAACCATTTTTCTGTTGTTACTGTCAAAGTAATGAGAAAAGCAGGATATAGCTATGAAATTATTGTCACCGGTTCTTAATATGTGTGCCAATTTTCAAACAGCTCGGACATCTGGAAGTGGGTCAAAATGGAGTTGTAAAATTCCGTTACATTCATTCATACATACATCATACATACATACAAGTCAAGCTAATATAAAGCATGTAAATAGAGGAAGATCTACAATGCATAATTCCCGTAGGTTACCACGATCGTGCACAGTCATTTCTGATGTAACGTTTTGACTATTTTCATCACTATGTTTTTCCTAAGATACTAAGCGAAAAGAAACTCGTCGCGCATTCGTGGTCAGTAAAGCGCCGAACCCAGACACAGCGTGAAGCAGTCCCTGATTGGACGTAATGGCGAGCGTCCTATAGACACATTAGTCAGTGGTCATTAGGTAACTAAATGGCCCCGGGTACTATCTGTGGCAGGATTCAACTAAGACTGAAGAAATACAGATAGGCAGAAAGTGCGGTACTGAACTGAGAACTTCAGTAGCAGCAATAGACACGCTACTAGAATCGTTGCCATCCCTAATACATACTCAATGGAATCGAACAAGTACACAATAAGAAACTTTGGCTATCACATCTGCAAATAATTATAAGCTTCTTATGACATTCTGTAAATTAATTAACATGATTCGTCTATCATTTTTGATCGGGAGAGAGATGAATCGAGAAGCAGTGTAGTGGCCTGCTGAAGTTACGGAGTATTTGCCTCACAACAGTCTGAACCAGGTCCTGTCATATACAGAGACTGTACATGAAGCAACACTGTCTCCTAGCGGAAACAGCTGAACCACTGCTTTACATTCCCTATCAATGTAGTAAATCTGGTATTTCCTCTGTTCTCCGAATTATTTTGGACAAATTCAGGTATGGCCCATGATTGCACCATATTGTTTCATCTTGCAATGTTAACCATGGACTCAAAGTTCTAACTCCGAAAAGCAGTCAGTACGAATAAGTTTGAAACATTTTCGTCGCAAAGTTCACCACTTCAGACCCCTAATTAAGAATAATATCAATTACATAATCCCTCACTAAACATGTCAAATAGCAAAATTGTATGTAACTTGTGATTTGTAGCGTTCAGATAACTGTGACGAACTACAGTTGAATTAATCAATAGCTTGCGCGGTTATTTATGATGGATCTGAAATGAACAGATATCTCAGTTTTCCTCCTAGGTTCGACTAGCGATTTGAGTGAAGGGTATAATAACAAATGGAAAAGCATTTGCTACGTGTACAAAACATGTCCCGTAGGTGCCTTATACCACGGTTCTCAAATGATTTATGTTATAAAGTGAGAAATAAAGATATACAATTGAGAGATGAAAGAATACTCAGGTTCCTGGCTGTTACAGCGAACTTGGAGTGATTGCTCATACCAGCTGACGTCATCGTAACCGCTCTTCTAAATGACTGCCATCACACTGTTTCTTGTAACACTTCACTTTCTCTCTCCTCAGGGTTAATGTGAACTAATATCGCCGTAAACCATATCTGATTTGGAGATGATACAGCAATAAGTCAAGATTCTCTTGTTTATTTACGTCGCTAGGACATACCAATATTTATTGCTGATAGGATCTTACTTGGAACAAAACATGTTATAGAGCTAAATCTGACTACGTTTGTTTTGGCACAATATGAGTGGAGATGTTTGTAAAATCGAAAACTCGTCTTCCTCGAAGTTACACAAACAATTTGTAACTAGTAACAGTTTGACACTAATTAATTCCTCAGCTAACAAACGGTTACGTCACTCAAGTGCTGATCTGAGTTACATGATCAATGGACGGCGTTTGGTTGAAAAAAAAAAAATAATGAGTTGCGCTCGTAATTCTGTAAAAATACACTGCATTGTGTCAGGTTAGGAAAAAAAGAGCAACTATGCTTAAAAGTTATCTTCCAAGAAAAGACCATTTTTGCCGTATGGAAAATTTATTTGCAAAAGTATTATATCAAACGAAAAAACCTACAAAACAATAAATGTAGCTTAATCTTATGAATTACAAATATTATAGTATTATTATATTAATTCCTGCAGTTTCTTCAAAAAACAAAGGTTGTTGGTTCGCATATATCTTCGCCAAAACATTCGTATTTTCTCCCTAAAAAAAAAGAAAAAAAAACAGCAGCAGAGGGAAGTTGTAAAATGTTATGACACACTGCTGCTCTAAAACATTATTAATTGGAGACTGACTTAACTGCGTACAGATCACTGATAGCTTAGATAGTTTCTACACTGTTTTCTGGCTTTGGAGGGCAGTTATTCTGCAATATAAGAGCACAGAACAAAAAAGTTGGGGATGTGGGATATATTCGTAAATTGTTTCGGTCTCGATGGTTGGTACTCTTTGTGGTGTTCTGATACTGCGCCGTGCTTTATTAAAGCTGATGTCTGTACATTAGCTTGCAGCCTCTGAGAGAATAATAACTTGCAGGCTCCAACAGCTCATCATGAAGGCAGTACCGCCGGTCTTGATACTGATAGGAGCTTAAGGTACGTTCTTCCGTTCGTTGCTACTGTGCAGCTGTATTCTAAAATTGCGAAGAAACGACAAGTTCCAAAGATATGTTTTTTATTATCACCTCCTTGCGTTCAGAAGCAATTAATTAATATTTGCATAAGCTTTAATTTGAGAAGTTATATAAAAAATCATTAGTTAACATCTAGACTGCTGAAAGTAACCGAAGTTAAGTTTCAGTATATTACATGAACAAGAAAATTCAATTTAAAAATTTGAAGTATAAGTAAAGTTACAAAATAAAATTTCACAAAAAAATTGCCAATGGACTAGTTGAGTGATCTACCTGGGCGAAGGTGACTACAATCTAAATACATCGAAACATGTAGAGATGAATTGTTGAATTGTTCGATGGTTTAGTAATTTACATTCGAAATAATGTGTTATATAAAAAACAATGAGTTTAGTTGTTACTAAGAACTATCATATGCAGCTTGAACCCGTTAGATTTTCCATGCAGACTCCATTCATTTGAAAGCGGACAAACAAAATTCGGCGTGCTTCGCGACGTTTCTAAATCAAAATCTAAAAGTAAATAAACTCAGCCATTACCTAGTGTAACGCGAATGATTTCTTCAAATTTCGTTCGTATTTATGGAATAAAATTGGCTCACTGCATTAGCAGAGATCTGTAACAAATGGAGAAAATAGCTTTCAAGCTACTGAAATGTGAAATAGAAATATTTTTCAACGAAAACAATGCCTAGCATGTACTACAATGTTCATAATATTGCACGGAACAGCGAGGTTGAAATATTCGCCACAGACAAATTTAACTTGCTCACCTGTTTTTTAAAAAGAAAAGAAGTTAAAGAAAAACATAATTTCGCAACACACGCCTATTCGTACACTTACTCCACCAAACTTAGGTAGCGGACTTTATAATTACACAGCTAACCGTTTAAGATGGCTGTGTGATGAAATGTTCAAAAGGCAGTTCATGTACTCGTATTTGGTACGTACTGGTATCAATATTTACAACCGAAGTATGAACCATTAGTCAAAGGATAATTTGTGTCAGAAACATCTAGGTTAGCGACTTTAATAGTGTAGTGATGGAACAGAAGACCTTCAAGTAGAATATCAGGAATCAGAGAGATCAGGTATCATGTTGTTATATTGGGGGGAGGGGGCCCGCATTGTTTGCACATATTCAGAGCCAGGCAGATGGTGAGCTACAGACCTCCACAGAAGTTACAAAGTCTTTGAAGAACTCTCAAGTCAACGAAGACAGAGAGTAGTATACATACAGCTTTATTATGAAGTACATAATGATTTTTTTTCTTATGGCTTTGCGCCTCGTCGATGTCGTGGTCATTAGAGGCGGGAAAGGACTAGGGACAAGAAACGGGAAGGAATTCGGTATTGGCCTTTTGAAGAAAGCACCCCGGCATTCGCCTGGAGTGATTTGGGTAAACCATGGAAACCCAAATCTGGATGCCCGGATGGGGATTCGAACCGGCGTCCTCCCGAATGATATCACCCACCACGCTCGTTGGACATAATGAACAAGCATTTTACATTAAACTCTTTATCTTGAAACCACCTCAGCCTCCATGCAGACATTTGCGTATTGTGTTCGGCTCTTCTTAACCCAAAGCAAGGAAAACACAGTATCCCGAGGATCAAACGCTTGACGGGCAGTGTGAAGTTCATTAGGAAAAGGATTCTAAATTACCGAGTCAGGTGGGTGAGCGGTAATAGTCAGCATTCGAGAGGAAATGGGTTCAAATTTTCCATGGTGTCCAGAAATAACTCCTGCGTGGATGGTTCCTTCAAAAGGTCATGGCTGAATTCCCTTCCGCTCATTGTAGCCATCCTCTTTTAGGTCTAATCACCTCGACGTCAATGCGCCGTAAAGGCAACACAGAAAAAAAAGATTCCAAATTAGTGTTTTTACAATTGTGAAAAGCAAGAAACAGAATGAAAGCTCTGTCTTCAAATGGTATTGGGACTAATAAGTCAAGTTAAATGGAGAATTGATTCTAAAAAAATCTAACTATTTTTGACGAATTCTGTGTGGTTGTAACACAATGCAGAAAACCGTAAACTGTGTGAAAATCCTAAACATAAGAGCCAACTACGACAGGAACTAAATTGAAGTTCTACTGGAAAATCAAATTCCAGATTTAGAATTTTAAGGATATGCAACGACGGCATGAAGGATGAAGCGTACAAATCAAACATTCGTTGCGATACTCCTCTACTGTTTGAGATTGTTCAAAAAGAGGCTCCAGGATTTCTGAACCGTTTAGCTGAAACAGTGCTCTTATTTGGCCATTATAGACCACAGATGGCTTCGCTCTTAACCAATATTAAGGATTATATTGTTATTCTTTCAGCAGATGTTATCCTTGGATAGTTAAAACTTGAAGATCCTGATCAAAAAGTTGTGAAGAAATTTTAAACAAATATACGTTCAATAATTTTGATGGTGATTAACTCGAAACTTCTTTTTGCAACACAGGAGCCAATGAGGGAGTGAATGCATGAAATCGATAGTAAATGTTGTGAATGTTTTGACAACTGTTACTAAAACAGTCCAGTGAAGCAGACCCTTCAATGCAAGATGAATGTTAGGAAGAACACAAGGACTGTTATTAGAATAATAGATGAGCTCAGATTTTATTTTCTACCTTTTTATAAAGAAATACGTTTAAAGAAAGACGGAAAACATGCATCGTCAGTTGAGGCATAAGCCTTTTTTAATTTTATCCATAATTCTCTATATTGACGTGACTGTATTAATCAGACAAGAGGTAGAATGAGAAACAGCCTTCAGTCACTAGAATACAACTTTTATTGTATTACACAATGCAATTCGGACTCTGTGGATCCATCTTTAGGTGTCTATGGAATTTTCATTTGGTTTTGAATTTTCCTTAAGCGAGATTCGTGCCTAGCGCAGGAACAAACTTTACTAGGCACGAATCTCGCTTAAGGAAAATTCAAAACCAAATGTAAATACCATAGTCACCTGAATGGATCCACAGGGTCCGAAATGCATTGTGTAATACAATAAAAGTTGTATTCTAGTGACTGAAGGCTGTTTCCCATAAGCCTTTTTGTCGATTGTAGATGAAGTCTTTTTTTATTTTATTTTAGTGTAGTTGTTACCAGCGCCATAAGGAAAAGATTCTTTTCATTACATTCAGTGTACTTGGAGAGTCTTTCTGATTTGCTTCTTCACCACCTTGAACACACAACAAAAAATATCTCTTTGTATTTTCTAATTGAGAATTACTTTCTAAATAAAACTATATTTGTTCATATCACAATTATATTATTTATTACAAAAAATCGTAGAAAACAATGCTTCTTGCACGTTGTATTCCGACTAATTACTGAAACCGGAATGTCACTGTCCACTTCATTACAGAGATATCAAGTTAGAAGAAACAAAGAGAGGAATCTACCACTGCGTTCAGAGCCTCCCATAACACACCGTAACAAAAGGAAAATTAAACCGGTTACAGCCGAGAGAGAAATTAAGGCGGCATAAATCTTCCGCCGCCCTAAAAGAAGGCAATTTCACACAAAATTAGAGTGATGGCTTTTTCATTTCTTTTCGGCACCATAGAAAGGGTCGTAATGGGTGGAATGGAAATACATTTCATCCGGCCTCCCTCTCAGTAATTGAACCGACACCCCCTCCCCCTCCACCCCTCTCCTGTGCCCTTTGATGGTGGAACATAATTAGTGAGGCAGCCGGGGCACAGCAGGTGGGGGAACCATTTAAATTAGCAGTAAATCTGGCACTCCACTCCCCTCCATTCGCTCGGTCTGTTTACTAGTTACAAGATTTCGTACTGAGATATATTTCATGAACATGGATTAATCAGGGTGGGGATACAGCGCAGATATCGAGCTTCCATTAAAGGAAAAAAGTTAAGCAAATGATGCTGTAGAAAAGCAGCAGTAATTACTCTGTTACCAACGGGTCTATAGTTGGCTTTATTTTACGTCATCAATAATAGAAGTGGGTTTGTTTACACTAGACTTCCTCTCGTTGTATATTACATTCCTCTTTTCTCCTTCCCTCCTTGATGATCGCATAAATTCTACTTCGTATAGCATACCTTCCTGCTCTAACACTAAAAGGCCATTATAATCTGAATTGTGTGTATTTTCTTTATTTGATATGAATGGTAGAGGAGCATATTAAAAAAGACAATAGTATAAATTTGTTTTAACAAAGTCGTACTGAAAATACAAGCACTGTACCGGGAAGACAACTGAAATCAATATTTAACTGTATGCCTGAAAGAAGAGGTGACTTTTATAAATTACAGTAATCATCAGATTCGCGAAGTTGGTAGCACAGTGCTCGTATACCACAGATGAGTCGTCACCCACGATGCTCATCCACGTGGTCATACCATTACTGCCCGGACAGAACAGTGAATATTAAAGATACGAATGTGTTTTAAGAATGATTAGTATACCAAATTATTTTTGCTTCATAATCTTTCCGCGTTTAAAGATTACAGTATTATAATACTTAGTCATGGTACCATCTACTTTACTGGTTTGACGAAATTACACAACTGTATGCTCTGAGGCAATATGTACTGCGTTCCCAGAAACTGATTAATTTTGATTGACCACAAACAATATATTTGCTTCATTTGATAGGTAAAACTGCATCAATTTTTTTAAAAGGGGGTCTAGTCATTAGGGCCGGACGAGGAATGGGGCAAGGAACAGGAAGGAATTCGGCCATAGCCTTTTGAAGGAACCATTACGGCATTCACCTGGAGTGATATCGAAATCAGGAGTGCCGGACGGGGATCTGATCCCACGCCATTCTGGATGCAAGGCTTGAGCATTACCGCTCACCCAACAGCATCAATAAGGAAAAAAAATAATATTCATATGTTCAGGAGCAGACTGGATACTTTCACGCAATGATTATAACAGCAGAACACCACACGAATACAAAAATTAATTAAAACCAACCGAACATTGGTTGGATTTGAACCAAACCTAATCTTCATTTAATTGAAGTGACATCTCAATCAGCCATGAATACGAGATCATCGATGCTTTCTTAAAATCATACGGAATTAATATCGCCTACAAAATGTGAGGTAGATAGTCGGTTGACCCGACCTGGTGCATTGGTTGCCTACCTAACAGGCAAGCCTTTGATTTATTACTCAAGCGACTGAACTAATGTCGTTCAACACAGTTCACAGGCAGCGAGAAGTCGTCTTGCGATGAGAATATGTTTCGATCTCGATCTGACTATTTAAAGTCTATGGATGTATGAATGACAATAACAGAATACCGTTTTTTGCCTTCCACTACATACTAACATTTCACAAAATGGTCCTAAGAACCTAAACCAAAAGTGCTTTTGGCCTTAAGTCGTGATCGGTACCACACAATAAAATGTGAGAAATCTTGCAATAGCGATCTCTTTGTTGCAATTATATAGGAATATTTTATTTTTCGTTCTCATCAGAAACTCATCGGATTTCTTCCAAACAAATGGCGTGAGAAAAATTGTGCACTAGTATATAAGAATAAAGCAGTTATTTTTCTATCTCAGGAAAAATGGTCTTTACGACCCACTTTATGTTTCTCGTTAATCTACTGCCAATAAAAACTGTAAATGAAATTAAACCAGTGCTACATTTAGTAACAATCCATGCACATGAAAGTAGGAGAGATAAGGAAGTTCAACATAAAAAGAGACGATTCATCAGAAATAATAGACCACTCAATCCTAGACGTCTCATGAAAGGTATTTAAGAAAATACATACTTTTTATGAAGACGTTCATATAGAATTAAATTTTTTTTTACAAAATCTGGTGATTCGTGTAACTGTTGAAATTAAGTTAGGTAAATCTCAGCTGACAGACTCATATACAAGGGAAAGTTTTAATTCAACTGCTAGATATGAAATTTTGTTTTTAATGCGTTTACAGCTATTCGAATCAAATTTTTAAGGACCCTGTCTGCAGTTAAAATATGGATATAAATCCAGGAGAAATCGGAAATATGACCCCCATGGTCAACTAAAAAAAGGTTTCTATTTAATATTTCTGCACAAAAGTATTTAAAATTAATACATTTCTGTCTTTACCGTTACTAATTAATTATACATTACGATACACCTTTCAAGGTAAATAATGGAATTTTCTATTCCTAGTTTTAGTCGTAATGAACGATATGCCTTCAGATACTTTCAAGTTCATCCGTATTGAGAAACCTGTAGCGGAGAAATAAAACTGTTCTGATATTTTCATTCCGACGTAACTGTGATGTAACGCTATTGCTCCATATTTGTCGGTTAGTACATCACAAAAATATTTACCTACTCACACTCCCACTTGAGTTGTACAGTGTAATGGCTCGGTTATCTCACTGATACCACAAAGACCTATATTGGTTTCGAAATCTGGACCTTGGTTATACATTAGCATCAACCCAACATGGGTCTACTTTTTTTTACGTCATTGTCGTAAAACCACTCAGACAAAACAACAAAACTACTTGAGTATACGTCTGCAGATATATTGCATTTGTTAATATTAATTATAGAAACATGAAGTAACATCTATTTATTCACACACAATAGAAGCAAGAATGAAGTTAAAAGCACAATAGCACTAACAAAAAAGCGCTTTCATGAAAAGAGAAATCAAATATTAAACTTGAACCCAGAAAGAAATTTTCAAAACTCTATGTGTGGAGCACAGCACTTTATGGCATCGCATCATGGTAGAAATAACAAAAAGAAGGAAAATTGAAGCATTTTAAATATGGTGCTATAGAAGGATGCTAACAATTAAGTGGACAGATAACGAACGAGTATGGAAATGATTGGCGAGGAAAGAAGTTTGTGGAAGACTCTCACAGAAAGAAGAGACGGGATGGTATGTCATATTTTGAGACATGCGGGATTGGTTAATTTGATAGTGGAGGGAACAGTCGAAGGTAAGAACTGTAGAGGAAGACAGAGATAAGAATACATTAAGCAGATAATTAAGGACGTGGGTTGTAAGGGGTATGTTGAGATGAAAAGGTTAGCACAAGATATGATGGGATGGAGGATTGCATGAAACCAGTCGAGAGACGGGAAAAAAAAATAAAAAAATAGTTACTGTTTGAATTCATCATATTATTACATTAGCTACAGTGGAAATGTCATTCACAGACCTTGATTTGTTATCTAAAGTAAGCAGAATTTTTACATATTTAACGGAAATAACCGACTTTTGTCACTAAATCACATATTTATTACCACATACCGCACATTTTTTCCTGTTTCTTAGTTTGTGCTGATAGTTTAACTGTCCTAACTTTCGAAAGTCCATTGGATGACTATCGTACAGTTACAGGGCGCTTATAAATGGATAAAATTCCTAACAAATAAAGTATAATACCATGGACTTCGAGGTACTTCATGTCACAAAAAAACCAAATCATTACAATAAATCATTCCTTTAGACATTCAACTGCAGTTATTTAGGAAAACCATGGAAACTCCAAGTCTCGATGGCCGGACGAGGATTCAAACCCGCGTCTTCCAGAATGCAAGGCCAGGGCGTTACTTCTCACCTACCAAACTCGTTGTCGCAAAGACAAACATCAGTTTTCTAATACAGTTTTAACTGCGCTTCATAAGAGCTAATTAACCAGCCGCGTATATCATAAAACATCATCAAGGGAGCGTCACTTCTATAAAACGCTGTCTGCATAGTGAGAGTTTTTCCTTTCGGAGAATGCTCTAATTTGTTAGTAGTTACTAATATGTTTTTGATATGATCTTTCCTTCCGTAATCCATTACGATTTTATGGCCTCTGTAACAACGTAGCCTCGCTTGCTGGTAGGTGGCTTTCAGGTAACGTTTCGGCGAGCAGATGGCCTCCTCGTCAGGTGGTTTGTTACCTGAGTCACGAGCTAACGAGGCGTATTACTCACGCCTCCTGATGGACTCTTCTTTTTTTAGGCGCGAGGTCGATTGTGTGGCGGCGATGCTGTCACAGGTGGGCTGCTACGGATTCGGTCAGTACGCTGCAGGTGCCGTTACGATCACCACTGCCACCGCGGATACACTGCGGATACACTTTCACGTATAAACAAAGGCCAGAGTTTTCTTGTTTACTTCAAGCTCTCTGCATTATGCTCATCACAGCCAGTTTGCCTTGGACGGGAAGGTGTTTCATTGTTAACATGTGTTTACTTATACGGTTAGCTGTTTCTTAGACAAGTTCGTTCTCAGCCTGCCGAAACGAATGAAGTTACCAAATTCAAAAGTAGTTATTAACTAGATAGTAATAAGCAAACGTGTTATCGGTCCTGAGAACAATAATTTATGTGAGAGCTCGCAGTATGCATTCCATAAATTTTTATATAAGTTTTACCACGATGTGAAAAAAAAAAAATCTATTATCCGTAAGAGATGGTTAAAATCTTGTTTCGAATTAAACTATTTTTTTAACCAAAAAGGACGGATATATAATAACTAAAATGTACGATACCCGTGGAACTACTTTCTGCCTGTTCACAGAACTGAGCATCATAGATTGCGCTGGGATTCTCTAGTAGATAGATTACAAAAGCTATGAACTGATTGGTAAATATACATTCACCCACTTTCTTTTACTAGTGGGATGAAATACTTTGTCGCCAAACCTATCTGTGTCGCCGTGACTGGAGAGGCAAGGTTAGAGAAATAAGGGGTCGCACTGATTCTTATACGAATTCTTTTTCCCCTCGTGTCATTCGGGATTGGAATGCACAGAGAAGAGATGAGTTTTTGGAGAAAAGCACGTTCTGCACCCACATTTTTGTGAGTGGCGGAATGTATATACAGAGCTAGTCCAAATGATTGCACTGATTTCAGAAAATTATTACAGATTTATTGTTTGACATATACTACAAGATTACACAGATATATAAACAAACTGTGAATGTTTTTTTTGAGTGCCTACTGATGCTCAATATGTGCATCTTCAGTGACTCTGCACACATCAAGTCTATTACCGAGTTCTTTCCATACCCAATGCAGCATGTCTCTGTCAATGAGAGCAAATGCATTGGTGATGCGAACCCGCAGGTCTGGCAGATCAACTGATACTGGTGGCTCGAACACTGTGTCTTTTACGAAGCCCCAAACAAAGAAGTCACAGAGGGTTAAGTCAGGGGAACTAGGAGGCCAAGACAAAAGCTGACGATCAGCATCCCCAGCACGACCAATCCATCTGTTTGGAATCCTGGTGTTTAGGAAATTACGGACAACTAGAGAAAAATAGGGTGGAGCACCGTCCTGCTGGAAAATGAAATCTTCACTGTCAGCTTCCAGAAGTGGCATGAGCCAATTCTGCACCATTTTCAGACAGATTTTCCTTGTGATCGTCTCCTCATTAAAGAAAAAAAGACCCATAAAGTTTCTTTCGTGAGATCGCGCAAAACACGTTTACTTTGGGAGAGTCACGAACGTGCTGCACATAAGCATGGGGGTTTTCGGTCCCCCAAATGCACACATTGTGCCAGTTCACTTTTCCACTCACATGGAAAGTGGCCTCATCACTAAACACACGTTTTTCTGCGAATTTTTCGTCTTGTTCTAGACATAGGGCACAGAATTGAAAACGACACACTTCAGCGTTGTGCGGCAGTGCTTGTAAAACTGTAACGTGTAAGGCTTCATACACAGTCGCTTCTGTAGGATTCTCCAAACGGTCTTCTGTGGAATACCTAATTCCCTGCTCGCTCGAGGGGTAGACTGCTGTGGGCTACGAACGTAACTGGCGTGCACACGCTCAACGGTTTCTTCAGACACAGGAGAGCGACGCGACGTGACGCCGTGGCTTTAAACTGTTGGTACCAACGCCGTATGGTGTTAGCATGCGGAGGATCCTTGCCAAATTTTGTTCTAAAGTGTCGCTGTACAGTTACCACAGACTGAGTCGGATGAAATTCGAGAACAACGTACGCTTTATCACTTTCTGCCATCTAGCTCTCTAGCGCTCTAACTACCACTGCGGCAAGCTTGCATTTAGTGCAATCGAAACTTGGAGAGCCACTTGTATTATAACAGCAAACCCCATCATCGTACCTATAATAGGACAGCCAAAAGAAAAATCTTGAAATCGCTGCAATCACTTTGCTATCAAGTTTGAAAAGAAGTAATATCGTATGAAATACTTTGATACTTAAATGTAAGCTGTATATGTTGATACGATCCTTGCATAAATAGTTTCACCGTAACAGTCTGGATACGAGAAACCATGTATTTTCGTTTGCGCGTGTTTGGTATGACGTCACATGCCATTAAGCATTCCCGGAGGAAGCTTGTCTGTTGTTTATGGCTTTACGCATTGTCAACGTCGAGCAACTCATAAGAATCGGGGGAGAAGATTGGTGTGGGACAGTGTACGGGAAGAGATTCAGTCATGGCCTTTTTGAAGGGGCCATCCTGTCATTCGCCTGGAGTGATTTCAGGAATCCAGGGATAGCCGAAACCTGGACGACTGGACGGGGATTGGAACCCATACCATCTCGAATAGCAGTCCCCAGTGTTGCTGCTCACATAAAAGGCTCGGTTTCGGCGGTATCGTACACTTTAGTATCACCGGGAACATGGGAGATGTGTCAGATGTCTGACAACCAGCGGTTCCCAAATAACAGCACCGGCAAAACAGGTTCACATCTTGAAGCCTCCTATAATATTCAAAACTAAATTTGATTGTCCTCTGTTGCCAGAACAGTTCACAGCCAAAGTTGTGACCTCGGCGTTCGATACAAAGTGTCATTCACACTGCTTTTGAATAATAAATAAAAATGCACCAAAAATCACGTGACAATCTACTTGGGGGAAATATACCGTAAAACATACTTATCATGGTATACGCGAGCATTGTTTCAGTACGTACCAAACGATCAAACGATCAAACCATTCAATTCCAAAATATACAAAGATTCTTGAAAATTATCACAGTACCCTATAGACATTTGAGAACTGATTTATGGTAACTACAGGATCTTCGAGTCATTAAGGAAAATACAAATTAAATTAGGTAATAATCCGCAAAAACTTTCCACGACAACACACATTAAAAATTGACAATAGAAAAATGGTGAGGAAACAGTAGAACGTACAGTACATACGATTGGGGTATTGCAATTATGATGTTATTATTGTATTTGAATGTGATGGTCACTGACAGTAACGTATGCGATACTCTCATTTCCAACAAGCTACGTCTCAAACACCACAAACACCAACAGTTGTTGGTCTCTGAATAATACATCGGCCGTTTGTTGAAATACATCTCCTCCTATACCGAGAATCATAAATGACAGAATGTTAACTAAATAGTATCCGGCTAAACAGATATCTCCATAGTGACGATTAAAACTTACCGAAATCAGAAACTGAGTCAAAGGACTAGATCATAGAGCAAGATGAGATATGTTAGCGTTTCGGATGATTTCACGAACCATTAACGATTTTGCGTTGTCGGCATAGTTAATCCTCACGAGAGCTAAGAATCTTGATTGCAGAAAGACGTTATTCTATTAAGTGTTTCACGCTTCTGGTGAAATTAGTTTCGTAGATAGTGACTATTAGCTGCTCTTTAACGGCATAGTTAAGACTAGCTCATGAGTAAACTTCGAGCAGTATTTAGTAGCATGGTTCCCGCCAGTTGAACTCCAAAAAAAGTGCGCCTTTGACAAGAAAATGTTGATCTAGCCCGTCATGGACGAAAAATATGCAGTTGATCTCATTTGCAGAAACATAATTACTTGTTAAAACATATACTGGATTGGTATTGTCATCAGACTATCACAAAATAATAGTGCCCTGAAACTTGATTTATCACTTTGAAAAGACCATTATATATAAATATTTATAAATTTCAGTACACGAAACCACGTTACTTTGTACTAATTACTGACACGGTATTGATAAATCACGTCGAGTTCTACGTCCACACACAATAATCACGCATTATACATCGAGAACCATTCCCTGCCGCTACGACAAAACTCGTGGCCAACTCTTAGTACAGTACTGCCAACATAAACATTACCCAGAGATTAAACAAACAACTGCGCCCAAGTAACGTCTACTTACATTGATGCAAATATTATAATATATTTGTAGACATTAATTAAATTAAGGATTGGGCTGCTTGAGAACGACCCACTTTTTGCAGTATAGAACAGAACTTAGTAGAAAAAGAAAAACAGTTCATACCACTGAGATCGAAAAAGTTGTGAATGTGTATGTAGTAGTATGTTAGTTGAATTGCCAGAAAAAGTTGTTTTCAGTTGTTCTAAACTGCCAGGATCAAAGTTTGGGTCATACATTACAATCAGTCCCACCTTGCACATTCTTCTAATCCAAAAGACACATACCAGCCTGTGTTGATCGTGGCAGCTCATATCATAGACACAAATGTACCCTTGAAACTGTTAGGTTCACCAGTTAAATTAATACAATTTTTTTCCATTAGTTCTATTCAACACATTATATACACAAGTTAGAAAATATTGAATAGATCATGGTAAGCATTGAACCGATATTCTAACAGGTCAAATATAATTTGTGGAGAAATTTGTTCGGAATAGCAGTAACTATCGAAATCTCTGAACAGTTAATTTGAAAATATACTTTTTTAGCGCTATGAGAATATTTATATAAAGATTTTAAACACATTTTAGTGTTTGCCTCTGTTTACGTTAACCAGACATTGTAATTGCTCAAATTATCATCTAATTACCGTTTGTTTATTCACAATGGTCAGTCATATGGAACTTTTAATTGAAACATTTGGTGTTTAAGCGTTTGGTCTAAACGAAATTGTTAACTCAAAATAAGGAACTTTCTTGGGAGTGATGAATCCGGTAAAGTAAATTCTTGGTCAACAGAAGCGACCTTGCATTTCGTTGGTAGACAGCTCCAGCTAACAGTTCAAGGCCAGAAAAGTTGGCTTAGCGTCAGTCAGAAAGGGCTAATTAGCAGCTCTCCGCTCACCCACTCTGCTTTCTTTGTTTCTATGCAGTTTTTTTTTTATTCTTCTCCGATCCCGGCCGTCGTGAAACAGCGCCAAAACCGCCCCGTGGTGATCCTGTGAGACAGGTAATCGAGGACTCCAACAAAGCAGGGCCTCTGACATAAGGCGACGTGCTGAAGTGCCGGACAATAGAGAAAGCAGAGCTAGTCTGCTTGGGAAACGTGTCTCAAACACTCACACAGAAGAATAGACTTCAATGAACTCTGGTGTCACTTATTTTGAGACCAGTATGCTTGCAGCTTCCCCAGTACACCAATAAAGGCCCGGGCACTCAGATCGCGACAAGTTATACGCGATTCTGTGTCGAAAATTGAATGAGAAAGTGCGGGAGAGTATATTTTTTTTTATATGACAGAAATCACAGTGACTATAAAAACATTTTGAAAAAAGCAGAGACATGGAGTGCAATAGCAGTAACCAGTAAGTACTCAAGCAAACCGTATGCATTCGTTACTGAGTAGCTAGTGCTGTACCTAGCCTGAGTACAGAAATCTCATTCACGAATTCATTTCGCATTTGTCGTGTAGATGTCAGTTTGATTCGATATACGACCTAATACGACGCATCATGCGTGAAACCAAACGGTTCGCCCAGTGATAGAACGAATGTAACAGAGAGAATCGACATTTGAACATCGTGAGTCGTACGCACGTACCCGTATTTTCGGTAATTTTGATTTCAATTCGTTTCATTACAAATGAAAATATTTGTGTACAAACATGTTTCGCGTACATTATTTTATCATAATTAACATTATTTACTGTTAAATTATGATATTTTAACCAGCCCCTAAGTGTTATTTCGTAGTTTCCTTTTGTTTAACATTAAAATTTACAGCGAGTAATTTGTAAATAGAAAATTTGGATTAATAATTTGAGATATTTACTAGAGTTTTTTTACTGATGATACTTTAGTGCGATTACATTAACTTCAAACATCTATGAAATGCGTCTATTTTAGAATGTGATATTTCATTTTACAGTATAAAATACAATATGAAAGAGTTGTCTATGAAAAGTTTAGTGCAGTAAATCAAGTGTACATTCAGTAGGTTTCCGTAAGATCCATGTACTTAAGTTTTATCCAAAGGAACAATTTACTTAAACTTTATTAAATACGAACTTAGTTATCGCAAATGAGACGCGACTCGATGCGATGCTTTATGCTAGTGCTTGATTTTATCCAAAGTAGCGAGAAACGCAACTTCTTCTTCTCGTGTCTATCACACCATCAAATATGAGGTAGTTTTTCCGCCAATATGATGGCTTTGGTCAGTAGCTGGTTAGAGGTCAAATTTGGATACATTCATTCCGATTTGTGAACATGATAACAGATATACGTTGGTTTCTCTCTCCCCGCACAAACAGTTGGTATCTGGCTGTTCTCCCAGATATCTCCATGATGAAAGAGTATCTTTGGAATGGCCAACTCCAACTCGGAGCCTGTTTAAAGACTTCGATATCTCTCATGTTTACAAGTTGTTCAAGATAGGCATTTCACAAAGATATGTTACATATTTCTACGTTTTCCACTCTGACCCATTTGTCACTGATGTTTGAAAGATCCGTGCTCGGATCAGCCGAATTCCAATCAGATACAAATCGGTAAGTAAATGTCTTTGAATTTCGTTGGCCATGAGTGCAATGTGACTGGCGAATATCAAGTTTTGCCAATGATTCTAAACGCCTCTTGTGATACGGAAGTCTTCGGTCGGTTGCTGACGCTGACGAAGTTTTAGGAGGTGCCATAGG
Organism: Vandiemenella viatica; assembly: GCA_031002005.1. Taxonomy (NCBI): domain Eukaryota; kingdom Metazoa; phylum Arthropoda; class Insecta; order Orthoptera; family Morabidae; genus Vandiemenella; species Vandiemenella viatica. Next base: position 40,775,397 of record CM061920.1, on the reverse strand, counting down.
GTTTATTGAACACTCTGATATAGGACATGTCCACAACGTGGTCAGCTAAGGCTTGCAGAATAGTCATGTCACTTAGTGAGTAGAATGCATCAAAATCAACAAAAGCTGCATTTGATATTCTTTAGGTCGGATAATTATTTTTCATGGAGCAATACGTAGCATACTATGCTATAGCTGCTGTGGAATAATCCTTGCTCAATACAGTGGGCTGAATCGAGAATGGAACTAATTCGATTCAAAAACTTCTTTTTGTAAGTGTTATACAGAACAGAATGTACAATACAAAAATGAAATAAAACTGCAACGCATACGTGGTGTTCCGATAAAAGATGAAGGGACCTGAGGGACAGCTAACAGAAATTCGGGAAAGCGAGTTGATACACGATGAAGTTGAGAGAAAATCGTGTTGGTGATTCCGATCCTCTCATAAAGTCTGTTGTATTGGAGGCACCGTTGCTATAGCTGGGTTTCTATCCGAAAGTTCAACTGTTCATATTTTATATCCTTGCAGGAGAACAAGAAGATGAAAATAAACATAAATTACTGATGGGACTTTGTTGTAAGGCAAGACTTGGTAGGTCTTAGAGGTTTACGACGCTCAATTCACGTATGAATCTAACAGTTTTATGTGGTAGTAAAATTACTTCAAAGACTGGCAATAAAGTTCATCCGTAGTGTTTCTGGATGAGAGAAGCCATTAATGGCGGTGATCTGTGTTTTTATTAGACATTATTATAAATTGAGTGCTGTAATAAAACTGTCCTGCAATAGCGTGTGACACATACTTTTATATTTTGTACGTACATTGTGTCTACAAAATATTTATATTTTCCCAAACATCATTTTTCGCAATATTTCCCGCTATTAAAGAGCTGACATTTGAAAATAGGATTTAATCATGACATAACTTAAAACTCTACGTTCCCATCTGGCCTTCGCGTATGGCAAAGTTCGATTAGTATGTGCAGTGTGGATTAAAGGTTTACCGTTGTTAATACACTGTTAGATTGGGTTGCCAGGCAGTTCGACTGCGCGCCAATTTCAAAAGCTAAACCCATTACAACCTACACACTCAGTTACCTGCTTCATATATTCTTATCTTTGTAGGTTTTTTTGTTTTTCATTCAACTATTCCCGCCATTAACAAATTACCTGCATCTCGTAAAGTGTGACCCATCATCCTGCCTCCAGACTTCCAAAAAGTTCTTTCATCAAACATTATTTTAAAACAAGTTCTTTTTGTACTTTATAGATTCACTTACTTTTCAACATCGTTCTTTAGCACTACATTTCAAACGCTTCAATTTTCGTGATTATTGCAGGCCATTTCCTCCACAGTTCCTTCTTAAACTAATTATTATTTAGCAAATACGCCAATACAACTGTTGTTGGATATTCTTTATTTTTCGAACGCGTTTCGCCTCTGATCGAGGTACCTCAGCGTACAATGTTTTCTGTAATATGCGATTAGTTATAATTTGAAAAAATCCAACAACATGGAACACAATGGAAAGAAGTGGTATACTATGACATACTCAAACAAGCAAAGTCACGGGATAACAAATATTTTTTTTTAAAAAAAACAAGGAATAAACATTGCTCTCAAAACAGACAACTCGCTCCAAAAACAAGTCAGAACTCAACCACAAACAGACAAATTCCATAACTCTGGCATATACCAACTGACATGACAGAATTGTGATGCAGTTTACATTGGTCAAACAAGGAGACAATTCCAGACAAGGTATAAGGAACACCTGCGAGCATTAAAATACAGTAATCATTCAACTTTTGCTGAACATCTCTCAGACAATAACCATTTTCCCACAAACATAAACACAGACTTGAAAATCCTAACAACAAACAACACAAAACACAATATCCTAACTCTGCAAGAGAACTATCAAATTCAAAAAGCAATAGTCTCAGGGAAACACGTACTTAATGACCATGTAAACTTAACAAACCAAACCTTATTCAAGTTAATAAACATCGAAACTGACACAAAACAGCATTAAATACACAAACTTCACCATAACAGTAATTTAACACCACTTTGCGTCTCCCACATCCACCACACATGCACATTCTGGCCAAAACAAAGCCAAACACACACACGAATGCAATTACACAATTCAAACTCTCCGCTCACGACACTTCCGACAGAGCACCGCCGGGAAAACAGCTGAACAGCAGCAGTGCGCACGAGAAAACTGAAGGTTGATAATGACGTGCGTAAAACTGTGCTTCAAAGTTGACTACCAGTGGAGGCATAAGAACCACTCTATATCAAACTGTATAACTAAATACAATAGTGGAAACAGCATGCTGGTAGAGGTCACAGAAGACCAACTACCACACCTCAAAATGTAAATGTAGGTTGCAATATGAATCCCATCCTATTACACCAATGTAAACAAACGTTCTATAAGATAATTCATAACTAGTATGTTATATATATGCATCCTATAGATAAAATAGTTTCGTTATATGTAAACAAAACAATTTTTTCAAATTATAACTAATCGCATATTACAGAAAACATTGTACGCTGAGGATACCTCGACGAGAGGCGACACGCGTCCGAAAAGTAAAGAATATCCAACAACGGTTGTATTGGCGTGTTTACTAAATAATAATTAGCTTCAATTTTCTTTCTTTGTAGTATTCTTTAAGTCTATGTCTCACTACTGAGCTTCACACACAGTTTTCCTATTCAGTCCTTGATCAATATTTGAAGCAAAAGAAAAATATATTTTATTTTTTCGAAAAGGCTTTTTCTTCTGGCGCCATTCTACTTTTGCTGATTTGGCCATCGGTTGTAATTTTACTTCCCGGTGATATTTTGTTTTGGGTGCGTGCATTATGGTGGAGGTAGAGTGACAGTAGGCTCCAGTCCTGGTCCCCACGTACCAGTCATCCTGAACGCAATCACCTATCAGAATGCTGGGATGGTTCACAATTTCCACCTCACAAAATATACATTTCACAAACAATCACAAACTTATCAAACGAATCACAAGTCAGACGTTTGGTAGACTGATGGAAAGTCAGACATTCCACCCTTAGGATGAACTCTTCCGCCCATCACTCTTGATTCACAGTAGCTACTTGTCTTCACACTGCTGTAATGATAGGAGGGGAAAGATTTGAAGGGAACTTTTGCTTTTATGTCCCTATTGAACTATTCGATACTTTACAGAAAGACGTCAGTTGTTGGCGATACCCGCAGACAGTGAGGCGTGGTAGTGACTTGTAGAGGTCCTCTCAGACTCCAGTCAAGGACGCGTCCTACAAACAGCGAGGAGTATAGAAGCCATTCACCAGTGTCTCACGTTCACCATTAGTTCATCAACAAGAATATCAACGGTATCGCTACAGACAGCAGGAGGAAATATTAAACCTTCTGCTCATAGCGTTCATATTGTCCTATAGGGAACGAGTCTAGTGAGTGAGAAGGCGCTAATGACCTCACTGTCGACGTGTCCTAAAGCCACAAAAACAACAGCAACAACAATCTAGTGAGAGAGTGGTTAATGCGCTAGGGACAACTCGAGTTTCATACCCGGCCCCGTCATATCTAGGCTTCGGTTTCCGTGGTTTCTCTAAATCACTCTAGACAATGCAAAAGAGTGTTTAGTTTGTACCAGGCTTATGTAAATCGTAATGACGCTTGGGTGGATATTTGTAGAAGGATTAGAAGTAGTGCATCGAAAGCAAGGAGTGGGAAAACTTTCTTTTGCAGGTAAGGGGGTCAAGGACTGGAATAAATTACCAAGTTTTTTTCCCTTATGGCTTTACGTGTTGTCGATGACGACGTCGAGGTCATTAGCGCCAGGATGGGAATGGGGACAAGGAACGAGAAGGAATTCGGCCATGGGCTTTTGAAGGAAGCATCTCGGCATTCGCCTGGAATAATTTGGTGAAACCATGGAAAACCCAAATCTGGATGCCCGGACGGGTATTCGAACCGGCGTCCTCCAGAAAGCGAGGCCAGAGCGTTAATTACCAAGTGAAATGATGCACAACTTAGCAAAAACACTGTAGGAGTTTAAAGCATATAAAGAAAAATAAGGTGGGTGGTGAAAAGCATTTCATCTGTAGGTGGGGGCGTAGGATATTGCCACCGGAACGTGTTTGGTCCATCGCAATAGAGATTAAACTAAAAATAAAAGGTTTTGCGTTTCGGATAATGTTTCAGGAGTCAGTATTTGCGCAACCATGAGACTGGTCCACACATTACCAGTCCACATGAACGAAGCTAGTATGAAATAAAATGATACTATGGCCACTCTGACATGGCCACTCTGACATGGCGGTCACAATAAGATACTAATAATAAAAGGAGCGAGGAATTGTGTGTGTGTTGAAGCCTATCGGAGGAAGAGCCGAGGAGAATCCTGTGGTCTGGTCTGTGAAGTGAAGCGCTTTGTTTTGCGGTCGGTCGCCGCTGCTTTTTGTGGCCGTAAACACTGTCACCTGGCGAGCAGAGGTGTCCAGTGTCGGGTTCCAGCCACAGCGACCACGTCACACACAATCAGCCATCAGCGCGACCGAACACTCAACATGGGGCACTGGCAACCAATTCTGAAAATGTCGTCTGCTTCAACTAACGCGGTTCACGGAAAAACTACTCGTCGGATACTGATGGGTTATCGAAAAAAATAGAGCCTGTGAGATTAGGACTAAACCAAGGTGATTTTAATTTTGATGTCATCCGGATAAGTGGTTAAAATTTGTCCGCTAATTAGTATCCACTTAAAGGTGCGGTATTTCTCGCAGGGGAAATCTTCACCCGGATTCGAACTAACATCATTGAGATTATTTAGAATTGAAGCTGACGTTCATCCTCTACATACTCCATGTTTTGGGTTCCACGTTTCCTGCTATAGTTACCAGATAACCGCTTCGGTCGAGATGACTATCACAACAGGTAGATTGAGCAGCAGATAGCTAAATGTCATTGATACGATATGTAATTATTGTTGATATGATACTTTTTTCGGCACAGTAGAGAGAAATTGGTTAGCGTTGCGCTTTACGAATTTCGCGTTAAGACGGTAAGCGCCACAACGTTCCACGCATGCGCACTTGACGAAACCTCTATGCGATCAGGTTAATCCACTGTCATCTGAAGCTCATGCTGAACAGTGAGTATTCGCAACATCATTTTGAGTTAGATCTCGTTTAGCATTAGGTTTTCATGTTTGTATACGTGTACATTTGAAAATATATATGCTTCTTGAGTTTACCTAAACTACGTCAAAAATGACTTAAATTGCTTTAATACTCACCGAAAATCGCGCAATGACGTCACCCGGTATATTTACATCCTGAGTATCACCATTATTACACACTGATTCATACAGCACAATTTTTAGTTAATTTTATTGTTTATGTATATTTGTTCGATGTGGACGGTTTCATTATATCCTATGATCGCTGTTAAAGTAGGAAAATAAATACAGAATCATGCTCTAATCGTGATACAGTGAATCTATTAATACTCGTGTTACGAAAGTTTTCATTTTCCTGCATAAATATTAGCATTTTTCTTTACAACAGAAGGAATTAGTTAATATAGCTTGTGAAAGATAATTTTTACGGGCTTAGAAGCTGGTTACTAACGAAAATTGATCGCAAGAACGGTTACCAAGTAGAGTATCTGGCACGAGATATCAACGAACGGCTAACACAATTTCCTTAAATTTCCCGTATTTGGTGGGCGATGATCAGATGCGTTCTATCGGCTTGAGATCAGGCAAATTTGGAGGCCAAGAGATCAACGCGAGTTCAGTATCACGATCCTCAAACCACGACTTTGGCCTAGTGCCACGCACAGTTTTTCTATTAGAAGATCGCCTTTGTGGAGGACATGAAGGGATGCAGTTGGACCACAACTCTCGCGGTGCCTTCAATAATTACCGCAGATTCCATGGAAGCGCTTGCTTGTTAGTGTCCCCCAAAACACAATACTGTACCCACTGGCCTGCGTCCGTGAAGCGGTGTAAGTTTCGAACAGCGGTTTGCCTGGAAGAACTCTGTGATTGATCCGACCAGGTGACATGTTTCCATAGATTAAAGATCCAGTCTCGATGATCTCATGCCCACTCCACATGTAATTGACGATATCGTTCTGTCAACATAGGAACACCAGGGGCCGTCTGCTGCGGTGCACCACGTTGAACATCTAAGTCCAGTATTTAAACGTGGGAATGTTAATGATCCTCAAAATTATACATTTAAATATTTTGCAGGATTTTAGAACACATCATCTATTCAAATATCATGCAGTTTTTGGATGAAGTGAAGTTTTTAAACCCAAATCAACATTTATTCAGAGAAGGTGGATGCTGTGAGACACAACTTGCCCTTTTAGTTCACGATTTATGCCGTATTATAGATAAGTAATCCCAGGTTGACATATTTCTATTGGATTTCAAAAAAGATTTCGACACTGTGCCTCACACTAGATTACTTACGAAACTTCGTTGTTATGGTACAGCTAGACAACTATGCGACTGGATTGCAGACTTTCTGAAGGGCAGAACACAGTGTGTAGTTCTAGACGGTGAGGGTTCATCACTGACCGAAGTGAGGTCCGGGGTTCCCCAGGGGAGTGTGATAGGCAGCTGTTATTTCTCATATACAACAATGATTATGTGTCACTTAATAAGGGGAAAAATACTATTTACTGATGATGCTATTATTTATCGTGAAATAAAAATCCAGGACAACTGCGTTTTTTTACAAGCCGATGTTATGAAAATAATCACGTGGTGCAAAAACTGGTAGCTGGAGTTAAACGCTAAAATACTATTGCGTATAAGTAAAAAAGTGACACCATTTAACGATGAATATACAATTATTGGCACTGACCTTAGAACTGTAGATTCCGCTAAATACCTAGGTGTAACGATTCATAATAATTTGATGTGGAGGAAACTGGGAAAGAAAATCATATGCTCCAATTTGAAACAGAGTACACCGGAAGTTAAATCGATTGCATACAAAGCACTGGTGCGACCTCACTTACAATATTGTTGTTCTGTATGGGGCCACGTCAAAAGGGGTTAATGGAAGGATTGGAAAAGTTTCGAGGAAGAGCCGCCCGATTTGTGACAGGAATATATAGTTGGAGAGAAATAGTAAGCGCGATGATGAGAGAGTTAGGGTGAGAAGATATGGAATGTCGAAGGCATTGTTCTCGGCAGAAGCTAATTGAAAAATTCACGACTGACCTATTTCAGGATGAGAACAAACACATTACTACCAGCAACATTAATATTTAGGAATGAGCAAGACAATAAGAGAAATTAGATTCAGAACTGAATGATTTATACAATCATTCACCCCCCCCCCCTTTTCCCCAAGAGGTATTAGGGAATGGAATATGAAGGATTTATCGAGTAAGAGAACTTAGAAGCCGATAGGATTAGATCTCATAAACCACTTCTGCCATCCCGGTCTGGGTTTTTCCGTGGTTTTCCCAGATCGCTCCAGGCGAATGCCGGAACGGTTCCACTAAATAGCCTGCCATATCCCGTATACCCCGCCGATGCAAATGGTTACATACTAGGATGGGTGCAATGCACTCTCCGCCACCCACTTTTAGTGTATCGCGGAGTAACAATGTGCAGTAAACAGTGTGCTCCGAAACACCAGGACTGTACTCTGCAGTCAGATTAAACAACAACAAAAGGCAACTCGACGCCCGAGTAAAAGAATGAGGTATAGATTTAAAATATCCATCAGTCGAGTCATTGTGACAGACTAAGATTTCCGCGCACACATAAGACGTCGGCCACGTTCTGGATTAAGCAGCCACGTAACTGCGTCACAGGTAAAGTGAGGACAACGAACGAAGGAAGTCCATTTGTGATTGTACTAACACGGCTAGGAATAGCTCACCGATAACTAACAACATGAAAGCCGGGATTTTCTTGTATTTTTCTTTTTCACACACTACCTTCTTCATTTTTTGTTACATCACCGACGTTTCTGCTGCTGTGGGAGCAACGCTGTGCTCGTATTTCACTGGAACCTAAGATTGCTTCCGAGATGAACTGATTTATCATTGGCTTATCTTACAAGCTGAAAGTTAGGTGTTACAGTTTATAAATCGCCTCGCTGCCCCTGACAGCGAGTGATATATTACGCAGTCTGACGTCACAGCACCTGGCCTCGCTGTCGACGCCCTCTTATCTAGACGAGTATTCCAGCCAGCTGATTAGCCAGTCATCTGAGAGACGCCTAGCGTGCCGGGTGAACGCTGACATGTGTTCAAATCCCCGGCCAGCCATCCTAACTGACGTTTCCATGTTTTACCAAAATCACTCCAGATGAATGCCACAATAGTTTCTACAAAAGGCCAATGCTAAATTCCTTTCCGTTCCTTTCAAAATCCTCTCCCTCCTCTAATGATGTCAATATGGAGTAAACACTAAAGCAAAACGAGGAAAAACACTTAAAGGCATTCTTTTAGAAATTTACGTGTTCTTATCAAGCAAGAAGGCCTACATGTATACAGTTTACTTCCATATTTGCTTCAACTGTGAATAATCGCTGTTTAAACACAGTAAAAACTATTATGCAGCGTTTAGATACCATTCGAAAACTTTCATTTCAATTAGTTAAAATCACTAAAGTGGTACAAATAAAAGAAAAACTATATAGGGCCAACTATTATTTAATAAAAACGCCAACGTGGTGGTGATGGTGGTTATGTCTTTTCCAGACGCATTTCACCTCTCGTCGAGAAATTGTTAACGATCCAATGTTTGCGAGAAAATATCTGTAGTTGATACATTTTGTACAGATGTGATTCTTTTTTTGTTTGTTTGTTTTGTTCTGATATTAAATAGGTATATACGCACTATATTCTATGTACATTAACAAACAAAAATCCTATCAAATACAAAAGACAAAAAAGTAACTGGTTTAGTGACAGCAGCAGGGATAATGAATCAGAAACGGGAGGGTCTAATTCGGAGAACCAGCTTAACAACACAATTAGAAATGAAGATATTAAAAAAATTGAAATTCATCCTGAGGAAATCATGAAGGAGCTGGTGTAGATAATATTACTATAGATATCTTAAAGATAGCCGGATGTGACATTGTATCTTATCTTGAAATATTGTTTAAATTGAGTCTGGATACTTGCTGCTTACCACAGGACTGGAAAAGTGCGATAGTAGTTCCGGTACATAAAGGAGGGGTGAGAAATAGAGTCGAAAATTACAGGCCAATCAGTTTGACATCAGTGGTAGGTAAATTAATGGAAAGATTGATATGCAACCACATCAGAAATGTATGTGAGGAACGTAAGTGGTTTTCAATTAGGCAGCATGGGTTCAGGCAAGGATATTCATGCGAATCTCAGTTGGTGGGATATATGCAGGATATTTCAGATGAAAAGGACAAGGGGGGCCAAATTGATAGTGCAGCACTAGATCTGTCAAAGGCGTTTGACAGAGTGAGCCATAAAATGCTAGTAAATAAGGTAAAAACTATTGGAGTGGATGAGAAAGTGATTTTCTGGGTAGAAGAATTTTTAAAAGGTAGGGTAGGAAATACAGTATCAAAAGAAGTGGAATTAAAAATTGGAGTGCCACAGGGTAGCGTATTGGGACCATTGCTATTCACTATTCTAATGAATAATTGTGTTGATTGTTTTACTATCAGAAATTAGATTGTTTGCAGATGACATAAAGCTATATGAAAGGATGAAAACGATAGAGGACTGTAAACAGTTGCAGGGTGGTCTGGACAGGATATTTAGTTGGGTTGGTAAACATGCGATGAAGATAAATACAAAGAAGGGTCAGCTTATTAGATACACAAATAGAAAACAAAAGGTTAATAATGAATATACTGTAAGGTGGGGAAAGAATTGCTTGCTGAAGACTTGAAATGTAAATATCGTGGCATTTCATTTAATAACAAGCTTAACTGGGCAGGACACATTGGACAGGTGGTAGGAAAAGGTTTCAAAATTCTGTACATGTTGTAGATAGTGATGAGGGGATGTACGAGAGAAGTAAAGGAATTGTGTTACAAAACTTTGGTCAGACCATTGATCGAATATGGTGGTGTAATACGGGACACCATTTTGGGTATCAAATACCGGAGTTGGAGAGGATGCAAAGAAGGGCTGCTAGATTTGTCTCTGGAAATTACCATAGAACATTATCAGCAAAGAGCTGGAATGGAATTCATGGAAAGACAGGAGGAGGGTGAACAGGGTCATGGGAGTGTACAAGGTGTATATTGTTTGTGAGGCGTGGAATGATATTGGTGTAAGAATTAAAGGTAATGAATGAAAGGGGAGAGATGACCATAACCACAAGCTGGCATTCGATTTCAGGCATAAGGGTGTGGGAAAATTCTTTTTTTTTGTTAAGGGTATCAGGGATTGGAATAAGTTACCAAGGGAAATGATGAATAATTTACCGAAAACGTTGAAAGAATTTAAAGTTAAAATTCTAGAGGGCAAATGTAGGTGGGTGCAGGAAAGGGGGAAGATGGGTGTGTAGGGAAATTGCCACCGGAGTGGGTGCTCCATTGCAATTAAATTAAATAATAATAATAAAGAAAACATAGATCATTATGTACTCAACGAAGAGGCAGGTTTAAATAATGAAATTAATAAACACAAAAAAACAGCAAGCTCCACCAAACACGAAACCAATCTCTTCTATTTATTTATTTTGCGTATGATGCTATTTAACATTTACACAATTCAACAACAAATCAATGAACAATCTAAACACACGTATGTACACATATTTACACATAGAACTGCTTTTATATATACACATGTTAAACAAAACAAAGAGACAATGACGAGCATTTTATGATGGCAAGCTTCAGACTCCCCGCTAACAACAAACACTCGACAAATCAGGACATCAATAGGAAAATCAATTGAGCAACAGCCACCCTCACGAGTCATTTCCAATCAAAATCAAATAATATCATGTGCAACATTGAAAGTGACGTAACTTGTGAAGAAATAGGCAATCAGTTGGTTCATATTATTGTGATTAAGGTTGCATACCTGATACGGCCTTTGTCATCCAGTACCACAGCAGAAATGTAAATTTAAGTAGACCTATAAAGTATAACATAGTCCACAAATCGAAGATTAGTTGAAATACTCCCGGAGGAGGCGCACTAAGCGATAGGACGACCAGTTCATTTCCTCTGCGACCTACAGTATAACGCGGAATGTGAACAACACAACGTCCCGACGTAGCTCATAAGAATAAAGCAAAGACCAAAACATTCCTGGCCACTCCGGAACTCGATCCGTGGTTTTTGTACCACAAAGAAGAGTGTCTGAGCTATCACAGTACCGACATCAAGCGTAATTTCAACCACAATAAAAAAAGTAGAACATCTGCTATAGTGTATCGACTACAAACATTTCCGGCAAACACTGGATCGCTGACGAAGCCTTGACGAGCGGCCAAACACATCCGAGTAAACATAATCCCAACAAGACTTTCACTGATGTTTTTATTAGTTATTAATTATTTTGTTTCTGAATTTAAACCTCGTCAACATCTTTAAAGCGGAAAAGGACTGGGAGCAAGGAACAGGAAGGAATTAACCAATGGCCTTTGAAGGAACCATCCCGGGATTCGCCTAGAGAGATTTTGGGAAAGCATGGAAAACCCAAACCTGGATGCACTCACGGGGAATCGAACCCCGAAAGCGAAGCGTTAGCGTTACCGCTGACCCGCCATGCTCGGTGTTAACAAAGTTATTTATTATTATTTTAACAAGAAAAATGTCCTTTAATACACACGTAGATTGTAGCCAGCAAGAAAATCTATGAAATGGTTCTCTGCAATCCCATTACGAATGGGAGTGATGAGAAATATGGCATCTTAAATTCTTCGCCTGTAATAGTCAGACCTCTCTCGTCGGTGTCTCAGCAGTTAACGATTTGCTTACATTTTATATTCCCACTGAAATGTCCAGCAAGGAATCGTAAGATCCCAGACACGAAACGATATTTCTTTATCGAGACTGAAGGATAGAATCCAAGACAGTAAGATTTGCATTCGTAAATCAATCAACAATATCAGGTGCGCAAATGACACTGTTGTCGTAGCTAGGGATCTACCTGCACTTCAACGCATGACACAATTTAGCCCAACACAGTGAAGAGTTTGGTCTGCTTGTCAACACTTCCAAGAACAAAGTTGTAGTCTTCTCCAAGAGAAAAATCCAGGTAACCCTGACAATAAAGGAAATAAAATCGAACAAGTAGCATCCTTAAAATACTTGGGCACTGTGATGCATGAGAAGTGTGATTGCAAGATCACATATATAATAGAACAGGCCAGGAGACAATTTATTAGCATGAACATTTTTTCATAAGATTGGATCTTAGCCTGCAACTGTGAATTCAAATGATTCGTTGCTACCCTTGTGAAAACTGGACCCTTGATCTAAATCTAGAGAAAAGAATTGATGCTTCTGAAATGTATCTGTATTGTCGTCTCTTGCGCATACCTAGGGTGCTGAAAATCTCTACCGAAGAAGTTCTTCGTCGGATGGAGAAGCGAAAAGAACTGCTGCTCACCACAAGGCAAAGGAAAATTCAATATCAACGACACATTACTGAGCGTCCCTCTCAACTCCCCCCTCCGTATAGCCCTCCCCCCTTCCACGTAGCTCGTAGCAAGTAACGTATTCCACTATTGATTCCAGAAGACATTTGGTAATTTTTTCTCTTAGCAGACTATCGAATATTACAACGGAGATAATTAAATGATGGAAATAAATATTCCAACCCCTACCCCCTAGATCGAGCCACGTAGTTTATGAACGCTATCAGAGGAGAGAGGTACCAGCTATTGCCACTCATCACTGAAGAAATAATATAGGCGTAAAGATCTGTAAGAAGGAGAAGAAATTCGTGGCTGAAGGACATTCGGAGATGGTACAACTAGGTGTCAGATAATGCTTTCCATGCTGCAATGTCATGTTCAGAACTAGCTATGTGTACCGTCGACCTCCTATAGGAGAAGACGCCTTGAGAAGAAGAAGTGTTAAAAATTGAATAAGAAGGTGGAGGAGGGACGCGGGATATTTCCCACGGCGCGGAGCGTCTTATTGACTCGCGCGGGAATAATGGAGGCGGGCGGGCGGCGATAAGCGAGCCGTGACGCAGCTGGTGAACACCTGCAGCGGCGGGCAGCGGGCGGCGGACACCTGGGCAGGGCGGGGCGCGACACACGCTCCAGCCTCAGACCAGCTAATAATCTAACATGGGTTTGCAAGATTTACTAACTTCTGGTGAAGCAAACCAGGACTTAACCATATCACCAAATATGGATTGAAAAGTAACGGAAATTCCAGCGGAATCCAAGTATTTCTGTACCTCATTGAGCCACATGGTTCCTGTCTTCATAAGAGAAGGGATACTGGTAAGTCTGTTGTTGTTCATTCTCAGATGGTGCCCAAACGACTTCAGCCTACTACGTTGCATGTTGCTGGTAGCCGTTTTCGACAGATGCTTCAGTTCGGAGTTCGCTTTCAGTGGATAGGTTCCTTCCAGGAGCACTGTCGGCCCATGATACAAGTAAATACAAGTACTTACTCGATACATTCTTTCCGATACAAATTAATTTTTGTATCGATACTTTAAAAATAAGTATCAAGTAGGTATCGGTCAAAAGTACTCGTATCGGTGTGTATACCAATATCATGATTTCATTTAACACGTTAATTGATACATTAAACGCTTATCTACCCTGTAAAGAATATTTTTTTGGTTGTCATTATTGCATTTTTTTCGACACATTATTTTTATAAGTTTGTGTTGTTGACAAACTTTTTTGTCTATGCCCAGCCGAAAAAAAAAAAAAAAAAAAAAATCTCTGCCGTCCCTTCAGTTGCCATTTTATGTTGTGGTCGTCATGAATTGGTGACTGGACAAGAAATTGAAATATTGAAACAGGTAGTCCCCTTGTTACAACCATTTGAATTTGTCACAAGAGAATCTTCAGGCCAGAATTATGTTACCTTATCCAAAATCATACCCATGATTAATTGTCTGACGTCGCAGCTAACAAAATTTTCCTCAACAGTGTGTGTCACTCAGTTGCAAACAAAACTACTGGCTGAATGTAAACAAAGATTTGGTCTCATTTAATTTAACACCCTTGCAGCTTTGGGGACAATTTTAGACACACGTTTCAAAAACCTCCATTTTCATGATGCAGGTGCATGTGGGAGGGCGATACAAAAATTAAATAATATTATTAAAGAAGATCCGACAATGTCAACCAGTGAATCTGGAGAAGAAGCAACTCAGGAAGATTTTGATTACACCACAAACAACTTGCAGTTGGCCAAAAGCGGAGCCGTGCTAACTCAAAAGCCGGCGAAGTTTCAATTTATTTGCCTAATCCAGTCTGCACTTTAAAAGTCAACCCATTAGAGGAATTAAAACCCGTATTTCCATGCTTATAAAAACAAGCGCGAATTTATTTAAACATTATCGGTAAGTCTGTGCTCTGTGAAAAAGTCTTTTCTCCAAAGCTGACGCAACAATGACTACATCCAGAAATCGTCTAACAGGCAAACACTTAAAAAAAAATAAAAAAAATATATATATATATATATATATATATATATATTTTTTGGGAGCACTACAAAAACCGACTTTTTTTCATAAAACTAGTTTTATTTTGTCGTAGTCGCTGTTAGTCCTGCAGCGATCAGTAAGGTGAAAATGTAATAAATATCTTTGTCACATAAATATTTATTTTTATATCAATAAAGACTATCAATAATTACTACAATTTTTTTGATTTATTCCATATTTCACTGCGAAAAATCATTCGATACGAGTAAGTATCGATACTTTTCAATGGATACCGAATAAGTATCGATGCTTTACGAGCGATACTCTATAGAGTAAAAGTATCGATACCTCAGTGGTATCGTTTTATCCCTAAGCACAACCGCCATCTTTAAAAAAAGACAGCAGCGCCATCAAAAAAAAGGGTGGGGGGGGGGGCAAAGACTTTCTTATTCGCTGTCATAATACGTAATAATAAATCAAGTGGCTGCGAGAGGAAGGTTATTAAATATATAAATTCACCGTTTACCGTCTATTATTTATTGGTTTCCAAGTAGCAATTCTTGCCCCGGAGAAGGAAAAAAACCGTAACTAAATGTCATGTCTGATGTTTCGTTTCTACTTTCTTATTTCCGATGTTCCTCCAGCTACTAGAAAGTTTTGACTTTCGTTCTCTCTATAATTATATTAAAGTAATGTTAAATTTAAAAAAAAAATAAGAATTTAACTAGGCGGCCGCGTATCTCAGGCGGTAGAGACTGCGGCCCAGATGACCCGGGTTCTATCCCCGACGAAGCCGAAGATTTTTCCTCGAAGCTGAACGTCCGGAACGGCTCCCCGAGCCCCACTCAGCCTGCCATCCAATGAGTACCATGAAGGAACCTCCGCGGGAAGGTAAAGAACGGCCGGAGCGTGGTCTGACCCCGTCACATCCATTCTAGTGCCGAAGGTTGTACAAGGAGTGTGAAGCTCTACCTCCGCGAAGCCTACGGGATGCGGCAGGGGCCGTCGGAACCACGTGACCTTTACCATAGAATTTAACTTATCAGATTTTCACGAAGTTACCTGAAAATAAGTCGTTTTAATGCGCAGAGGAAATAACCTACATAAACAGTATCCTAGCTCAAGAAGGAAATTATGACTTTAACTAATCGAATATTTCGTGAAAATTAAGACTTTTAGTACCAGGATGAAATATTATACATAAATTCTGTTAAGTATTAGTACTAAGCAGAAATTTTGGTTAGGTATGTAATTTCGCATCGTTGTAACTTTCCCCGTAAAACAAATATCACAATTTATTGGGTTGTTAATCTTTTATACAGTGATTTAATTTACGATTTAAGAGTATTATAACATGCTATATTATAGAAAACTGAAGAAATGAATAATCTAAAACGTAGTTAAAAACGATATTAACAGAATCCAAAGAGCGAAGTGCTTATTCGAGATGTAGTGTGATCTTTGCTGATATCTTTTGAGGTTATGGAAGGTGTGATCTTTGGCGCCGTCTATTCTGGCTACCAACAGATTATCATTTATCGCTGCGTCCCCGGTCGTATAGCTTGATAATATGTATCGCAGATTTTAAGCTAGACAATAAGGTTCAAATCTGTGAAAATCCCATAATAATCACTTCGTCACTTTTTGAGTGATGTGGTAACAAAAGTATAGAAACAGCTCTTTATAATTAATAGGAAAATTTAGAAATATTTTACACGATCCCTCTCAATAAAACAACCAAGTAGTTTAATACCTTGCAGTCATACATCAAATGTGGGTTCGTCACAGTAAGCTGTATACTACGCAAAAGAAAATAGGACTTTGCGGTTTGTCAGCGTCGAGCTCATTAGAGAGAATCGCGGAGAAAGAACAGGAAAGAATAGGGGCATGGTTATGTGAAGAAACCATTGCGACATTCGGCCAGATGATCTGGGGAAAAGCACGATATACCGAAATCTATCTGCACGGCCCGACCAAGAATCGAACCTCGGTCTTCCAGAACACCGGGACCAAACGCGGCTGTTCATTTTTCAGGCTCACTGTGGCCACCTGATACAAAGTGATAGTCTTCCTGAGAAAAAAAACACTTGCAGTTTTAAGTGGAATTACAACAGTCAGACCCGCGTAGTAATGGATCATTCTACAATGTGTGTATGTTAATAAAGGTTATATTATTGGTTGTAGATACAATCTAATATTGTCTCGGATGTGATAAGGACGTGGAGTCGCGGCTAAATGGTAGCTGATTGCAGCTCCAAAGTCGTGAGTGGAATGAATGGACGGGTGTTGGGAGCAAGCACCAGGCGTGTGCAGCAGCGAGGTCGCGGAGGGTGCTGTCCGCTCACTCAATCTGCGCGCCATTGTGCCACTTGACAGTGTCATTATGTTTTTTAGCAGAGCAGACCGGACTAGGAGAGCGACTCACTGCAACTCGAACCACAGCCAACGCCCTTAGTCGCTGCAACCACTAACAGAGGTAGCAGGAACCCGCTGTCTGCATTAACTGGGAGGGTATTGTCGCAACCAGACACCTCCCTAACGACCCAACAAAGCAAAGCATAAACAACTTATAGACCACTTTGCTAACACGACTTTTTTGCACTAGTCCAACGTAAACTGAAGGCCGGAATCTCCATAGTTCGAAGTTCGCTTTAACGTGTAGATCCTCTGCGCCTGGTAAAATCACCAGTCATATAGGAGCTGACTGTGACTTTAGTGCCACACGAGCCCTCAACTTCTGGTCGTTATTGTGGGAAACGGAGGACGTAACCTGCTGTGGAATGTACTACAACAGGTGTACGATTTGAATATCACGTAAATGACGTTTCTTTGCATTATCACTTATTAGCTGACCCGGCAATGCCTCGCTATTGCTAGATAATAATATAAATTTTTAATTTAATTATGATGGAGTACACATCCATCTTCTCCCTTTCCTGCACCCACCTACATTTGCCCTCTACAAATTTACGCTTTAAATTCTTTTAACGTTTTAGGTAAATTATTAATCATTTTTCTTGTTATCTTATTCCAATCCCTGACACCCTTACCTGAAAACGAGAATCTTCCCACACCCTTGTGCCTGAAATCGAGTGCCAGCTTGTGGTCATGGTCATCTTTTCCCTTCCATGCTTTTCTTCTAATTCTTACACCAATATCTTTCCATGCCTTATCACCAGTATATGACTTGTGCACTCTCATGACCCCCTTCACACTCCTCCTGTCTTCCAATGAATCCCGATTTTAGTATATATGCAGATTAAAGTAACTCAATTGAAGTTTGATATAGATTTTTGTTAAAATAAGATATTTACATCTACATTATTATTTTTATGTTTTTGATTACATAAATTACAATTACGGTTTTATTCAAAGCTTATTGAAATGTTGATAGATATACAATGATTTTGGTGATTCCATTTAGTGCATATATAAAGAAATTCCTTGGTTTTCCTAAACCGTAGCATGCAACATATAACCGTCTACGGAATAATTTTCTCATTTCCAATATCCAATAATATTACAGTAAAATATTCTGCAAAAGGATTGTTTTATAATTTAACACACATAGCGTACACATATAGGAACATTTGCATTCTTAGTATATACCCTTTAGATATAATCTGTTTTGTTATTTTATTTTGTTTTCTTTCTACTAGTCAGTTTAAGAATTTCAACTGCTTTAAACCTACCACAGAAAACGCGGAACATTTGACAAAAAAAACTCGCGTAAATTTGTCCAGTAGTTTTTTAATCTATTGCAGACGCGCATAGGAACATTTCCTTATTATATATATGCATTGCCAGTAATATTGAAATAAGAAACTTTTTCCTAGTGTTGTAAAAAACGGTTTTTTTCTGACTTTAAAAAAAAAACATGAAAAAACTATTAAAAAGAACACGTTTTCTTCTGGGACATGTTTTTTTCATAACTACTAAATCTCAAATTTGTAAGGCATTTATCATTTAATATGACTGTTTTAGAGTTTATATGGAGTACTTATTTTAATTTTTAAATATACTACACTTTTCTGGTTCAGTAGAAAAGAAAATTACGAAAATATTGGCAACATTGAAGTTTCCTTTTACAAACGGGGACTTCCCGAAGAGACTTGGTTGCGCGAGAAGAAATCCCCGTTGTTTGGATTGACACTCGCTATTTGAACTTCTGCTGCCAACCCTACGAATTTATCTGTAGATCTACGGATCTTTTACAAAAAATATGAATTTTAAATTTATATCCGTTTTTTTTGCCTCTTTTTACTACTTATTGTGCTTTCCTTATATTCGTATACTTGTTAGACTCTCAGCGTGTAGTGATACTGAGTCATTAAATTGTCAGTAATTATGAATCGTTTCCTTGCAACCGTTGGTGTAAACCAACGATTGGAAAAAAAATAAAGATCCTATTTTGTATGATAATAGATTTAAATTCAAACCTAAAAGATCGTAATACGGAATTATCAGCACAGTCTTTATGCACAGTGTGTACTTTGCTCACAATTTAAAATTGCAAACTCAAAATCTTTTGCGTACAATACATGAACAACCAGTAAAAGAAAATGTAACTAGTTCTGAAGTTATGGATCTAGGGAAGCCAGAAGAAGAAACAGAAAATTTTGACATCGACCGAACTAGTGTTGGTAAATAGTGAATGTGGTACTGACATAGAGGATGAATAAAATTATGTTACCTATATAGATACATTCATGAATCATTATGTAAGACCTTATATGATTCTGTAAGATTTAAAACACGTACGTAAAATGTAAGTTCCGTAAATAAAACTATAATTTGTTTTTTGAAAAAAAAAACAAATTTACACAAAAAAAACAGGGTGCTAAGTTGTTTTCATGTTTTTTTCACAAAGCTGAAAAAAAAACTTTTTTTAAAAAAATTTGCAACACTAGCTTTTCCCCATACCACCTGGACCACGCATTGAACTCATTTTTCTTGTGATTGAGTTATGGTTTATTTCTATGGGTCTGATCGAGGATTTCAATAGCTTTAAACCTTTTCCTGACAAAGCAGAACATTTTTCAAAATAATAATATGCGTAAATCGGTTCAATAATTTTTTATTCTACAGCTGAAACACCTATAAACATTATCATCAACCAATTCAATCTTGAAATAATGTGGCCTCGTAGAGTCGTGAGTGCATGTAGAACTTCAAAATCTTCTCCAGGTAGAGCTGTCTACGCCAGGTAGCTCCTGCGACATTGTATAGTACGTGTCATTGCCCCTCCGGTCTGGAAGTTTTCCTTCTGGCCTTTGAAGACGTCTACAGTTGCGAGAATGATCTGATGTCGGTTGCTCTCTTCTCGTATTTTGTAGTTATATGGAACATCGACATTTCAATTACTCTTTGAGCTGTTATAAGTCTCTTTTTTGTAGTTCTTTGAGTTTCCAGCTGAAAGTAATAACAGGAAAAATTCACTGACCGTAAAATGTTTCTCTCAGGTGCAGACATTTCCACCAAAGAGAAATCTTATCAGAAAAGTGAAGTAGTATGATAGTAATTGACAGATCGTGAAGACATTACTGCGCTATTTAAATAGCAGCTGACGCTGCTGTCAGTTTGTGGTTTGGTGTGGGAACTCTAACTGCCGTGGGGAACGTCACTGTTCGGTGGCCATTCTTCACTGCGGGAGTTTGGGTGGACAAAAACGCAAGTGACATAATGATTAGACGCGCTGCTAATGGCAACGCCGTGCGTCATTATGTTATGAAGCTTCCTTGATATGATGCCCATAGTCAGACTACGAAGCAATGCATTTTATGAGTCAAGTCATTAGTCATGCATACCAAGAACACGAAGGATAACACCCTCTCTATTCAGGCTCTCAATGACTTCATTTACGTCCTTCACAATAGCCGAAGAGTTTGGCCTAGTTTAATATTATTCTGTTGGAAATGACAAACTCGTCTAGTCTTATGTTATGGCAACAACGCTACATTGCAGATTAATCATCATCATCATAATCATCAGCGTTGTTCGCTGATGCAGGTCTTCACATGGCTGCCCTCCATGCTCTCTTTCACATGGAGAATCGCACCATGCACTATTACAGAAAAATTAATATGATAGCATCCTGTTACTTTTTACATTATATTGGAGGAATTTGTGTCACCATTTTCTGCTAAAAACGTAAATACATTCTTAGTATGATAAGTGTACGTTTTATTTGTGATGTGTAGTTTATGAGGCGGATATTGCGGACCGTCCCAGCTTTCGCCTAGCTGTATGCGGGGTATCACTCAGGACGACCGGTACACGGGGAGCAGGATTGCAACCTGGTCTCCGCGTACCTCCCCGATCCAATATGGCGGCGTCTTTACACGCGGAACCACATTGGCGGGTCGCGAATACGCACGTTACTGTTTGCATCAAAATAACGTATTCTATAATTTTATTCGCGGTAAAGAAAGTGAAACACATTTTGCTAGTCCACAGTATGTTTAATTTCTCAAACTAAGTGTGATGTCACAGTCACCTCCCGCCGATCCGCAAGTAGTTCCTGAGTAGCGGATTAATACATTATTTCAAGTCAGTCGTAACCTATGTGTGGTAGAGAGCGGATCGGGTAGCGCGGCGCTGCAGTAATTGTGCGGTTTATTAGTATCAAGAAGGGAACTTAATGTGTTTAGCTGGGACAGTGCGTGTGATATGAAATGTTCTGAACACTGCCGAAGTGAACAAGAACAATTCCTGTGACATTAAAGTAACTTGTTGGAAAGCGGACTCGATTATTAATTTCTTTTTTTCTTAAAGAATTCTGCGATCTAAGGAATGATGAAGTCTCGATTAGCCTTTGTATTTTAAATTTGGTGGTGGCCAACCAGTTGGATGTTTTAAGATCTTATAATAAACGTGCAGTGGACTGAATTTTGTGTTAATGTACTCGGTGACTTTTTTTCATTAGTTATTCATCCACCTCTAGCTTAGGACTGGACTGGTACATCATCTGGCGACCGCGGCAATAACGAACTATTTAAAATAATTAAACCAATTATCCTGTTTCTCGAACTTTATACCAATAATTCACAGAAATGTTTATATGTTTTATGCGCTAGGTTTGAGATGAGTGAACATACCACTCAAGATAAGATCTAGGTGTCTTACAAAAGGTTTATCCCTAAAAGATAAAATTTTTTGAGACGTTTTCCACCCCAGTTCTGGGGGAAGTTTTGAAGTGGATTTCCTCCGGGACATCGCCAGAAAGAAACGAACCTCTGGAGTGTGTGACCCCCGGCCTAAAAAAATCCAAATAAACCCCTGCAGTTATATCACCGCTATGATAAACACGTCTGTTAGAGAGAAAAAAAATGACGTTCCAGATGCAAGGAGAAATAAAACCTACTTCAGTGACCAAATAGTTATAATTTAAATGTACGTAAGGACATTGCTCGCTAACAGCTTGTGTATGTTGTAGAACACGCGAGCTAGGAATACCCTACCTGTGGTCCACCCAATTCCTCAGATTCGTCCGTCTGAAATTATATTTTCCCCCCAAACTTGAAACTATCATTCTAGAAGGAGTACAGCTGAAACATAAGTGCTGACAATTCCATTATCAGTTAAACGTCCAGACGAAGAAACAGTGGTCATGAACACCGGAATTAATTTTACGATCCTAAACTTTTTATCACGAGGTATTGTTGCAGAAATTTACTTAGAAAAGGGTTTTCCCTTTTTTTTATTGTTTAACGTTTAAAGAAAGACTCTCATGTTCTAAATTCTAAGAATGTTATTGCGGCTTACACCGCGTACAAATTGCGCATGGTACACTAGGAGGTTGTGATAACGTGTGCCGTGTTTCTCGGAAGCAGTCCATATTATACGTGTAACCACAAACAACATCAAAGCTCATGGGAGTCATTAACATACAGTTGATGTGATTGTATCTTCGTAATACCGAACAATTGACCTACTGTACATAAATACGAGTGTGTATAATTTCTGTCGATTGGAAATGGAAGTGAGATGAAATCAAAGTTTGCCATTCCATTTGCTATGTAGGATTTAATGAAGTAAGTAGATCCCATATTTACATATATAAGCAATTCTCGTACTGTCTGTTGGTTCAGTGGTTAAGGCACTTACTTTCAGCTGTTCGAGGTCCTACTTCGGATTAAAATCACGGTGCGACCAGAAATATTTTAGAGTTGTGTTTAACGAAATGGGCTACGCGAGGCTGTTCCGTGGTTTGGATTCCGCGTTAAACTGTACATCCCAGGGTACATGAACTGTTCCTTCTGCCTCTTAGTAAGTCTCCTACCGCACTGTTGAGGCCTAAGTTAGTTTCAAGTCATTTTCATGGGAAACTACAGTATAGAAGTGTTGCCTTGTGATATGTTTCAACAGAAACAAGCAAGACAGCGGACCGAGCTTTGTGGTTGAGGGGTTAATGGTCGGGTCAGTCAGTCTGCAGGACGCCAATTCGATACCCGCTCAGGCCAACTAGGTTTGGGATTTCCGAAATTTGATTGCTCGGAAGAGTATTTATTTTTATTTCGTCCCGTTTTCATCTCTCAACCTCTCCCGGAACTAACGACTTCGGCGTAGATGAAGTTAAAAAAAAAAAGATATCTGTATCATTCTCACCACAGGTTTTTTAAATTTCGCAAAAAAACTTTGTGGTTAGAAGAAAAACTTTACCAGGTAATTAGAACTTTTTGTGGGTTTCCAACACAAGCAGAAGTCGTTGGGCAAAGAGAAAAGTCCTAAATTTTGAGAATCGTCGCGTACTTACTTTAATTTTAGACCCATTAAGATGATCTGAAGTTAAATTTTTCCTTCAACCACAAATAAAACTGCTTTCACCTTTTTGTGAAATATTTCGTTCTAATCGGGTTAAGCTTTGTAACAATTAAAATAGTGCGGTGTGAAAAGTTGAAAGGTTAATAAGTTACGAAGCCGTGACAGACCAACTGACCAATCAGAGATTCCATACGCTCCATCTGTTCAGAAGTAACTGAATCCTCAAAATAATGGATCCGAAATATAGTGAGTGATGTCCCGGTAGCACTGTCGGTGTATCCAGACACACGGTCTCTCACATTTCTCCTCTTCATCTGGCTGACTGTTGCGTAATCCTGTTGCGGTCATCATCCACTTGGCTCTCTTATTAGAGAACAATAGACTCACAGTGATGAATTCCTAGCGGTTAAAATCAATACCAAACTGCAGGGTCCCAATCTTAAGCTAAACAAAGCAAATATACAGAAACGGGAAATACGAAAACAAAAGCATACTTAACTTGATCGTCACATAAGCGTCTTTAAACAATAAAAATCGGGTTTGAAACGAAACGAAATTTTTTTTCTATCATAGTTTGCTGTATAATCTTCTTCGCTGGCTGAAGAAAATCAGATATCGTGCTGGCGTCTGAAGCTTGGAACGCGGTTAAAGCTGATTCAAGACGGCAATAATTTTCACCAAACTGTACTTAGTGTGGGCGCAATTCCTAAAGCGCACTGGCCTCGCATTGGGAGGACACAGGTTTGATTCCCCGATTCCAGTTTTCCATAGTTTTGCGAAATCTCCCCAGCCAAATGCCAGGATTGTGCCTTAAAAAGTTCATGGCCAGATTACTTCCCTTTCCTTGCTCCCCCTTACCTCCCCCCCCCCCCCCCGAGTGTTTTCCCCACTCATGACATAGTCGTCGACGAGCCGTAGAGCCATAAGTGAAAGAAACTAATGATATGAGCGATTAGGGAAAACATATTTTAAAAAATACAACTAACTAAATATATGCCTATATAGTGGTAATTTATTGTTTTTTTGTATTGTAGAATGACAGCACTTAAACCAATTTAATCCGTTAAATACACGTCTGATACTTCTTGTAAGATGATTACGAATAGGTTTGCTGCCGTTTATTGCTGGGAAACTCCAGGTGAAAAGACACCTGAAGGTCGGGCCACACTTGACCGACCCGTTACGGTTCTTCTGTTGTTGGCGCTCACTCTATTGAAGCTATTTAAAACGACACCGTATCAGCTAACTACACTCCGCCGACACCCCACTGCCACCTACACAGAGCTTTGGTCAGACCATTGGGTGATTATGGTGGTGTGGTTTGGGACCCACATTTTGGGTATCAAATACAAGAGTTGGAGGTTGTGTAGACATGAGCAGCTAGATTTGTTTTTAGAAATTATCGCAGGACCCAGTCAGCAACTGATATGATAAAGGAGCGGGATTGGCAGTCACTGGAAGACAGGAGGAGGGTGAGAGGGCGTTGGGAGTGTACAAGGCATTTGTTGGTAAGGGTGTCAGGGATTGGAACAAGTTACCAAGTTATAAATAATTTACCAAACACGGTGAAGGAATTTAAAATTAAAATTTGCCTATCACAAAAGTAGATGGGAGAGGAATTTAATACTCAAATTATATAAGATAATTAAAAAATAAACTAAAAATGGGATTTGCCAGCGGAGATCCATTGCAATTAAATTAAGACACCGAATAGCTTTGAGAGTAACGGTGCAGTGTCGGCCCCTTGAATGAACAGAATCTTATAGAGGAAATTTGTGGTTCCGTAAGATCAAACGTTGTTTTGATTGACTGAAAAAGTGTCTTTTCTTCTTCAACCTCGCTTGCAGCCTCATCAGAAGATCGTGAAATGTAGATTGCATATTTCTAAAATATTCGTAATATTATGCTCACCTCGGGTTAAATGTTCGAAATAAAGGTTAACGTTCGATCCTTGAAACAATGAGGTGGAAATGTTAAAGCAGAGTGAAGACTGAGTAGCGACAAGTCCGCTGTACAGAGCAGGTACGGCCAAGTGCGGAGGCGAGAAGGGGAGAGCCGTCACTCGGCCCACTGTCAGTCAAGTGCGTGGGTGTAAACACTCGCTTCACAACACGCAACACAACAAAACTTCCTTACGCCACACTACAAAAGTACAGGCAGAGAATTCAGCAGGGAAGTACACATGCAAATACATCAGCGTATACAACAACCCACACAGCCTGACAACACAGTGTCAGTTCACGTGCTAGTTTAAATGCCCTGTTGTATACTGCGGTCAGGGATACCGAGTTTCATATTTCACTCCAGTCAAGTGCAATTACCTGTCGTTAAGCAGTCCGTAGAGTTACAGTTTTACTGCAGTGAGAGGCGGCAGTGTTCCGAGGACCCAACACTAGTTCGCTGTCACTCGGGTGCAAGACCCGAGGTCAGCTGGTTCGACTCCCGATCATGATAGCAACATAAATGTCCAGCACTTGACAGCAAAAAACCACATGTACAAGTGTGCAATTCGTAAACTGAAGATTATTTACCAAAACCTGACTTACACACACCGCGTGCGAGGACATACGATTCTATAGATGGTGATTGATTGTATGGAGACATTAAAACTGTCAGCTAATTCTGACACTTTCGAAATAAGAGCCACAAGGGTAAGCAACGGGATCTTCCTTGTTCCTTCTATATAATCACACACAAGATGCATAAGCTAATATATGAATGCTGGTCTTGTACACAACACCGCTGCATACAACGACAAGGGAAACTACAGTGCAACCTCTGTATTGGTCTGTAAGGTATAGGGGATAAAGAAATCTACTCTTCGTTCCGTCTTCCATTGCCTTTCTTCAGGCCTTGGGCTGTTTCGCTTTCTAGGTAAACGGGCGAGAGTTCTATTTCACATGAAATAAATCGTCTTAAAACTATTTATTTATATTTCGATATTTACTAATTTTGTGTACCTGCTACAGTACCTTTTGTTCGGTTTTTAGCATGATCTAGTAAATAATACACTATCGATGTTGTTTGGTGACAGCTAAGGTGACGAACTGATTCTAGCTTTCAACTTCCGCAAACTTAAATGTTGTCTTTTTTTTTTTAATCTGCTTAACGTCTCTCTAACAGCGAGGTCTTTAGAGACGGGAAAGGATGGGGGGCAAGGAATGGGAAGGAATTCGGCCATGGCCTTTTGAAGGAAGCACCCAGGCAATTGTCTGGAGTGATTTGGAAAACCATGGAAAACCCAAATCTGGATGCCCGGACGGGGATTCGAACCGCCGTCCTCCTGAATGCGAGGCCAAAACGCTAGCCGTTACACCACCACTCTCGGTTTAAATGTTGTCACCAGCTGCTGCAGCTAGTGCTCGACGTAAATCACATGTGGGTGCTCACTAAAAGTTAACATATCCGTTTAAGGTGATTGGATAGAGGTGATTTGTTCTTCTTTTACCGAGCCTGGTAGTGGCTGAGACGTAACATACGCGCCTCGCATTCCAGGAGATGTGGGTTTAAATCCCCGTCCGGCCAT
This sequence comes from Vandiemenella viatica, assembly GCA_031002005.1. Lineage (NCBI taxonomy): Eukaryota > Metazoa > Arthropoda > Insecta > Orthoptera > Morabidae > Vandiemenella > Vandiemenella viatica. Next base: position 40,748,500 of record CM061920.1, on the reverse strand, counting down.
CCAGATTTCGGTTTTCCATGGTTTTCCGAAATCACTCAAGGTGAACCCCAAGGCATAGCGGAATTTGCTCCCGTTCCTTATTCTCCATCTTCCCCCGAATGGAAAGACTTTTACTTCGACTAACCGCAAAACTAAAAAAAAATGACTTTTTTTTTTACTTATGGCTTTTCGCCTCGTCGACGCCGAGGTCATTAGAGGTGCAAAAGGACTGGGGACAAGAAGTAGGAAGGAATTCGGCCATGGCCTTTTGACGGAAGCATCTCGGCATTCGCCTGGTGTGATTTGGGGAAGCCTTGGAAAATCCTAATGCCCGGACGGGGATTCGAACCGCGTCCTCCCGAATTCGAGGTCAGAGTGTTAACCGCTCACCCACCACGCTCGGTATTTGTTTTTTTAAGAGTACTTTTGTCATTATTAAGGCTAATTTCATGGACGTCTGAAAAATTTTTAAGTATGTTTCTACTGTAATCTTTGGTACGATTCAATTACTCAGACTTGTATAGGTAGCCACTGCGAATTGCAGCTATTAAGCTTATATACTTAGCACTAGTTTATGTGTCTCTATGTGCCATCTTCTAATAACTACTCAATGTGACGAGTCCACAAAATATACGTAACACGCAGACTCATACGGAAATTAACTCACTGAATTTTTACTTTATTACGCTTTAGCCATTCATAAACTAGTTAACAGGAAATATAACGTATACTGTCTTTTGTGACGGGACAGATAATTAGCTAAGTATGAAAATTAGAAGCCCAATAAAAGTCACAGGAGGAGTGTTATTGGGTGTAGCAAAGCAGACCACATACGCAATGCAGTAATAAGGCAGAAGTTAGGTATTTTCAGAGTCAGTGAAATACAAGAATACAAATATAAACGGCACGAACATGTACTAAGAATGAGTGACGAACGACTTCAAAAGTGGCTATGTAAAAGAATTAGCCTGGAAGACCAAATAAGGTTATTCAGGGGACTGGAACAGACCACACGGTATAATCCGTGAAGAAGAATAACTTTGTTGATTCTTCTTTCAGGTTTTCTGAATTACGCTTTCTTGTTCCCACTATATTTACTTGTTTTCTTACACACTTTATTTTTTCATCCACTGAAGCATAAAGAGGTCTGACCCACATTCCGCGCCTGCTCTAACATCTGACGTTAGCGCAGAAGCTAGTGAGCTGGCCTCACTTTACAAGGGTCCATGGTTCGACTCCGGTCTATGCCATGGGTGGTTTTAATATTAACAGATGTTTTCGTATTGTATTGTCCTTACCAGAGATTAATAACGGCGATGTTACGATATGCACAGCAGACGGGAAGAAGCACAAACCCTTTTAGCTGGCTCTATGGCTGACATAGCCAAATGCCTTATTTTTAAAATACATCTTGTTATTTACATTTGTCACGACGTGATAGGTAATTAGCTATATAATGTTGCAGATGGTGTCCATGAAATGTTTGAAGAAATCTTACAAGGTTGGCAGAAGCATGTCGACACTCACCTGACCACAAAGAGCCTTTCCGTGTATAGTATTTCCGATATTACTCGAGGCGAGGTTGTAAGGAGACACCACCGCGACGATAGCGGCAAGAAGCCGTTCCGCTACCTGCTCCGCGTCGGCTCCTTTTATTTTTATCATATTTTTACGGTCGTTTATCAGGCGGTTGGCTTTACGACCGCACGCTCCGCCGTAAACCTCTGGGATGGATACAGACCAGGCGGGACGGCGTACGGCACTGTGCAGCCTGGGTCAGCGCGAGACGGTCCCCACACGACCAGCGGCTGTCCTTGGTTTACTACAGGCGAACCTTCTATAGGTTACCACAAAATTAATTCCCGTTCCTTGACTCCACCCCCAACCGACTACCACCTCCAGTGACCTCCGCATCTACCTCGACATCGACGAGGAGTATAACACTCACCCAATAAAACGAACAATAACCAAAAGCTTAGTAGCAAGTAGTGAGGCAACGAGCTTGCCTCCCGTCAAATATGTTCTACATCTACATCTACATCCATACTCTGCAAATCACAAACATTGTGGGTGGCAGAGGGTGCTAAGCACCAATCCTAAACCCGCCCATTCCAATCCCGAATAGTGCGAGGAAAGAAGGAATAGATATAAGTATCAGTACGGCATCTTATTTCTCTAATCTTATCCCTCCGGTCATTGCGACATAAATAGGTTGGCGGAAGAAGTATTTCATTGCACTCGAAATTTACTGTAATTTTTAATTTGGCATCTTACTGTTACGATTAGCGTAAACTAGTGAGTGGGTATCGCCAACAATGAACGTGTGAGACTCTTTGGCGCTATGAAGATCAGCGGGTTTGGTTTTGTTGTGGTGATGGTATTGTATGTATTTGAAAGTTGTAATTTAGTAGCAAATAAAGCACTAAATGGTTAAAGAACAGTAAAAACACGTAACATTACTAAGTGTTGAGGTTGGCAAGACACGTGAAAAAGGAAGAGAGGAGGAACATCTTTGGAACAATGGAAACAAAATTAGAACTCAGTTTGATTAGATTAATTAAATTAAATACTTAAGTAAATTAAATTGCAATGGAGCGCACGTTCCGGTGGCAATTTCCCTACACACACATCTTCCCCCTTTCCTGCACCCACCTAAATTTTCCCTCTACAAATTTTAATTTTAAATTCTTTCAACGTTTTTGGTAAATTATTCATCATTTCCCTTAGTAACTTATTCCAATTCCTGACACCCTTATTTATTCCCACACACTTGTGCCTGAAATCGAGTGCCAATCATGGTCATATTTTGAGTGAGTTGATTATGGCGGGGCGTGAAAAATAGCAGAAGTGATTATTGAAATTAATGTATAAAAAAATTGAAATGTTATTAAAGTGAAGTTTAATGTTTAATAAATCAAGTTGCAAAACAATTATAGTAAAAAGATCAATAAAAACATGTATTTCTTACAAAGTGAACGATAAAAGCATGGTGTGGCATGTTCTTGGCCCCTAACATACTAGTATAACATGAAAAGTAAGCGGCCCAACAGTGAAACAGTAATTTTTTTTCCTTTAAAATGCATTTATTTTTCCTTTTGGTCCATGTAGAGGTAATTAGTGACAGGAGAGAATTCAATAAAAGGAACGGGAAGAAATTCGGTCGAATCCGCGGTCGGTCGCACCAAGGATGAAACCATCTCCTGCGCAATACAAGGGCGACAGTCAACCAGTTCTCGCTACTATAATACTGTGGTCATCTTTGAAATCTGGATGTTATTCAGAATAATCCTATCATGATAAAGATATAATAATACCTTACTTGTGAATCACATGCATATAATAGAAACATTAAAAATGTTTTATCATTGTGATTTTGTGACTGTAGCTGGACGCACGTCATTAGAGCAAGAGCCCATTGAAGGTCAGAGAGAGCCCTGATTTCCACTGAACAGTGAGGCGGCTGCAGTGATATTCCCAGTAATGTCGAGCATTTCGCAACAACACGAGACCACCCGCAACTCCACACAGAACCTACTGTCAGTTGGTACGCCTGCCACAACTTCTCACTAATACCACCACAACACGTGTGCAGTTAAGAATCGTGGACAAAGCGTGAATGGCAAGTATTTTGATTTTATTACTTACAAGTTAAAAGGACTGAGCACAGAAAACAACGTTAACAAAGATGTTCGGTGCAAGGAACCGAAGGAAACGGAATGGCCCTCGAGCGAGCAACTCGAGCTAGTTCACCAGGAAAGGAGCGAACGGTTTGCCAGAAGAAAACGAAACTTTCAAAATGCGCTGTTAACGTTAATATTGATGCAGTACTCGTACTAGTGAAGAATTAAATGTGCGCATAGAACAAGTTCAAATATGCGCACTTTCGGAATTAAGCAAGAAGTTTGTAAGAGTACAACAAGCTCTGGCCTCTTACTCATTGACTGCAGATCTATTGCAGTGGCCACTTGGTTATTCTCCGGCCAAAGTGCTAATTAATTACTCTAAACCGAGCGTTGTGGGTGAGCGGTAACGCTGTGGCCTCGCATTCGGGAGGACGCGGGTTCATGTCCGCCCATCCAGATTTCGGTTTCCAGAAACAACTACATGCGAATGCCAGGATGGTTCCTTCAAAAGGTCAAGGCCGAATTCCTTCCAGTTCTTAGACCCCAGAAGGGATTCCTTCTGGTGATGATAACTCGATGATTAAAATTAAATTCTTCCTTTTACTAATCAGAACGTACCTTCCGCTTATCAGACTGTTACACAGGTGACCAGTGTGAAACATTAGAGTGTTTTAGATCCGGGTTTGTGATACCCGGATCATTTAATTCACTAGAGGAATGTTTGTGTTGCATTCTGTCTAACTTATTGAATTCTGTATGATAAGTGTAGTTTTGTTCGTGAAATGTATAGTTTATGAGGCAGAGAACGTGAATCGTCCCAGCATTCTCCTCCACGATTGCTAGAAAACGCCTAAATACCGCAATCTGTGATCCTCCACTTCCCCAGTTCATTGGTGGATATCATGAAGCTTTTTAAAAAATATATATATATTGAAAAAAGTAGAGAAATATTTAGGTAGTAATCAGATTTTCAGTGTTTCAGAAAACGTTCATGGATGGCAACAGTCGTTTTTTATTTTTTCTATTGGATGTTGGTTATTTTGCACAAAAATAACCACACGTATACAAACGTTTTTCGAATGTGACAGGTGTATAATGGTTATGTAACGTGATTGAATGAATGAAAGCACACTGTAGGCTTAAGGATTGTTTGAAAAGCCTTTACAAACATGCTAGAAGTAAATATTGGAATAAGCGAACATAACATTCCTTTCAATGAAAACGAGCCAATGACTATTAATACATGGAATGGAAAGCGTCTGCAATAAAAAGATGAAACCCATTTGCCGCAAGAGAAAGAGCCTTTTATTTTAGGTACATGACGAATAAACCATAGATAAAGTAGTTAATACAGTGATTAAGGTAGAAATTCTAAAAAACAAACATGGAAGTAATGATAACTTGCTTGTTTTCCATTAGTCCACAGTTGCTTCTTGAAATTTTATAAATGGATCACCGTATGTTAACAACGAATTATTGATTCATAGAATTGTTTAGCACTTGTGCGGGGCTTCGTCATTGAGACCTTTGTGGTATCTGTTTCAACCTTTTTTTTTTGTATTTTCTACCCATGTTATTCGAAGCGGCTATCGTGTAACAGATACTATCAACATCAAGCCAACGATTCCCGCACGAGGCGAAACGCTTCTAAGAATAAATAATCAAAACTAGTTAGCAGGCGGTGATACAGTTATAAACACGACAACAATGAGTTTCAAATTTAAGCAATGTCTGAATATTCATTTTGCCGTATTTGATATCGCAGTAAAACAATAGCGAATTACTGTAGCAGCACAGCATCACGCACACAGACGCGGAAGTGAAGCGGAGCGCGGGAGATGAGTTGTGGAGCCGACGAGACGGCCATTACGTCTGCTGCAGATAGCGCGGAGCAATAACGCGACAAACAAGCTGCCTGTCCCTCAAACCAGAAACTGCGTCAATACCAGGCGCCGACCACACACCACTCGACGAACATCATACACTGAAGACTGAACGTCAGCGGGGATGTTTTAACATCGCTCATACTAGCAACAGCGCCACAAAGTCAATCTATAAACAAAACTCGACAAATTATTTTTCAGTATTAAACTTACACACACGGTAATCACTGCTTGCCTTATCTTCTTTCCTACATAAACCAAAGCGAGACAAATGTCATGAAATGAAACAGAAATGACAGTAATTTAAATATGAAAATAGTGTGAGGTAATATTTAAGAAGTAGGAGAATTTTGTTGCTCAGGAAATAAAATTAAAACCAATGGCTGAAGCAGAAAGAGATTAAAAGCTTTTGCTTATTGCTTTACGCCTCGTCGACGTTGAGGTCTTTAGAGACGTGAAAGGACTGGGGACAAGAAACGGGGAGGAATTCGGCCTTGGCCTTTTGAAGGAAGCATCCCGGCATTCTCCTGGAGTGATTTGGGGAAAGCATGGAAAACCCAAATCTGGATGCCCGGACGAGGGTTCGAACCGACATTCTCCCGAATGCGAGGCCAGAGGATGTTAAAATAAATAACAGTAGCGAGAAGAGCCTTTTTGAAAAAGAGAAATACTTTAGTCTCAAACGTTGACCTATGAGGCACTTTCTTTCTTTTTTACTAGGCTTTACGCCTTGTGCTAAAAGACAGGAAAGGGCTGGGGTCACGAACGAGAAGAAACTCAGCCAGGCATTTTGAAGCAATCATTCTGGCATTCGCCTGAAATGATTTTGGGAAACGTTAGTGAAACGAAATCTGTATGGCCGGAGGGGAATTTGAACCCGCGTCCTCTGGAATGCGAGGACAGAGCGTCAACGCACACCAGCCACGCCAAGTAAAAGCCAAGCACCAGCGGTAGGAGCCTGTTTGATAAATATAAATAAATAAATAAAAAAACACTGTTAGTCCCAAACGTTGACATCTGACTCAGACAGAAGATTCTAAAACAGTATTTGTAGAGCTCGGCACTTCATGACAGTGAAACTTGGTTTTTAGGAATTCCAGAACCTGTGAATATTGAAGCATTTGAAATGTCTTGCCATATAAGGAAGTTGAAAATTGACAGATAAAGTACGAAATGAATGAGCGAGGAAAGATGTTTGTGGAAGAGTCTCACAGATTGGTGGGTCACATTTTAAGACATACGCGATTGGAGTGGTTAAATCGTTCGTGGAGAGAACAATTGAAGGAAAACTTGTAGAAGAAGACAAAGAATAGACATGAAGCAGATGATTGAGAACATAGGGTGGAACGGGTATGTTGAGATGAAGAGGTCTCTTCGAGGAAGCAAGTGATGGAGGATTTCACCAAACAAGTCGAGAACCTGACGACAGGAATAAATTCTCGTATGCGACTGTTAAAGAGAAGCGCGGTGTTCTCTGTGAGCCTGCACGCAGCATGGCATTTGAGCTGTGACGTAAGAGCTTGACTGCAGCCAGACAGCAGAGTGGGAGGCGGACATATCACTCCGAAAACAAGCCATGGGCACTGACTCTCCCCAACTTCTGAACACGGACGTATAAAACCAATAGTGGCATATAATAAGTAGCCTATCTGACTTTTTCGATTCAGACACAAAGAGTAACAGCGAAGCAAAGAACATTTCTGGTTCAGTAATCGCTGTAAACTCCACAATATTTCGTTTTTCTGTCATCAGTCTCTCGACTGGTTTTATGCAATCCACCATTTGGGGAGCTCACCTCTTCTTATAAACATTCCGATTACAAAGTACATCCTCATTTATCTGCTTCATACATTTTAATCTTTGCCTTTCTCTATATCCCCCCCCCCTTCATCTACTCCTTCCACTATCAAATCAATCAATCCCAAAAGTCTCAAAATGTGGCCCTATTCCTTGTATCATACTCACAAATTATTTTTTTAGCAGTCGTTTCCAAAACCCCTTCATTGTCGTACTTTATCTGTCGACTTAATTTTTAACATACATCTACTGCACTACATTTTAAATCTCGGTTTTCCTTCTTTCTGATATTCCTAAAATCAGAGCTTCATCACCACAAAGTGCCATGCTCCAAACATACAGTTCCATTACTACTATTCCACCATTCTCTACTTTCTATACGTAAGTACATAGGAAGGGATATACAGGATATTACAGGAGGCACTCATGGTTTTGTTATGGGACAATGCCGCCTTCTCCTGGAGTGAATTACAAATACCTTGGAAACATTACATCTGATTCCTACGTAATTTTTGAGGAGCTTGGTTCATTTGTTTTAACCTGAATACCATGAAGGGATTTGGAGCTGCTGCTGGTTACATGGACTACACCGGCCGAAGAAAATTATCGGGAGACCATTATTAATGTTTTGCTGAGTATTCGGTCATCCAAGTGGTTCGTTTCAGATACAAAAACCATATTTTCTAAAATATGGAAATGTGATGAAAATTTACGTGCCATTAACAACAAAGCAGATATTTGACTCTCGCAGAAATTACTTACCTCTGGCGCGGAGCTGAAATTGGAGACTTCATTTATTGACTTGCGAAGCGCCTAACCGCCTATTGGTCGGCTTCACCCGGTGGGAGACACGGTTGACTACACTTGGGAGTCCATTACGACGTTCAGAGATCCTGAACTTTATGAAGGCATTAAAAATCGGCGGTCTCGAACCACCCTGACCTTCACAGCCGTGCGTACAGGATGTCACATCCTATAACATATCGACATCGTCTCTCTCCGCATTTAATACCACGGCGTCCTATCAAATTCCACAGAAATATCTCAAAATTTCCAGACCGAGCTGTTAGGGACAGATTCATGTTCGTATTTCAGCCATATCAAATCACGAGGTCATCATGACATTCGATTCCAGAAACTAATTTTTTGTCCACTAAACAATTTCATTAATTATGTTGTATCTCTTTATTACTACTTTGCATAATACTAAAGTCGTGACCTAGGATCTATTTTAGGACCCGTGACTACACCCAATTACCCACTAAAAAGTTAAACTCGTACCATAAAGACATGCGGGTATACAGCTGCAGTTATAGTAAGGTAATCGTTGTAGGTGTATGCGGCAGTGACATTTCTGCCTAATCCGTTTAGGATACTTTGAGCATTGCCTATTAAGTTCTCACACTTCAACCGAGCTACGTCGTGAACTCAAGGAACGAGAAATTAGGTCTTCGCAACTCTCGTTTTACACTTCAACTTTCTTACATCATCCGAGACCGACCCCATTACCCCGGATCGTTATTAAACCGCTATGGTGACCAACGCCATAACTGATTCGAGCCTAGAAGAATAATATTTTTTAGTTTATATGGAACGAGAGGTGGTGGTGTACCAAAATTTAGGGTTAAATTCTGAACCACTCCACAGTGAATACGGAGAGAGCATCCTGAACTCTAGTCCTGCAGTTTCTTGTTTGACCTTTTCAAACAGTATATGCACTCTACATACTTTTGCATGACAAAATATTTGGGAGCTAACATGATTCAAACCTGTGTATAATCCACCAATTGTACTCCATGACATTTCTACCGCTACTTTCGTTCAAAATGAAATTGTAGCTGCAGCTTGTGGCACTAACAAACTTTTTTTATTTTACCTTTTTAATGACTTTTGGCCTTTCCAGACACACAGTTTGGTATTTCTGTTCTCATAAGTAGTATTCATCATATTCTCACAAGTGTTATTCCTTTGTACAGTAAGGAAAGCACATGAAGAACATAACAACAATTGATTAAAAACTTTCATGCCTGGGAATGGACTCGAACCGGCGAGGAAACTGCTAATATGCTAACTACACTATTAAAGAAACTCCAACTAGATCATGGTATAGCATTGTTGGCCGAGACATCCCGAAGAATTGTTCGGCCGCCGAGTGACAGAGTTTTCGATTCGCCTCTTGTCGTGGTTAACTAACCTAACCCGGTAATCCTATCGGGTATAGGGGGGCTACAACTTAAAGTGGAATCCCAACCACGGAAATAAAATACTAATTCTATAACAACGAAATAAATTAATATCTTTGTTGCTAATTGAGACATGAATTAGCAGAGTGTAAACGGAATAGCATCGGTAACACATGACATTATGCAGCGTTGCCACTTGTTTTGCAATTAGCTTTCTGCTGAGAATGGGAAATAAATTTATGCAATCGTACACCCACATCCACGAAATTTATCAGATTATGGAGATTACTGCTTCATGTATATTGTTTGATCTTGATTTATAAGTTTGTCGATCGTATAGTCCCCTTCGTGCGCGTCTTCTTTAATTTAATTTAATTGCAAAAGAGCCCTTGATCCGGTGGCAATATTCCTACACACCCATTTTCCCCCTACCCGTACCAATCTCTTCTTGGGTTGTATGCATCTATAAAACAACATATACACACACAACAAAGAGTTCCTTGCTCAAGATAAAGATGCTCGATTTTGTTGATTTCTTTTTATCTTATTTAAGATCAGTAAAATAAAACAAATTCTTTCTATACTTTCCTCTGTTTTTAAATGCTCAGATTTTTTTATTTATTTATCTCCATTCAACGGATCTTACTGCACAGTTTTTAAACTTACAAACTCGTTTATAACTTTTACATCATTTAGTTATACTTTACACAAAAAATATATATTAATAGGATTCGTATATTATTATCTTTTCAATTCGCAACTTCTTCCAAAGAAAAATGACAGCAATCCTCTCTCTCTGATCCATAGATTTCTGACCAGCCAGCGATTCTCTTCTCCACCAACTTCACCTAAAGATTGCATTGTCAGAGATGTTATTTTCCAATAACTTCAATCAAAGACCTCGTTACATTGCGCCCCACTTGAAATTTTTTTTTTACATTTTATTAAACAGCATTCGATCAACATATTAAAGTTATTATTAACTAACTATTTGCTTAACACTTTCTACATATACTCGATTTAATTCAATGTTCAAATAATTCCCTCAGAAAACAGCTCTTGATGGAGAACCAACAAAGATTGATAACATTTGTCTTTGTTGCAAAAGCGGATTAGTCGCAAGCATCGGAGGAAAAACTGTGAGAGCTATGATTTCTGAAGACGCACACGAAGAAAGACGGTTACAAAGCGGTCGGAGGTGAAGAGAATTGAAGTCGTGCTCCACGATTAACCCGTCCCCGTAGTTTTGTGCTTCTTTTTATGGTGTAAAGAACAAAGAACAGCTATGCCCGTCAACTTGCCATCTCAACGCCTAGCTTCTCTCTAATATTCAGGCTGAGAAAATGTAAGTCTAAAGCAATGAGTTGCTAGAGTAATAACAAAAAAGTTCACATGCTTAACTAATGTCAACTTGTTTTAAACAGACGACGTAAAAATAAAGCAAATGTATTAATGATAACCAATCACAAAATTATGTATGCGAGTATAAGGTTTTGTAATAAGTCCTCCTTGTAAAGATATGGATGTTTGTTCAAACCAGCATTAAAATTCTGATATACACGAAGACAGCACAGGATTAATATATTTCGGCAATGACGTGAAGAGGCTCTACACTGCTTTCACGCCAAGAAAATCTTAATGGCAGGGAAATTATGGAAAGAACTTGATCTATAAATAATTAGTTATTAACATTCTACTAAGGTGTTAATTGAGATAGTTCAACGCCACGTAAAGGCGTGGAACAGTTTCATTAACAAGATCGTTATAAAATTATAGCGCACATCAAAGTTGTTTATGGCTATGCAGATAAAAATCGAGTTACCAAGCTACCCACTACAACAGCTTAATATCTTAGATTAAGGCTCTGAATCTGTCTGAGTGTTATGTAATTTCTTTTTTAAAAAAATACGTCCCTCCTTTCTTGGCACACCACATCAAGTTTTAAAGAATTTTAATATATTTTTTATTTTCTGAATTTCGATACCATCTGATAATTTACGCCGTGGAAATAAAGAGTCCAAATTGTTTTTGTGATTGTCAGAACGACAACTTATACGTTTCTACTTTAGCAGAATTGTACGAATTTGTTGATTCTGTGCTATCACGTGTGTGTAATATTTAAAATAGCGGAGATATACAGGAGGAAGGTTATTAAATTGATTGACGTAGTCAGTTTCTCGACTAGTTTGAAGTAATCCTCCATCTTTTCCTGTGCCACACTAATCACTTCATCTTAACTTACTATTTCAGCCAACGTCTCAAATTATGTTTTTCATTCATTGCGATCTGTCTTCCTTCACTTTTTAGTGTAGACTATTCCCTCCATTAACTAGCAAGTAACTAACAGTCCCACATGACTTAGAACTTAACCCACCATTTTGTCTCTTTTTTCTGAAACTATTCCACATACTTCAGTCCTCATCTATGATTAGCATAATAGGTTCATTTCATATTGTCCTTCTATACCACATTCTTCAATATTTTTTCTCTCTGGGATTCCTTAAATTAATCGCATCCATAAAGTGCCGCATTTAAAAAATAGAACCATTGAAAATTCTTTCTGAAGAATATATAAATCTTTGAATTCTCTTTGTGAATAAAGATCGCTTTTACTGCTTTGCTTTTCAGCTAGTTTTCATCCTTGGATGAAGTTAATACAGAAGATATAAAAAGGTTAATGGAGCGTAATATGGAACTGCTTAAGACCTTGTCAAGGGTACTAAACGGTTAGTACTTAAATAAAAAATTGAGTAGTGTTGTAGCTTTCGAGGAGAAAGTTATAGTCAGAATTTATTACTATGTTTCACTATTGAGTTGCCCTCGAACTGCTCATGACTGCAGTTCGATTTCCCTGTAGCTGAAGACACACTGTTACTTACGGTTCGTTTACCATTCAGCATATTTCGTCTCTAGGATAAGGAATATAAAATACGTAGTTTCAATCAATAACAATTCAAATTTTGTTTCTAGAGGAAGCTGTCAGAAGAAATGCTTTTCCCCGGTGATCCACTTTAAATACACCGTTAAGATGTTACGAACTTTCAGTGGCAATATTGAAGTGCTGTTGTTTTAATTGGAGATAACGAACAGCCTCGGCCACAGGTTATGTAAGTGGAAGTCTTTTTTCGTAGGTTGCCAGCGATTTAACATAAGGTAGACAACCAGACCAACAAGTTGAGAGATTGACGAAGCGATGATGTAATTCACCTGGTATGAAACTTAAACTTCACTAGTATAATAAAGATTGATTGAGTTATTGTATCTGCAATTATTATTCCTGATGTGTAGTACAAATATTTATACTGCAGCTTCTGTTCAGTATGATGGAGCCCACCTCACTAATATGGCGCTCGTCAACACCTCAGTTAGACGTGTACAGAAAATTGAACATGAAGAGGTAATATAAAATTTCACACTTTTCGCTGGCGTCATTATTGGTAAAAAATCGCAATTACTTGTCTCTTTTTTCGGAGTTTGTGCTGCTTTTTTTATTATTGACCTCGCCAACGTTTGATAAACTTGAACACTGATTCACTCAGTCACTGAATCAGTGTTCAAGTTTATATTAAAAAAAGGACTAGGTGGCTAGATAGATAGAAGCCCTGACGAAGGCTCCAGGTTGGCGCCGAAACGTTGGCGAGGTGATTTAACAAAATGCAGCACAAACTCCTAAAAAAGAGACAAGTAATTGCGATTTTTTACCAGTGAAGTGATGATCTTGTTTCTTGATATTTTTCTTTTGGGGTCCTATGAAAGGCCTAGCATTCAAGCTACTTCTTTAGTTTTTGATCATGAGATTAAGCTCAGTCAACGTCGAGATCATGAGTGCCGGAAAAGCACTGGGGACAAGGAACGGGAAAGAATACGCCACGTCATTTTTGAAAGAACCATCCCAGTATTACCCTAAAGTGATTTCGGGAAATATTGCAGGACGGGGATTAGAACCCCGCCCTCCCGGATGTGAAGCCCTAGCGTTACGCGTACGTGGGAGATACTTGATGGGACTTGCTGCGTCAGAATGACACCGCGTATGAAAAAACTTGGGACGCATGGAAGTTGGGGGTCGGTGTTTTGAATAACTGCTGTAAATTGGTAAAAATAGTGCAAATAAATAAAAATATTACATTATCAAATAAAGAATCGTAGGTTCTCTTTATTTCACTTTTTCAGCTTTCGCGAAAGAATTTTGGCCTATTACCTGGGATTCACCCATTTCAGGACGGAGGACGGGGGGGGGCTTATACTTGTCCTTGTTTTGGGTGTAGTCACGGGTCGAAAATAGTTACCAGTTGGCAGGCAGCTTTGGGTAGGTTACTGGCAACTTCGTCCAGGATCTGCCCTTGGGTCTTGTCGATTTAATTAAAAAATGCCATGGAGCTATTTCCTCACCATTTGGGAAGGAATATCACCACTTCTTCCGGCAGTTCGGAGTATTATGTGTTGAATAAACACATCTTTATTCTAGACAGCTTTGTGGACTCACTAAACTCTTTAACAATAATCAAGCTGAGTCGTTTTTAGGGAGAAAAAATGAGATCACTCGGCATCTTACGATTTCTGTTCAATATGCTAGATTTCGCGTGAAGTCTGATTAAAGTTAAACTTTTTTCTTGAAGGCTTCAAAGGCATTTTGAAGTGTACAGTTGTTCCTTGTTTTAACCAAAGAGAAGTTAAATTACATCAGTGGACTTACTGGTACCTGCAACTTCTACGAGACGAGATTAGAGACGTTTCCGAGATGCCAAATACAAGAATTGCTCCTTTTTTTGTAAAATCGTGATACAAACTTGCAAAGTAAAACATTATCTAAATATGAAATATCATCCAAATCGCTAGAGCCATTTCCGAGGTCGTCTGGTTCACCACCTCATAAATTGCTATTAACCCTCTACTGCCCACCGTGACTCTGAAGTCAAGTCAAATTTTATCGTTATATTTCGCATTAGGAGCGTTATTCCTTTCTTGACCAGTGTGACTTGAGTGCTACAATATGGCTGCTTTATATTTAGTTTGTGTGCACTGACACCAATATAATATTACCTTTGGTAGGTAGCATTGAATGTTGGACTGCACTCATTTGTCGTCTTCCTGTGCTGGTGCGAGTTTAGCTATTATTCATTTTTCAAGAAACAAAAATACTTAATGATAAATTTAAGTCTCATTCTTCATTATAAACAATGCATTTCATGTAACTATAAATACTGCATGTGTTATGAGTGATTCTCTGAAGTCACGTTGGGCAATAATGAAATCATACCTCACTTTGTTACAGAGTCATGGACCCCAAAAAGTTTTATGGGAAACGCAGAAAAGTTGAAGGATATGAAGTTAGGCATATTCCGGGGTATGAATCAGAAGAATCTGTATTGGCTTCAGATAGTAAGGACGATATTGAGGTAGTAGAAAATCGTCAAGGCGACATAATTACAGCCGAGAGTGATAATGATAGTGCAGAGGACAGTGATAATGTTGTACTTGTGAATAATGATAGTTATAACGAGATTGTTAGTGATGAATCTCAAGCCAATTGGAGACGTTCTAACAATCGTATTATTCTTCCTGTTCCACCATGAAAGAGTTCTCTCCCTTGTGCAACAGAAGAACCTCGTCTACGTTTGACCTACTTTAGACAGCTGTTAGATGATAAAATTGTGGGAAATGCTGCATATCAGACCATTTTTGTATATTTTTACCTGTAATTAATTGTTATCTCATTTTTACTTACTTACAATTTTATTGTAACATGCAGCTGCATTCTTGCCTTGAAATAGAAATTCTAAATTATTTGTGCAAGACTGAACAAAAAAATATAACTACCCACAGTGACCTCAAAATCACAGAACTGTTTTGAAAAAATAAATAATTTCAAAAACAAAAATTCACCTTATATGTTTTAAATACATTATTCTTTAACATTCTGTGCATATAAATATTTCTTTCTACATGAAATAATAATTTGGGCAATAGAGGGTTAAAGAAAAATCCTATTATTATGTTAAATAGAAATCTTAATACTAATCAGATATTAATTAATGGTTCAAGATATGTAGTAATTCACTTAGACGAATACATCATCATTGCTAAATGCATTCACTCCGATAAAACTATGCTCATACCCCGCATTAACCTCATATCTTCTGATCCAAACGTTCCTTTCCAAATGATGAGAAAACAATTCCCAATAAAAGTAATCTTCGCTATGACCATTAATAAAGCACAAGATCAGACACTTCAAATCACATGATAGTATTTACCAGAACCTGTTTTTAGCATAGACTCCTGCATTTGGTATTTTCACGAGTTCGTAGCTTCGGTAATATTTCTGCTTGTGTTAAAGACACGTACGGTAAATAAGTAAACGATGATCACATTATAACTGCTAATATTGCCTTCAAAAAGTTATGTAAAAAAAAAAAAAAGTTTGAAAAAATCACATCTGACAAAGCCAATGTCTACTTTTTAAATGTTTTACTATTAAACATTTAGCATTTAATGATAATGATAATAATGATATTTATTACTACTCTTCAAAATAAAATGCTTCTCATTAATAAATATACTTATTTCCACATTATTATATTGCCATTCGGTGAATTTTGTTTTTAATTGTGGCTTTACGCCTCGTCGATGTCGAGATCATTAGAGGCGGGATGGGACTGGGGACAAGGAATGGGAAGGAATTCGGCCATTGCCTTTTGAAGGAAGCATCCCGGCATTCGCCTGAAGTGATTTGGGGAAACCACCGGAAACCCAAATCTGGATGCCAAAGGGGGATACGAAGGGGTTCCTCCCAAATGCGAGGCCAGAGCGTTAACCACTCACCCACCACGCTCGGTGATTGGGTGACTGACCACAATACTGTGTGAAATATTCGCACGGGTCAGCTGGTATACAAGAATTGTACGTATAAGAGTTCCTTGCTCTAACCAAAGGAAACTTAACTAACATCAGTAGGCTTACTTGTACTTGAACCTTCCAAGAGATGGCTATAGAACCGTTTCCGAAATGACAAATAAAATAATTTCTCGTTTATGATTTTTTTTTAATTGCACTTATGCAGGGAAGACACTTACTTAGATAAACTTGAAAAGCAAAACGTTATCTAAATATGAAATTTCATTCAGATCGTTAGAGCCGTTTATAATATAAAGTATATATATACATGAATTGCTCGTTTAAAGCAAGTCTGTATCACCATAACGGAAACATCCAGAATGTGACAACTATAGTAAGTGCCTTGCTTGACAACTTGTCGATGGGCGTTATACATGCCTACTAATAGCTACAACGTAAGGGCTGTCATTTTCCTGTGAAACGTGTAACCCGCTGTATATCACATCTCTAGATTGTTCTTTAGGAAATGTGTAATTTATGCTGATTATCTGGGGAGCGTACCACCATTTGCCATTTGCATGATTCCGGAAAACAGCTCAAAAACGCTAATCAGGATTGCCAATACAAAGATTTAAACTTGGGTCCAACATAACTTCCCAGTCCAGTAACACGACCCCTTCACACCTATTCGTACCACCAACACAGCGAGTAAACGTAGATAGCATTCTTCGCTGCAAACGTGCAGTACATAGCAAAGTAGTCGGGCGTTTACCATCTGTTGTCTTTCCACTAAGTTCTGTCGTTCTTACTTGTATGTGAACATGCCGAACTCAGGATCGTAAAGCCGAAAATTAAGAACCGTGATATACAATTTAAAAAACACGTATTGAAACAATTTATTGAGCACTCGAGAAAATAGAACCGGTTCGTAGGGTAATTTTCAGGTGCAAGAGTGGACCACTTGTTGCGAAACAGCTGGAATTGGCTTCTAAGTAGCAACCTGAGCTGGGATCCCAAGTCGCGTGACTTCCAGTCGTGTTACTGTCTTCCCACGGCGGTGTAAGTGGTGTGGTTTGCTGCTGCTTCGCCGCTCTTATTGTATTTGTAAATGGTTTTGCTTTGTTGTGGATGAGAGATGATGTTAAAAACAGGCGCCAGCACATTGAGGGCTACTCTCCTGAAAAGACACGCAGTGAGCCGCCAAATTTGACGTCCCCATCAAATGGGCGAATCGCCAACAAATTTCACGTGTCCTCACTCTACAGAGGCACTGGTTAGGCTTGACCAAGACTTGGCACATGGTATTAGGAACGATGCATCACTGTCACTGCTGACCAATCTCAAATGATTAAAAGCTATAATACCACGATCCTTCACACCTAACTCCATGACGACGCAGAGGTAACGGGGTCGGTATAGTATTCAAGCTGTAATCGGTTATTATCAATTCTATTTTATAAATGACCCATAAATGCTCTAATATGGATGTACATAAATGATCGTGTTTTTGACCTGCATCAAAGACAAGCAAAATTTTGATTGTTTCCTATTTTCAAATATGCAGAGACCCCATAAAACAGAGGTTGCCGTCAAACTGGGTCACCAACCGGAGAGCGCTGCTCACGGATAACGGTTCGGCCAGCACGCGAGGTTCATCGTCGGTCGCTGAAGGTCTCGACGACTCGAACCGCGGCTAGTTCAGGCAGCTTTACAGCTACTAAACATGACGAAAAATCAGTTAAGCCTTGCTTGGTGTACAGGTATACGTCTCGGTGTTACGGTGAAAATGTTTTTCTTTTCACAAATCTCAATTATATAATCAACCGATGAATTCAATGCATGATTGCTTTTTATACTACGACGTCATTTTATATTACCATCATGAACCAAGCATTACCTGTTTACGGAAACAAACTCGTGCTATTTTCGTAAAATAGCCGAAAAATAAAATAAAAAATATCGCCACAAAAAAATTATACTTTTCTATTGACTCACAAGAGCGGTAAGTGGTTAAGGCGTCTGACTGCAGATCGATAGGTCTCTGGTTCGAATCCCTGTCTCGGCAGGGATTTTCAAAGGCCCTTAAACCGACCTTCGCCTCTGGCATAGCTTGCTGTGTAATGTACGCAAGAACGCTCCCGTGGTGCGGATTCCACGTTAAGCTGAGGTCCCTTTAACCCTGTAGGGTTACCGGGTCAGGTTAGCTGAGGAGGAAAGGAACTGGCCGTCCTACCTCTGACGTCAGTCTTGGCATGGCTCCTTCGGGAGAGTCCAACCAACCTTCGCGTTCAGGATCACGCTCAGCTTTACTCACTAGCACATAAAATATAACCTTGTGGAACAGCGTCATTCAGACACTTCAGTAAAGTTCACCTTAGTAATCGTAGCACTGTGCCCGGCGATTCAAAGATTCAATAATAGTCATCAATAACGTAAATAATTCTTAAGGGCTTTGTAAATATAACACGATCGTGAATTTTTCTGTATTTATTGCAGTAGGCAGGAGATGCTGACGAAATATGTAGGCCTATTCAAATTATCGTTTCGATGGCATGAGAGGCAGCAACTACAGGAAACATTGCAACATTGATTCAGCCATGGCGTAATTCCAATGGAAAAGGTCTTTATAGGCCTGAAAATTGAACAGCGCGGAACTTTCGCGGTGGAAGCAGTCGAGCGCATAAACAGTAGCGATCAGAAGCTTATCTGCCAGAATTTATAGCAATCTCTCGCACGAGGCTGATAAAAAAAGAACTTAGTATTGTTGAAAGAGGTTATTAAGCGTCGGTCTATGTGACTGTTTACACAATTGGAGGAGCATTTAAGGAATGTTAGGAGATGTTGATCATAAGTATAACTATTAATTCTAAATAAGAAATTAGTGAGGTCTAAGGAAGTTACTAACCGTCAGTCTGACTTGTGAATTAGAGAAGTGAAAAAGAGTTTAAAGAAATGTTGATCATAAGAAGACGGAGAGCAGATTTAAAGTAAGAGATTCAGTATGGAAGTTAAAATGATTTACAAGAGACGTAGTAAATTTCCAAAAACAACTAAATGGTTTCTTTTGAGTTTTCTAAAATCTATAAACTTTTGAGAAATAAGGATTTTTTACACAGTGGCAATAAACAACAATTGATAATTAATAAACAACTTATATTATTTAACATGCTAATTCCAGAATAATCTTGACGTGAATTGATTAGCCCTAAGGTTGCGCAAAACAGTTGTTTCGTAAGGAGAATCTATGATCCCGACCATGAATACATTTCTTCGTAAATGCCAACCAAAGTCCATTAATAAATTCCATGTATATATATATAGCAAACTCTTTCTGAATTTACTCCGCCATATCATTTACTAAATCGATTTATTTCACAGTTCATTCAAAAACGATTATTTTGCTGCCAATGAGATAAAAGAGAACTCTCTCGTCATGAACTCTGTCTACTTCATCATTCTTCCTTGGTGTGTCAGGCCAGCCAACTTTTTGAATTACAGCACATACCGATGTTTTGCTTGCTTAAAACAAAGATAGCAAATACATGGAAAGAAAAGGATAAACAGGTAAACTCCCAATAAATTATTGATTATAATGAAAAAATACAAGTCTAAAAACTAATTAGCTACACCAGTAACTACTGCATACCTTACAACATAGCCCATCTTTTTAAAGTTCTCAGAGGAAGTTCTTCGTATGGCCCATGTTATTAAGGTCGCGGTACCGTTATGTTGGTTGCACTGGCGAGATGGCCTTGGACTCGTCCGGACAGCGGTTCGACTCCCGTCTAGTGGTGGGCGCACTTGATCAATAACTGGTTCCTCTTATAACAGCCTTCATGTCAAAGAAAAAATGTTCAAAATTCACGGTGAAAATCGTTCCAGTTTTTGTTTGTTTTGCTTGCAGTGAGTCATACTCAAGAAATACCTACAGCGATAAGTCAGAGGTCGTGGGATAGGAAGCTACAAATATCATGTTGGCGCTAGCACCGCGGGAGAAACCAACAAAAGTGCTGATCAGTGCTGGGGCTTTCATTTGTACTATCATGAGTCGCGTGAAAGAGTTTTCTGGTGTCATCACACGCGAGCGCCATGGAACTAACAGAATTTGAACTCGCAAAGGATGTTGGTGCTAGGCGCATGGGGCACTCCTTTTTGGAATTCAACATTTTTCGATCCACAGTTTCAACAGTGTGCCATGAAAACGCAACTTCCAGCATTACCTGCCCCTCGGACCACGTCTACTTGATGACCGAGACCAGCGACGTCTGTGTTGACAGACAGGAAACACTGCGCCCATGAACAGCAACACTATGTGTGATATTCGACAGGTGGACAGTGCAGCGAAATTTGCTGTTGATGAGACACGGCGGCACAAGACCAACGAGAGTGTTTCTGCTAACAAAACGCCATCGACTGCAGCGCCTCTCACGGGTTCGTGGATTTATGTATCATCATTCACGACTGTAAAAATGTTGGGTGGTCATATGGGTCACGAATCCACTTGATAAGAGCTGATGGAAGGTATCAACTCTGGCATAGTCCCATTTGCTATGGACCCAGGTCAGGAAGGCACTTCCCAAGCTGGTGGTGGCTCTGTGTTCTGTTTACATGACATGAACTGGAATCTCTGGTCTAACTGAACCAATCATTGACTTAAAAAGTTAATGTTCACTTACATGGAGGCCATTTGCAGCCATGCCTGGCCTTTATGTTCCCACACAACGATTTATTTTTCTAAGATGGTAATGCATCATATCAGCACGCCAAAATTGTCCACTACTGGTTTGAGGAACATTCTGGATAATTCCAACGAATGATTTGGCCTAGTTCTTCAGACATGAATCAAATTGATCATATCTGGGACATGATCGAAAGGTCAGTTCGTGCACAGCGTCCTGCACCGTTTCACTTTCGCAATTATGGAAACCTGTAGAAGAAGTATGGCTGAGTAATTCTTCAGGAAACTTCAGACTACTTGTTGGGTCAATGTCACGTTCAGGTTGCTGCAGTTCGGTGGGCGAATTGTGGTCCCACGCGATATTAAGAAGTTCCCCATAACTTCTGGTACTTCAGTATATAGTATGTGAAATCAGTTTGAATGACATAATTATTGAAAAGTTCAGGCGTTACTTGATTCCGAAAATCTTGAATGTTTCAGTTCGATGATTTGTAACCAGTCAAACTTGCTGCACCATTGTCGGCTCGCTAGATGTATCGCCACCATCAACTCCGCTTATAGACGGTCTCGAAGCTGAGTATAGCTGGCCCGTGATCCCCGGCTCGAGTCCCGAATACGGTGATAGGTTTTGCCTACTCTTAAATTGACCTTAATCTCTGCTGAATGTTTGTTTTGTTTGCGTTAGCCCGTTTCAGTGTTTGGATGCCACGTTAACTGTGGGTCCAGCCAGGACAGATAGGGAGTGCGCGGCAAATAGAATTGTCGTCAACAGGTCGTTAGGACCAATCGATACTTATTTACCTCGATACATCTCATCGTCCATTACGGACTCTGTCACACAAGATGATGACTCCGAGGACCGAATACTACAGGTAGAATGGCAACAATGATTATTCCGGGACCCCTTAATAATACACTTCAATCACTATTTTGATGGCGGAAAATGTGACGTTCACAGTTTTAGCTCGTGCAGTTACAAAGATCTAAGGAACAAGAAAGCCGAGGGAGAAAATCCGGAGGCTACAACGAACGATACTAATCAGGCTTACCGGTGCATATCGCACAACTTCAACAGCAGCTCTAGCAGTAGCAGCAGCTGTACTGACCCTGGATCTAGAAGTGAGGAGACGAAAAGCAATGTATTGGCTGAGAAAGAACAGGATGGACAAGGTGGTGGAAATAGCTGGAAAAGAAGTATGCACAAAAAAGGAATTGTGGAATGTACTGATTGAGGAATGGCAAAATGAGTGGGACACTAGTGAAAAAGGTCGTAGAACGTACGACATGTTTCCATCTGTAGCTGAACGAATCAGCATGAAATTCTTACAACCTTCTCCAGGGCTAATCCAATACATAACCGGCCATGGACCATACAGAAGCTTCTTAAACAAACGTGGACTTACACCAACTAGTAACTGCGAGTGTGGTGAGGAAAGCACACCAGAGCACGTGGTGTGGGAATGCAGAACAACAGCAGAGATAAGAATCACTCAGCAACAACAGCTACAGGGTCTGAGGATTTTTGACATACTGCGTTCAGAGAGACTATGGCACTATCTAAATGAAGGTGCGGAAATAGCCTCTCAAATTGAAAAGCAGAAATATCTGGAGCGGAAGAAAGCTGAGGGCGGAAACCGACGTAGACATTCATCATGACCTGCCGTAGTCACTTCTGAGTTTTACAGAGGAACCTCACTTCTGAGTGACTGCTGAAGTACTTCATGTATTCCAGGAGGGCAGCTTCCTAAAGAGCTGGGGTCTCCGCCGCAGTCGATACCAAGAGTGAGAGCTATGGTCTCACGTCACACACTCACCCTTCGACCAACCACCTGGATGAGATTTCACTCAAGTTGGACAGTCAAAGAACTGTTTAGTACCTAGTTCAATGAGTAGGATTAGGAGTACATTTTATTTTTCCGTTTTTTTTTAGTGTTGTTGTAGTGTAGTATTGTAGTGCTGATTTATTAGGATTAGATATTCAACTGTAACTTTTACCTGTTTTAGTTGCTACCGCATTTATGTGATTATTTACATTAATAGTATTATTAACATAATTTGTTTTTTAAACGTGGTTTTAAGGAAGATTAGCGGCCCAGTTTAGCCTCTAGATGTTGGTCAAATGTAAATGGAAATAAATAAGTAAATAAGGAACAAGAAGCAGTTTTGTTCCTGAGAAATATACTAAAACGGAGTACTTTTTCGGATTCTACTGCCAAAACATTACACTCATCGGGAAATTTTTATTTCCCCAGTTGAATTGATAGGACATTAAATTAGTATTTTCTGGATTGATTTCTTCGACAAGCCGTCAAGGAATGAAATACACAGGTATAGTGTCTGTCATATGTCACGGTTTTCCAGGCTGTCCGACGTCTTAGCAGACGAATGCCGCAATGGTTTATTCATAGTACTGAATGTTGTGAATGTTATTCCTACTGTTTTACAACCATACCACCACAGAAGTGTTTTTGGTGCTGCGCGACATATCCTGTGTGATGTATTTCCAAGTGAATTACAAACTAAGAGTAATGGTTTACATATGAAACCATCAAATGAGACAGAAAATAGAAAAGAACGTTTAACAAAATTTGGTTGCAGTGATGTTGCCAGTTCTAAGTGTTTTTCACCATTGAAGCTGCCCCATAATACTATAAATGCGAAAAAACATTTATTGATGTTTGTTGCTCAATAATGCAGTAACGGCTTATCAGATTTGAATTGCATTTGGTACGGAGGTGGAATATAGTATGGATTAACGCATCGATTACTTTTCATGCAAAAAAGAAACGAATACTTCCTTTCAGAATCGAACGGGAAGACGAATGCAACGAGAATTAAACAGGAGACGAACGAAACCAAAGACTTTATTAGTGTGGAATGGGAACACAATGAGCGAATTAGAAGAACAAAATCAGCTATGTATCAGTAGTTCTCTACCCAAAGAATTAATTATTTGGGTTAGCGTATTAGTACTTTACGCGATAGATGTAGAGGGTAAAAGTTATATTTAATAGATTGTTGTGCGGTTGTCACAGTGTGAATCATCTTTGCTCAATATCATAACGAATAAAATTTTGTTATATGAGGAAATACAAAGATTTGAATCGGAAATTATATTTCCTTTTACAGCACTAGTTCAATGGGACGGTTAAAATGGCAGTTTTCATATTTTATCAATTACTGGACAGACATTTCAACAGAATTGGTCATCGTGCTGCATTTAAATAAGCGATATTTGTTGTCCTGGATTTACTGGTCATCAACACCGAGGTTCGAGGAGCCAGAAATAATTCGGCCATGGCCTGCTGAAGGAACCATCCCAACACTTATCTGGTGCTATTTCGGGGAAGCATGGAAAGCCGAAATCAGGATGACCGAATCGGGACCACTGGGCTCGTTAACCAACTCGTGCTAAGCTATCAGGATACTCTATTAGTACCATAAATAAAATTAGCAAAAATACAAACCAACTGCATTCCTTGACCTTCACGCGTCTACAAGGGCAACAGATGCGTAACAGATGAGCCAGGCATTCCGCGTGTCAACTGGTATTGAAATCGTAATGAAGAGGCTGCAAGCGAATAAAAACACGACAGTCTCGATTGAGTCACTGAATGAGCGATTGGCTGCGACAGACATGCTTGCAGCAGCCGGGAGACACGTTGCTCAGCTGTGAATCGCAAGCAGACTCGCGCGCCTAGCGCACGAGGCAGGCCGCACGCGCGGCACCACCAATGGTATACGGCTCCTAAATGGTGGTCCGCGGAACCCTGTGGTTCCGTGGTAGGGCCACAAGGGTTCCGTGTTCCATCCGAGAATTAAATAATATGTTAGTTGAAAAGAGTCATAACCGCACCGTGAGAAGGCCGTCATGGTTCTGCTTCCGTTTGTGATGACTTACCAATGCGAAACTTGTTTTTCAGCTTGCGCTTATAAAAATGGGGATCCACCAAAAAATGTATGGGAACTAGCCTATCAACATATCCTTGACACCAGACACACCCCTGGCCTAAACCTACGTTAAACCTGTCACTTGCCATCTCTCATTTCATTTTACAGTCGGGTATTTATTTTTTATTATTTTTTATTTTTATATATATTATTTTTTACTATTTTTTTTAATTATTATTTATTTACAACTTTATTATTTATTTTCAACTTTTTGAATTAAGCTACACAAAGATTATATTGTTTTGTTTCATTTTTATCGCTGGTCAAGCCTTTCCCCCTCCCCCCCCCCTTCCCGGCAATTCTACCACTACCACGCGTTTTCCGCCTGTGCTTCATTCATGTGGCGGGTTGGGATGTGACCACATCTTTCCCCCTGCCATATGTCTCGCCTCCCACATGAGTAAGACTAAGGTCGAAATATTGTGCAATTCGTGTGTTTCTGTGTTTTTACGTGTCTCGCCCTCCTGCCTTCATCTGTGGTAAGTGACGGGTAACTGTTTATTTTCCCTATCCTATCTTATTTTCAGTGCCTCGCGGCAGTTTCTTTGTTTCCTTTATCCAAAATGTATGATCAGTTAGGGTTCCGTGGCCAAAAAGAAATTGGGAACCTCAGGTCTACGGTGCCCGTCCCATCTTCGAATAACATGCCAGCAGATTCATTACCGAAGATTTAAGGTTATTAAATAAGTGGAAGGAAATTCGTGTCCAGGCATCATAATTCAGGGTTCAATGTTCTAATAACTCGAAGACTACTGTTGTTTGCGGGACGCATTTTCAGTTTGGACAGCGGACTCTGTTCCCCGCACCGCGTTGGCGCTCGCTTTGTTAATGCTATTGTTCAGTTGCAATCAGATTTATTATAGGCACTTCAAAATGCAATGATCTGTGAATTTAGAGAATTTCAAATAAAATTGTAGTAATATGTGACAAAATTATCACAAAATAAAAATCATTTGCTTATTGGCTCACAACATATTAAATACACTAGAGTAAAACCCATTCCACGGGCAGCGTTCGTGTCTAGTGGCAAATCCATACTGATAACCACATCATTAGTTGTGATAAAAAACTACCTTCACACATAGTAAAATCCCGCTTTACCTCTCACTTTTCTTCCACAACAGATAATGGCAGATAAACAATATACACATTAACATCTGGATATTGTGGGCCATTTCCTCAATTGCGATAGGATCACAGTACTTAAAACGAAATAAAAACGCAACCATCTACCACAAAAAGACACAGCCAATAATAATAATAATACACCAGTCACATCGAACTAAGCACAAGCACATATTTTAAAACGCGCCACCCACCGAATAAAAACAGAAGACAAACGATAAACAAACCTGCCGCTCAGCGATGTACACCACACAGTAAACAAATGTCAGCCATCAGAAATCAATATACTGTGGTGCACTGAAAGTGCTATGAAATTATCCATAAAGATGCAACCAACACCTGTGATGCAAACTGCTACTTCAGGCACAACTGATGCTGAAATACTGTACAATTACAAGCAAATGTGAGCAATGAAAATGTAAGTAAGCTTGTATCTATTTACACCATAATTTTCATGTGTAAATTGTAACATAGGACAAATTTAATTACATATAAAACACTCAACGGACAGAAACGCTGAAGAAGCTTCAGAGAATGAAGTGAAATGCGTTCTGGAAATAAAGCAACAAATTCAGTTGCATTGGCGTGACAATTATTCATAAAAATTGAATATTCACATTTACTCAGACTCGCAGCAAGAAAATGAACTACGCATCTCCTACTCGCGTTTAAATGTTTTTTAGCATTGCCCTAAAGCACCGCGTTGTTTTTTTTTATTGAATCTGGTAAAACATTCATAATTTTGGCCATAGTTTCTGTAACAGCCGGAGAAATTAAACAGATTCCATACTATCAAATAGCTGAACAACTTCGAAGAAACAAACTGTCAGAATACTTGATTCGGTAACATTTTTGGCCTGATATACACTTTAAATAACCTAATAACTCGCGTACAGCGAACGTGAACAAATACCATCAACGAAAGTGGTCAGTAAAACATGTAAAAAGGAAATAAACCGTAATAAATACACTTTGATCAAGTAGTAACATTAATGAAAGTTATAATTAAATTGAAATTTAGCCTAGGACGGAATGAGATTTGGCATTCGTTGTTATGGCAGAGTCCATGAAAAATTGACGTTTCTTAAATGTTACTTTGATTAGCGACATATTACTGAAAAGTGCTAGTAGTTCCACGTTTTTTTCAGCCGCAATGTTTTTCTACATTTTTTTAATAATAAAATGTTACAAAAAGCAAAATTATGATTGTATTATGGCAATTAATTTCATAGCTGTTGTGTATGTACTAAAGTGTGCACATAATCTCTAATATCTCCGGACGCTGTTATTTTGCAGCAATAATATTGTAGTTGAATGGCAATTAATAAATTGAGTTTTAAATCGCGTATACGTAGTCATAGTCTAGATGAAGTAAATCTACATAAAAAGGTAAACTTAAAACTCATTTAATAACTAACACGTGTATCAAAACTACAGGTATTATCTATGATGACAGTAGGAATTTATTCTGGAAAAGCTTGTAAGGAATAACGAATTAGAATAATTTTTAATGACTTTTCAGTGATATGAGTACTTTACTCTTGTTAGATTATCAGAGCATTTGGCTAGGATTTTTCAAAAAATAAATGCATTTTAGTTTAAATGACGGGTAGAATAATTTCGAAAACGGATAACTGTTAGTTATTTGACTGATACATTTCGCAATTACATACGTTTCGTGTAAACTATTTCAGAGTTTTTAATAAATTTCATTGTTTCTTATCATCTACCAAGTTAACCAAGTTCTTATAACTGACACAGATAATATAGCTTAAACATCGAATGCCCTCCTCCTTAAACGAATTTCTGCATCTAGCTGTCGTGAATAAACAAAAAACAACATGTAAATTTAAATGGACGTACGATTTTAACTTTATAGTCGGTGTTATTTTGCGAGTGTCGGCTGGCACGTGACGTCACCGTTCTATAGCCAACAGCTATTGAGGTAAGCACACAGTCTTTAGACAAAGCATTTATTTAAGAGGATTAGTTGTAAGTGGTTTTAGTACTTTTCGTTTAAGTATGGAGTACTTTTTGAGATAGATTCCGGTACTAAAAATGGTCCAAAACTGATAATTTTGCTCTTGCTTACGTGTTAGCTTTCAATCGAAAAATTTTTATTTCTCTATTTAACAATATGTTAACATCTATACTTCACATGATTACATTAATTCCTAGGAAAACCTCCAGAATACAATTTTACAATAATAATAATAAAACAGAATTCATAGAGAATAAAATAGAAACACAAAAACTAAGGACAAAATATGGCGAAATCAACAGGGTAAAACAGTTTAAATATCTAGGCGAAATCATAGAACCTACAGGAGTAGTAGGGAAAGCAAAGGAAGCAAGAGTACAGAAGATGAAGAAAGCAATGGTGTCAGTACAAAACATTTACAACAAAAAATGTATTTCAGATAATACCAAGATAAGAGATTATAACCCAGTAATTAAGACAGAAGTTACATACGGAAGTGAAACGTTAGCAATGAACACAAAAAAGCAACAGAACAAATCAAGAGAGAAGAAAGAAAAATCCTGGGACCCAGAGTGAATGAAGATGGACAGTGCAGACTTCAAACTATAATAACTACAGAGAAAATTTCAAACATAGAATCAGACATGAAGAAAAGAAGGTTGCAATTTTATGGACATCTGAGTAGACTTCCGAAGGAAAGAATCTCAAGACAAATTTTAGAATACACAGAAACAGTAAAAACAACAACCACATGGATGAAGGAGGTGGTGAAAGACCTGAAATCCGCAGGTATTGCTAAGGGAGACGTCACAGATCGAGAGATTTTTAATAAGAAGGTGAACTCATAGGAAGTTATTTCAGAGACAAAAAGGGAAAATCGAAACGCATCTGGACTGCCGAAGAAAAGAAAACCGTCAGTGAAAGAATGAAAAATATTGTTCAGACTAGAAGAACATCCCAAAGAGGAACTGAACGCATCCAGTCAGGATTGCTTATCGTTCTCCTTTATGGGGACATACGAAAATAATAATAATAATAATTATAAAAATTTCAGCAGTCGGTTTGAGCTAAAAAATAATTGAATCCTCCAATCACTCCGTTTAAGCTGCTGAAGTCTGTAACACGTTGGCAGCGGGGTGACAGCAATAGGACCCCGTTTTCGTTTGGAAATGAAGCCTTAAAATGCTAGAGTGATATGACAAACAGTCGCGGCCAAAGAAAATTTCTGGTATAACATGAGTCGTTTTCCTGTCACTGTAACTTTCAACTCATCAAAATCAAATAAATTGCACAGTCTTCAGTGATTTATGGTCGTAAAATGCGTCGAAGGACAGCGTTTCGACAACTATCTCCGCGACCTTCGTCAGGTAAAGCTATAGACCCGAAGTAGCTTCAGTGGTTGCACAACGGCACCTGTGATACGTGGTGATGTGCAACCGCTGAATTCACGTTGCTGTCACATCTCCTCCTGTTAGCAGATGATAAAAACTGAAAATCTCTCTCAGATAATACGACAAATAAATCTTTAACAGATTCCTTTCCATCTTACAAATGCGTCTCTACTTAAAAAAGAAAGGTGGTGTCTAGGACATTAATCGCGTGGTGATCAGCTCTTGTCGGAAGCCTCCAAATAAGTGGTGAACCTGTTGTTCCGAAGTTGACGTAACGTTCGTTCTGTGAAATGTCTGCGGCGTAACACCTACACATATCCTGTCAAGGAACTAAACAACAAAGTCCGGCTAGGACGCATTAGGAAGAGAGTGCAGATACCGTCTCACCTACCACCGTGCAAGTCACGCTTTTCGCTGACATACTCGTTCCGTCATTCGTTGACGATCCTTTCCAGTGACTGGAAAATTGAATTCTTATGACTGCAAACTAAAATCTTGAGCTGGTTGGTTCAGTGGTTACACATCTTTTTGAAAAGGAGTTGTCGTGCTGAGGCCAAATTAACCACACCCACCAGTGTGACCGAAAGCGTCAAAGTGCACGCGAGAGGTAAAGACATATCCCAGACCGGCGGTACCAGCCAGTATCCGCCAAGAACATTACAAGTTCAATCAAATGTTTACACTTATCATACTGAATACAGATTACACGTTTCACAAATAGAGTATATACATTTATCACACAGAATATATATTACATTTTTACAAATAGAATATTTACACTCATTACACAGAATATATATTACACGTTTCACAAACAGAATATATATACTTGTCACACAGAATATGTATTACACGTTTTACAAGTAGAATAAACAAACTTATAACAACGAACACGTATTACACGTTTTACAAACAGAATATATACACTTATTACACAGAATATATATTACACATTTCACAAGTAAAAAATAAACACTTTTCACGCATAATCTAAATTTCACGTTTCACAAACAAAATATATACACTTATCACGCAGAATATATATTACACCTTCCACAAACAGAATATATACACTTATAACAGAGAACACTGATTACACGTTTCACATACAAAATATATACACTTAATACACAGTACATAGCTAACATATTTCACAAATACAATATGTACGCTTATGGAACAGAATTTATACACTTATCATAAAGAACACTGATTACACTTTTCACAAAGAGAATATATACACCTGTTATACAAAACACAGATTACACCTTTCATATTTTTTTAAAACATATCATATACACACTTATTATGCTGATCACAAATTTCACAAGCGGAATATATAGACTTATTAGACGTTTCATTAACAGAATGCGGCATTTCAATTCCTTCTTTATGATCGTGTTCAGGTGGAATGTGAGAGAAATCAAAACGCTGCCAATAGGCGACTGAACCACACGCAGATATCACGGTCATAACAGACCAAGGCATTAAAAAAGGTTGAACTTAAACCAAGTATCGGTTCCGCTAGCTCCAGTAGCAAGCAGAGTTGCCAGCGCGCCCGGCTTCACTTGCGGGGAGTTGTCGGTTCAAGTCCGACCTGTGGCACTTAGTTTAAATTAAACGCGTTGTTCGTATTGTATTGCCTTTGCATTAGATAATTGTATATACTTCGATAATCATGAAACGTACATGTGGAAATGTTATAGATATGGGACTGTATTTTTAACGAAGCAGAAGGCAGTATCGGTGAAACGTCCATTTCGTGATGAGGAGGACGCTTGTGTGGAGTGCTACTCACCGACAGAGGAGGCCCGTCCGCGCCGCCCACGGCCTGCGAGATGGCATCTGTGAGCGTGAGGTTGGCGAACTGAGAGACGCTGCAGTTGTCCGCGGGCGACATGGTCGGCCGTCTGACTGTGCCAGCGAGCGAGCGGCCGCTCGGCTGCAGTCGGCTCGCCACGGACCCGCCCGACCGATCCGCAAAAAGCGCAGCTCACTCCGACCCATTAGTCACCCTCACCCGACACCGATCACAGCACGACCACCGAGTGCAGAGAATACTACACCATAAAGCGCATTTACAGAATATCTTTATCTCAATCATCATCAAGGGTTCTCTGCTATACAGCAGGTCCACGCACAGTGACAGCCCTCCACGCCTCCCTCTTTCTTCATAGCTTTCCTGATTACAATGGCTACTCCTAAATTCCCACTCCTCTCCTCTCCCGAATAATAACAGTGATTCTCTCCGCTTTCGAATTCTCCATTCCCACCCCATCTAACTTCAGCATATTCCTAAAATGTCCAACTTATTTATATTCATCTCCTGTTTCAAATTCTCTAATTTTCCCGCTTGCAGGAGAGTTCCTATCCTCATTCTCTCCCTTCTCTGTACCCCATTCCCACGCTTCAATGTATTACCCTCCCGGAGATCCGAACGAGGGGATATTACTCCGGAACATTTTACTTGAAGCGCCATCACCATTCTCTTCCTAGGTAATCCTTTAGGATCTTTTATGTGGTGGTTTCCCATTGCCTTCCACATTCTCATGCCGTTGACCATCTTCAGGGTTCCTCCGTCCTTTAGGGGTAATATCTCCTCCATAGGGCAAGAGACTGCCCTGGTTCTTTACCCACTCCTGCAAGAGGCCATTGGCAATTAGTAGAGGATGTCTCCTTATCCTGGGAGCTACTCGGCAGGCTGCTTGCCTTGTAATGCAGGTGCTAGTTTTGGTCCAGCCCCGGGTATTTCATTTCCCCGGTACCACCCATATCTGGGAGGCATTCCCCCATCCGCCACCTGGGGAGGCGCCCGATGGGGGACTAGCAAGCCCCCTTTATCTTATAAAAGACAAAAAATAAAATCATGTCCTTCAATCTTTGTGACCATTTACAGGGCTCCAATGTGTTTATACTGTACTATACCCTGTTCACCTTCAATTGGCAGGCCCAAGGATCATGTTCCGTTCGCCCCGCTCCACCCCTCAGCGACCTCTCCCGTTGCCTACGAACTGACCGCTGTATCCACTGCAAGCGATAGGCCAACTTTCTCAGCGGACTCTCTTTCCCTCTGGCATCTAGAACAACGAGACTGGGGATAGAGCGTGAACGACCCTGTGCCCGCTTCTATTAACTCAACGCGCTATAACTGTTGTATTAGGGTTTGTCCTTGTAATTCCGAGAGACTATACAGTCAAAAGCAAGTAAAGACGAACATAAGAATTAAACCCCCCTTAACCCGAGGTGCGATTCGGACCGAGATTGGTGAACGAGCGGTTCGCTTGAGCCTGGCAGTCGGGAGGGTGTAGGATCGAATCCCCGTCCAGTCATCCAGTTTCCTGATTCGCCAAATCACTTCAGGGAACGAGAGGGATGATTTCATTCAGAAGTTCATAGCCAAATTCATTCCCGTTTCTTATCCCAAGTCATTTCTTGGTCTTAACGTCAAAGTCAACAAACCGTAAAGCCCTAAGTAAAAAAGAAACGATGACTCTTAGCATATTAACCAACGATTCTACTAGTACCCTGGCGGATTCAGTCCATCTTCCTTCGCAGAGAACAATTTCCATCAAGGAATCCAGAACATTTTTTAAAAAAGCGCACCGTTATTTTATATTTGTAACTGAATATGTAACAGTAAAGCACTAATAAGACCTACGGCTTGCGAGATATCTCTAGAATGTGATAATATTGAGTTTAGTTCTCAGGCTTACACTGGCGGAAGGGAAAAGAGAAACATAGATGCTGTGGTAGGGTCCTTGGTAGTCATGAATATTTATGGTTAATATTTATTATTTAATGATTATCATTAATAAAGGGGATTTTAATTTTGTTTTATGAAGGAGTGAAAATATTTATTTCTGCAGGAATCTCGATGTTAGTTGGATTATAGGAAAACTGTCGCAATATGACATTTATTTTCTTATCATTGGCGATTACAAGTCTGAGTGAATTTACCGTTAATATTAACACAAATTGGCAAAATCATAAAAGCAACGCTCAGAGGTACAATTAGCCACCATGAGCAAGCAAACAATTGTGTATTTACTTTTAAATCCATCTCAGAATGAATATGCAAGAAATGATAATAATTGAAAACAATGTACAATACAAGTGATGATGACCTCAGACATGGCTATCACAATACTGTGACTTTACATTTTTAAAAAATCATGGGCGCCACGAATGAACAATATGGCATTGGAAAATAAGTATTTCTGGCAAATTACGACGCTAGCTCAGGGTTTTTTTCAATTACAAAGTTAGATCATGGATCTATCCTCTTAAGGGTTCAGTTTCACGGAATGCACAATCAGATGGCTTGGTCGTAATAAGTTACCATTGTAGCTCTGGGTCTGATGTCTGCGGTGTTCGGAGATGACCCACGGTATTTGAGACTTGTCTCACAAGGCAGCTACAGGCACATCCTAGTTGTATTGCGCATCATCGCATTACTGGCTGTGTCGCCGTGCGGAAGCCACTCCATCAAGCCGGCAGCGTCACATTTCTGTCACCAGGAGTCGGACTCAGCAGTTAGCGATAAAAGCCAACTTTCGGAGTCCACCACAGAATAGACTAGCATAGAATCGAATGAAACTCGTCGCTCTTCGATCTGCGAGGAAATTTCTGGCTCCGCCCCTTGCAGTGTCGGAGAACACATTTAACAGAAAATCCACAGGATTTTAAGTTATATGCTCATTTGGATTGGATCTTCAGGTTGGCACCTTAAGTCACGTGATATCCCCGATATTTTATTTGCCCCGCGTATATCACAGAGGTCGGACATATTCGGCTAAGTTCGGGGACGACGCTGTGCTCGGGCGGCAGGTATTTCACGCCAGGTGAGTGACCCTGTTGACCACCCATCCCCAGGGAGCAGAATGTGTCGTCCGGCAAAACCCTAAATCCGCTACTTCCTGTCGCCCTGGTTCGGGAAGATCACGATTAGCTTCAAGCCTACACAGCTCAATAATTCTTTAATATTCATTGCAACAAGATACACTGAATGTTCACCATTGCATAACAGTCCTCACTTGAAATCTTGCGTACTTTAGGAAATTACAAAAAAAAACTATTTAGGTGGTCGGCCAAGATTTATGTAAATTACTCTAACATTATGATTTATATAATAAAAAAATGCACATTATAATGTGGTGACAGCGCGTCACGTTATAATACGCCTTGAGAAGAAATTGCCTTTCTGAAAGGCTTGAAAGTTACTTTCGTATCATATCATATGTCGAAGGTACATGTGATGTTGCTGCATTGTAGAAAGCCAACTCGTAAGACGAGTCCAACTCGCATCATTGATGTGAAAATTTTTCGCCGCGTGCCATTGATTGACGTCACTGACAAATTACGAAATACGAAATATTGGTAAACATTATGAGCATCACTTCACTTTAACAAATATGTCTATTTCGATATAAGGAGAGTAAACCTATCATTACAAAATGGCAAAAGCATACGCTCAGAAGATTTTTCAGCGTAGGCAAATATAACAAATTCTGACCTCCATCTGCAACTTACACAATAACCAGCCAATCAGATCACGGTTCGTGCAACACTGAATAAGAGGAAGCTTCGGAAACTGTATGTGTTAATCACCTTCGTTTCTTAAAGTCTATCGTTTCTAACTGCGTAATATGACAATAAGCACACAGTGTATATTAAGAAATTGATGAACGATTAGTAACCTCCTGATCTTTACAACTATTCAGAGATAATTTTCCCGAGACTGAGCAGTTTCTATTGAGCCGCCTGGTTTCCGGTTGGTGATATAACGTCCGTGTTAAGAAATACACAGACAGGTTTGAAGGAGCAGCCGTTCTGTCGGCCAGCGACACTTTGACGTTCAACACGCCTCCTAATTTCTCCAGTCACCCAAACGGACTCAGCCACCTGGGACTTTCTACAGAAACAACGCTACAAATCCAGCTGCTCACTACGAATAGCAGTATCGATATTCACTGACCACAAATTCTGGATCGGAATGGGTGTTTCTGGCTGTCGCAACGGGCTCTTAAAAATGTCTGACACATTCGTAAACAGTCAGTTCATTTGGAGTCTCCACCAGAAAAGAAGTGCAGAACATACGCAAATGGTTAAGGAAATTTTAAAATCAATTTAAAATGAAAATTTTTTAAAAAAAAGTATATATTCTGCAATACCGTGGCGAGGAAAATTTACAAACTAAAGTGTTCTCAATTATAGGTGGTTTTAATGAAACTCTGGAACTGTATACAGTATATTTACACGGAATGTCTGCCCACAAGTTTTACCACGGCCACTGAAAAAGTTCTTCCTTTTAAATTTTCCGGGAACCATCTGCTGATAGCATTGCTCTGAAAGTGCACGCAGCAAAACAAAGTTTCCGTTGTGATAAAATTAAACGCAGCTAGCATTACAATCCGAGGAATGTGGTAGCAGTAAAAGAATGGACCAAAACAAGCAAACCTCTTGCTTGATAAACAACAATTACGCGCAATACCACGTCACTTACAGTAGCAAAAAGTTCATTTGACTGAAGAAATAACATTAAAAGGGGAAACTGCTTTCTGCCTAAAATAATATATCAGAATGGTGAATCAGGAGTTGGCCATATTGGAAGAAAACGTTTGTTCGTCTGATACACATGTAGTTTCAAGAAAAAGACGATAGCATCTGCAAGACAAAATAAATTCTTTACTCAAAGCTCTGAGCTGATAGGAATAGTTTGAAATCCAGAAATATTATTAAATATGAACCATAGCGTGATGCAGGATGAAGCACAGTGATATCAGTTAATTGGACAGTAATCCATTTTTAGCTGGAAAAAAAAAAAATTCAATATCATTTCAACACCGAATTTTAATCTAAAATATTGACGTGATTGGTAATTGGATAGCAACAGTTTATAAATGGAACACAAAAAAGTTAGTATATTTACCTCAATCACCACAGCCATCTGTATGCACACAAAGGCTCACTCCTTAGTGTTGTTGAGTCCGCTTAATACCGAGGCGTAATCATTTATTGTAGAATACCTTAATGAGGAGCGGTCTGGTAGCTCAGTGGTTAAGGCGCTTGCTTTCAAGACGTTCGATGCTCCGGTCCCGGGATTGAATCCCGGCAGGCACAGGAATTTTGAAAGTTGTGTTTGATCATATGAGCTACGCCAGGCTGCTCCGTGCTTCGGATTCCACGTTAAACTGTAGGTCCCAGAGGAAAGGAACTGGCCGTCCTACCTCTGACACAATGGCTTAGTATGCCTCCTTCGGGAGGATCCAACCAACCTTCGGGTTGTGGACTAAGTAAAGTTAACCATAATGAGAAGGTAACTCGGAAAACAAATCGTATGATCCGTTACCTAGGTCGTAATTTAAACCAGTATATGGTGGAAGTAAAACCGATTGCATACAAAGAACTGGTGCGACCTCACTTGGAATATTCTTACGAGAGGAGGCCAATAAGTTAGCTTTAATGGAGAAGTTCCAAAGACGAGCTGCCCGATCCGTGACAGATACATACAACCGCAGGGAAAACGTAAGTGTAAAGTTGAAAGTGTCGGGTAGGCAAGAACTGCAACACTGTAGAAATTGCCCTTTTTGAAAAGGTAACCGGAAAGACCATAGCAGGATTATTTCTGAACGATAGTAAACACACTTTATTACCAGCAACATCCATGTACAGAAATAACCGAGAAACTAAGATAAGAGAAATCAAGGCTAGAACTGATTCTTTTCTATAATCATTTTCTTCCATGAGCGATTAGGGAATGGAATAGAAAGGATTTATGGAGAGAGAGAAAATTTAGAATCCGACAGAAGTTGTCTATCGGGGAACCGCTCAGACAATCACACTCCTGACTTTCAATGGTTTTCCAGGCGAAAGCCGGTATGGTTCCTTAGACAGCCCATGTCCACCTCCTTCCACACCGCGCACAGCCTCTCACACTAGGATAGGTGCAATGCACCCTCCGCCACGCACTTTGTACCGAGCAACTACACTTAGACACGCGAACGAAAGGAAGTGGCTGACTTGTTTTGTAACTAGACCTAGTACGTCCGCTGCAGAAGGGCCCAACCAATCTTCGGATGGCTGACCAAACAGATTTCAAGATTACTTCATCCCAAATGTTTTGCTGTGACTCCGACATTTATGAAAAGCATAGCTGGAGAATTGTAAATACATATAATGAAAGCTTCATATTTCCGGCTCAAAGTGTCATGTTGTTATTGTATTAAACATTATAATCATTACGTAGCATAGCGAGGACTACGCAGACTCAGTCATTAAGTTGTATACGTACCCAGCTGCTGTTTTGAAGACAGATGTGCTGCGACTGGTGTTAGCGATCCAGACACTCCACTCTCACTGTCACCTGGAAATAAATCGAATTGTCAGTGCGAAGTTTGTATTGGATTTTTTTTAGGCTAATATTTGTTTATTTTATGCGCGCGTAGAAGACGGCGACAATTAAACGTTTAATTAGCAGTGTGCAGCTGGGCCGGGTAGGTAATTATTGTAAGCCGTAAAGTCCACAGAGGCCATCAGGCGGCGGAGTAATTGACACTGGCAGAGGCATTAAAATGCGCGTTGGACTGCGCCGCTAATAAACCGAATGCCAAGGCTGCAGCCGCGGTCGCGCCGCACGATCTGCCAGGCAGCACTACAAGGGGACTTGCATTCGTCCGTCTCGAGGCTTCTCATGTATGCTGGTTGGTATCCTCTTAGTTATAGGTTCAAGGTATCTTACGTGACGAGTCTCAGTTTCCGGGATATTCAGAGAAATGTTTCATAAGAGCGTGCATACGGAGTAAGGAACAACGCTAACAGCGGAACGTGGTGTAACCAAGTTGACAAGGTCCTCACCTGTCACTTTACAGGAATAATTTAGAGCTCAACTTTCGTCTTCTTTTTCTTCTACCTTTTTATTATTATTATTATTTTTTTTTTTTTTTGCAGTCATCATTTTTTCTTAATATTGTTATAACTATGATATAAAATTAATTTCAATATTAACTTCAATTTTAATACAATATATTTCTTACATAAACTTTTGTCAAACGCTTTGGCAAAATAATTTTTAAGCAAATGTTTTATGTGAAATATACCAAGTTCTTTCTTCTTCAATTGTAATTCCATTTGTAAATCTGTATTCTTTGTGCAAACCAAAAAAGCATGAACTGAATGTTTCAAATGTTGAGTCCGCGGTGCCCATTTAAAGTTTCAAAAGCTTAGTGCAACAAATTCTGTAACTGATATAATAAGGTTATTGCGTCCAGTCTAGCGCGAGCGCTCGAGGAGGTAACTTCCTTGTACCGAAGCATAGAGACAGTCGTAAACAGTAAAGCGTGTGACGCGAATACAGTGAAATACTCTTCTGTGTTCTCTTTAGTGAAGGAATTGTATAAACAAGTGGACCAGATCTTAGTGCAACGCGTGTGTGACCCGTAGGGTCAGGCAGTGATGTCAGAAGAAAGTGATGGAGTAATGGCAGAAGCCATTACACAGACACCAATACAACCTGCGGTATCTATGGCTGACACAGCGGAAGCAGTAAACACGGCACTATCACTATGCTATTCCGAGGACGATACTAATAACCAAGTAAGTGCAACGCAGCCCTATAAATTATCGGCATCTAGCAGAACACAAAGTGTAGGCGGATTTAAACGTAAAAACAAAGACAAAGGAAAAACTCACGTTCCGGTAGTCAAAGTGAAAATACTCCAGGCACAAAAGGCTAACCAGCTAAATTATAACCAAATAGATTCTAATCAAACTGAAGATGAAGAAGATCCTTCCGACAGCTATACAGGCGAAACGAGCAATCAGCGAGATAGAAGACCCTCGTGGAGTGAAGAGATGGAGCTGGCACAGACAGAAACCGCCAGTAGACCAATTCAGGAAACTAAAACTCTTAAATCAGTTCCGAACGCAACAGGAAGTATAGATCACAACGCGGCCAACAACAGGAGAGAGGAAAACGCTGCACCACTCTATCAGTATCAGGAAAACGATGTGGGACCATTCTACGTCTACGCTGAATATACTGAACAACACGAGAGAACCACAGGACACAAATTGGGCAGATTACATCCAATGGC
Source organism: Vandiemenella viatica (assembly GCA_031002005.1). NCBI lineage: Eukaryota > Metazoa > Arthropoda > Insecta > Orthoptera > Morabidae > Vandiemenella > Vandiemenella viatica. The sequence goes on along the minus strand of CM061920.1, from coordinate 40,708,984 downwards.
CATAGGAAAAATAATTAGAGATGTATCACCGGAAATGAAGAATTCAATTTTAAACATCGCCCCAAAGGGGAAGAACCGAGTCATGATACAGTTTAGCAGTGCTAAATGTGCCAACAGAGTAGCGTCAATTCAGCAGCATGAGAAAAACATCAAATTTTATGTTCCACGTATGTGCGTCGTCAAAGAGGGAATCATAAAAAATGTAGACACAAATCTTTCTGAGAATGAGATACAATATGAGATTGAATCCCCGATCCAAGTCTTAGAGGTGCGAAGGATCATGCGCAAAGTCAAAAGGAATGGTGTACACGAACTTATACCAAGGCAGCTAGTACGACTGACATTTGCAGGACAACGGCTACCACAACATGTAACAATCCTCAGTACAAGATGCCCAGTGGAGCCGTACGTGCAAAGAGTAATACAATGCTTCAACTGTTTAAGATATGGACATGTCGGAAACCAATGCCGAAGCTCTACCCGCTGTGCCAAATGTTCAGGCTCTCATAAGACAATAGAATGCGCGTTGAATGGACCTCAAAAGTGCCTTCACTGTAATGCTAACCATCTTGCAACCGACTGGGAATGCCCAGAATACTTGAAGCAAAAAAGAATTAAATATAATATGGCATACTACAATATGTCCCTGGAAGAAGCTTTGGCACGAGAAGATCCTACTTCCTACTCTCGAATAGCCACCTCTACAAGACATGTGAATCATAGAGTACCAACTCTCCAGCTGAATGATAAAAGCGCCTTCCCACCTCTGCTAGAACATGATGCCACGGCAAACTATGAGCAAGCTGTAGGACAGGGAGTCGCCAACACCTACGCATGTCGCTTGGAAAACATGCCACGACAAACCTTCACTACACGCCCACCAGCCCAGATAACCCCATTTGAGTGCATCATGGGGCAACAACGGGCAACACCTGCAGAACAACACCCACTAATGAAGATGCCTGACAGAAGCCCAGCTCCAACCAACCATGTACAGCATCCATTAACGAGAGCATCGTTACTCCAAGCCGCTGATGGACGACGAACAACCGACCACCATCAGACGCCAGCGCAGCCCGCTATGCAGCCCCCCTCACTGTCCGGGATACAGTTCCAGAGAACATCAGCAAATCTCACCCCACCCAACAACTCTGATTATCCACAGACAGTACCTGCAGAATCGGAGCTAGAGAAATCACAGAGAACAACCCCACAATGTGAAGAACATCAGACCGCCAAGCAGTGGTGGTCACCAGGAACATCGCAACACAACTATATCGCATCACCGAATCAACAAGAGCAGCAGCATCCAGCGCAGCCGCACCGGTCAGCACAAGGGCAGAATCCAGACCAGTTGCACCAGTCGTCCCAACAGCAGCAGGTGACGAGGAGCAGGCATGGTTCTCGACCTCCGCTGTATGGTATGTACTATGATGCCTACCAGCTTCCACATACTGGCCCTCTACCTCCTAACCCTTACAATCCAACAACGACGTCACCACTCGACGCCATAGTAGATAGAATCTGTGAACTAATCTATCCCATTATTAATATGACTCCAACGGGTATTACCCCACAAAATGTGAGAGATATAATTAGCTCTATTCTTACTTCATACACAAATGGCTTCACAACAAATCAATAATTTGCTGTACTGGAACGCAAGGTCCTTGCGGTCTAATAAAGAAAGTTTTGAGCGGGCCTTAAAAACATATGACGTATCTATCGGGGCGGTAGTAGAAACCTGGCTAAGGCCAGAAGAAAAATTAAAATTTAAAGGCTACAACACAGTAAGATGTGACAGGATATATGGATATGGGGGGGCAGCGCTACTCATTAAAAGATGCATAGATTATAGGACTATACAGCTAGCCAACATAAATACAGCCATCGAGGTCTGTGCAGCTAGTGTCAGAAGCGAACACGCCCAAATAACAGTAGCAGCAGTATATAGAGCCCCCAATACAGTTATCTCCAAACAACAACTGATATCACTCTTACGACAACTTCCGCAACCATATATCATCATGGGTGACTTTAATGGACACCATACAGCGTGGGGAAGTAGCACCACAGATCGAATGGGAAGAATCCTTATGGAGGCGATAGAAGACGAAAATTTGGTAATACTAAATGACTGTTCGGAAACCCGGATTACTAAGCCATCAGAAAGTAAGTCCGCAGTGGATATTACCATTACTTCACCTTCGCTTGCATATCTATACGATTGGGAAGTTCTCCAGGAACCATTAGGTTCGGATCATCTTCCCATCTTGATTAGATCGATATATCGCAGACCGGAAGAAAGGGTACCCTCTCCAACATACAAATGGAACTTGGCAAAGGCTGATTGGACAAAATACCGAGAAACAATAAGTGCACACGTGGAAGAATTTAATATATCAAATGACGGAAGAAAGAGTTATAACTTTATCCTCAAAACCATAGAGTGGGCCTCAAGACAATCCATTCCAGTAAACAAACAGAGAAAGCCATTCTCGCGTTCAACTCCCCCGTGGTGGGACAATGAATGCAATCGCTTGGTGCATGAAAGGAAAGAGGCTCTGAAAAACTACAAAAGGTGCAGCACAGAAGAAAATTATATTACATTTATCAAAATACAGGCACGGACAAAGAAGACATTTAAAGAGAAGAAGAGGCAAGGGTGGAGAAAGTTCTGCGAAACTTTGAATAAAAACACACCTTTGACACAAATATGGAAACGAGTGAAGAGCTTTCGTCGTGCTGTCGAAGACTACCAACGTATTCCAGAGATTAAGTTAGAAATCGCAGAAAAAATACTTGCCAGGCTGACTCCCCCTGCAGCACACAACCACATATGGCTGCAACCAAGCACGAATCAGGAGCACTTGCTTCTCAAACCATTCGACATGATAGAGTTGGAAAGGACCCTATCAAAGTGCAGCAATACTGCTCCCGGACCTGATAATATCTCATACTCAATGTTAAAACACCTTCCTACCTCCGGAAAGGCCATTCTGCTAAGCGCACTAAATAACATTTGGCAAGAAGGGAAGTATACACCTGAATTAAAAACTGCCAGAATAGTACCCCTTCTAAAACCAGGCAAGGACCCCCAAGACGCAGCCTCCTATCGACCAATAACTCTCTTACCGTGCCCTCTCAAGATCCTAGAAAAAATGATCAAACACAGGATGGAGTGGTACATCGAAAATCACAATCTGCTACCAGAACACCAGTTGGGATTCCGGAAAGGTAAAGGAACCAATGATTTATTAGCGCAACTGGTAACAGACATACAAAATTGCCAGAGTAGGAATGGATATCTGTACGCCGTATATATCGATCTGTCTAGTGCGTACGATAATGTCAGCATCCCAGTATTGGCAAATAAGCTAAAACGCATGAGAATCCCTCATAGGTTCATAGGAAATCTGTGCGCTCTGCTCCAAAACAGAATTCTGATCATCAACAGTAAAACAGGCACTGCTGGTCCAAGAGAGACTAGTACTGGGCTACCGCAAGGTTCTACACTATCCCCCTTACTGTTTAATATATATACATCAGATTTAGCCAAGATATTAGCAGAGAACACTTTCATACTACAATATGCCGATGACCTATGCATATATGCGATTGGCAACACCATTCTAGAGGTCAAGGAAGCCCTCGCCACCACTCTGAGAAACCTTGAAAAATGGTTAGTGGAAAATGGAATGACGATTGCCCCTGAAAAATCAGAAGCTTGTATATATACGCGTCACAGACTACCAAATATAACCTCAGTTGACATAGGTCCCTACAGAATACCATACAAAAAGAACGTAAAATACCTAGGATTAATTATAGACTCAAAACTGACCTGGTCACACCACATAAAATATATCTTAACGAAATGTGAAAAAGCTATTAATGTAATGAGAGCTACTACTGGATATTGGTGGGGGACGGATCCACAAACTAGTATACTACTGTATCGAACGCTAGTGCGCCCACACTTCGACTACGGTTGCATATGTTATGGAGGCGCATCAAACAGCTTGATCCAACAACTGGATAAAGTCCAATACAAGGCGATACGTCTGTGTACTGGGGCGATGCCTTCAACTCCTACAAATGCTCTCCTAGTAGAAGCACTGGAACCGCCACTGGAAATACGAAGGCAATATATAAGTTCCAAATTCTTGTTAAGACAATTACAAATGCCTAACAGTGCTTTGACGAAGGCAATAGCAATACTGGAAAGAAACTGCCAAACACTCCACTTCTGGAGACGGAAACGGACACCTCCGCTAGCTACGGCATACTCCGAACTAAAACGATATCAAAACATGATGTATACTCTGTCGAAACTCCCGTGCTTCGAAGCTAGCTATGACACAACAATCATGAAACCTGCAACTATACTGAATATACCATTTAGGGAAAATTCGGTGCTGAATAGAGCTCTATTAGCCGACCATAATGACGCAGAAAATGATGTATATCACATATACACGGATGGCTCCAAGACTGAAGAGGGCGTAGGGTGTGCATATGTAGACACACAAACTGCAAATGTGGGCAAGTACAAACTCCCGAAAGAAGCAACAGTATACACCGCAGAAATGACAGCTATCCTAAAGGCATTACAATACGTGCAAGATATACCACAAAATAATATTATCATCTGGTCGGACTCAAGAAGCGCCATCGAAACACTCCACAATCTGCATACTGGTAATGGGAGAAATATATTGGGGTTTAAAATAATGGAACAAATCCAACACCTACAGGGCACCCAAAAACAGGTACATTTGAACTGGATCAAAGCTCACACAGGCATACCAGGAAATGAATTGGCGGATACATCAGCCAAAACGGCAATAAAATCAGGAATACACCACCACTTAATCCCAGCGACAGACATAATATCTACGATTAGGATCACCATAAGAGATAAATGGAACAACATATGGAGGAAATCGATAGAAAATAAAGGCAAACACTACGGCTGTTTACACCCGACGATACCAACAAAACAATGGTACCAAAGATCGTACACAACAAGAAAAACTATGAGCATTATAGCTAGATTAAAATTCAACCACGGCTGTTTTCCTAAGCATTTGTACAGATTACACCTAATATCATCCCCTCTATGCGGCTGTGACGACACAAGCGAGGGAGATGTAAATCACGCGATATTCTCTTGCAAAAGACACTGGCAGCAGTCAACCAAACTGCTGGAAGACCTACAACAACTAGGCATAAACCTCCCAACAAACATCCTGAACCTTTTAGCTATGAAAGACCAACGAGTATACAAGGCCATTGTAACGTTTATAGAAAAGAACCAAATAAAAATATAAATCAGCCCGAGTTATAAATGTGATGAACATGGTATTGTTACCCATATAACAAAATACTTGTAAAGCAGAATATTTGTATTACCTGGAAATGTATGTATTGTTGTGAAACGTTTCTATAGAAAAATACTTGTTCTACGTTGAAATGTTTGTAATCCTTTAGCAAAATACTTGTATTACTTTGAAATGTTTGTATTATGTCGAAATGTTTGTATTACGTTGAAATGTTTGTATTACTTTGAAATGTTTTGTACCACTTTGAAATGTTTGTATTGTTTTTGAAATGTCTCTATAGCAAAATACTTGTCCTCCTTTAAAATGTATGTATTACTCTGAAATACAATGTAAAACTGGCTGTATGGCCATGGAACCAAGTGCCAATAAACAAAAAAAAAAAAAAAAAAAAAAAAAAAAAAAAAAGGTTATTTCAAACCCTCTACTTAGCAAGAGACTATAGACCTAATGCTCGGGCTGAAAAGAAAATTGAGAGTAGTTTGTAGTCACACCAAATACTGTAAGTGGTAACTAGAATGCCCTTTTCTTTAGCCTGTGAAACGGCAAATATTGTTTGTAAATGGCATTTTAGTTAGGCGCACAAGAGAAACTTCTACTACAACCGCTACAACACGTGTTTCAGATGCTGAATACAGAAGCAAAAAAGCCCAGTCTGATAATTAGTTGTATCATTGTGTTCTTCTGCTGGAAAGTTCACGTAAAGCGGAGGTAGTTCCGTAGCCGCTCCCTCTCCCGCACCGCTGGGTCCTAGCAATGTCGTGCCCCCAGTGGGTCGGTAAATCCGATTTCTTTCTGCATTTCGAAGGGCGTTCGCCGCAGTTTCACCTGCTTTTGTCAGTTTTTGCTTCCACTTTCTTACCATCTACTTCAACATTTCCACATTCAAAGTATAACAATTTTTTTTTTAATTTACTTCTATCATTCTTTAAGTTGTCTTAAATTGTTCGACGTAGTGTATTTAACATTAAATTATATTATTTTGCAACAAGAAAGCAGTGATCGGTGTCTTAGGCCACTCGTCGTGCGCTGACTTGCCGTTTCGTTGCTCGACCACCACGATCTTCTCCACGTGGAATGGGACCGGTGGAGATGCCGGCTGATATATTTTGCCCTTTCCAGCGATCTGTATCGAACGATTTCTACGCCGTTGTACCTCAGTTTAATAGTTTCTGAGTACTAGCCGTTTCAAACTGGATATTTTCCTCGACGTTCGTAATTCTGGATTGCGATCCTGTACCGGACTTACAAAATGTATCCTCGTCAAAAGAAACAAAAGTTGCCGGCAACAAGGTACGAACCCAATACTGCAGCGTGAGACTTCGCTACACTCCGTCCCGCTCACAGAGCTACCACTGACTTGGCTGCTATAAAAACATTGTGACATGATATCTCTGAAACTAACACCCATCACATAAAATTCGTTGAACAGCTACCTAAAAGGATATGCATAAAAACTTATTTTCTCCATCCTCCTCCATATCCACATTTCGAATAATAATAACAATGGAAAATCGAATAAACAGTGACGAAACGTAAATTTAAAGTTATGACGGCGAAAAAAAGGAATATCAATATAAAATTTTCTTGCGTTGTTGAATTTTGTTCCTAAAAAGATATATTTTTCTTTAACGTTAAGAGGCAACGATTCTCTCTCTACTTTCAAGTACGATCAGAACCGTTAAATCCTTATTGTTAGTTTCCTTCAGTTCCACCATCTCGACTTTTCAGGCAGGAAGTGGAGGAAAGCAAGTAGTGTACGTATTTCGAGCACTTAACATGCGACTTACAAAAATTCTACGGTACAGAGAACAGGTAAGATTACAAATTGGCGACTCGTATCAGGGCAAATATAACCTTGCAATTAACACAAAATCTTAAAAAACAACTTATTATTGTATTTTAAAACGATTGTTATTAATTTGTGAAGTGCAGTATGTTTGTTAATTTTTGTTTGATTTGTTGTGTTTGTCTTCTGGTCTTGTCAACACCTGATGCGTTTTAAGTGGTTGCGCAGGCTCCGCGGTCGTTGTCGACGTTATCTTCATTGTATGGGTTGAACCGAATCAATTTATCGATAAATTGACGCGGTTCAACCCGGACAACCAAGATGACACCTGATTCATTTGACTCGGGAATCCATTGAGGACAAGGATCGGGAAAGAATTAGACTATGGCCCTTTTCTAAGGAACTATTTCTTCATTCCCCTGCAGGATATTACCGTTCGTCTCCCGAATACCAGGCCCAGACGCGCTGTATGTGTGTAAAGAGCGAAGGAGGAGTTACAGGATGAAACCAGGTGCTCATTGTGGCCAACTCTTCCGAAGAACACCAAGCAGCCGCCAAGCTTAACTTCCTATACGACGGACAAACCTCCAACGTTGTAGTGTGCCCTAACCTCATACGCAATTCATTTCAGGTTTCTGGATTCAACCCAGGTACCTCGGTCCTGGAAATGTATATTACCGCACTTACTACACTGCTGGGAGAGTATAGATTGACGAATACTACTTCCAGCCCGAGGTTCGAAGCAGCTTAAGCCGCATCAGACTCATTACGCCAGTACGAGCTCAGCCAAAGAGGCACTCTCGTCACATATCAACACGAAATTCACTTCGGCTATCACATGACACCTTGTTCTTCATTAACTGGCGTTACTAGTCATCTAATTACAAGCAAATATTTTGTTTACAGAACATGAGTTAGTGGAGGTTACAACTATGCGACAAAATTTTTCATGAGATACACACTATGTATGAACCGAACTTCTTTGTAGAGGAAATTCTTCAGGCGATGTTAGGAAATCGTCCTTTGGTAAACATAAAACTCATTTCAGCTGACGTTTTTTTCATGCTGATGGTTACTATTTCCTTTGCCTGTTGGCCCAGGCTTGAGTAAGATACTCCAAATAGAAGGCTCCTTACGAAATTCCTATGAGGTGTTTTCCCTTCGCTTTCCCCAATAATGCAAATGTACGTAACTGTTAATGTTTGTTTGTTTTGTAGTTAAGGTTTAAGACTGCTTCGACATCACGGTCATTAGTGCCAGTTACTATTTTATTGTGGTTGACGGTGATTTATGTATGATGAGTGTATTATGTTGTTGTGAATGAATGAAAGGGGCAGATGAAACCTAGTGCCGAACCACTCAGGCCTACTCTTCCGAAATTCAACAAGTGGGCAGCAGAGCTTAACTTCCCCATGCGACCCACGAAACACCGTCAGTAGTGTTGTATGCTCTCACCGCATACACATTGCAGAGAGGCTTGGATTTTGGGCCCAGGATTTTGGTGCACAATCTGCTGATTAGAAATCGTGCACGACCAACCCTCCTATACTACCGAATAAGTCCTAATGAAAATTTCTTCAACCACAAGGACTCGAACCACGAAACCCCACGCCAAGCGCCGCATACCATCACGGTGCCGAAACCACCTAAGCTATAGGGTGGACATTCTTCAATTCATACATATGTTTCATTTCGTTTTCTACATATTGGACACTTGCTTTTCATTTATAATTCGCTTCAAACTTATTAGCAGTGTTATATAACTTACTGAATAATGTAATACTTCTTAATCGAAGTGATACAAAGAAACAGTTGCGCGGCCTATCTGCTGGGAATAGTGGATACAAACGCTGAAAGTAACCAACGAGTCAGATCAGTTTGACAGCATAGCACTCAGTGTCCGACCGATTGTTTGTTGCTTCGGGCTGTTTCCTGGTATCCTGTGACGTATTCAGCCGTCTCTCCTCACTGCCTGTGATGCTGGCTGGCTCTGGAGGCTGGACGAAACACAAAGGCCGGTCCTACCTGAACATCGTACATCACGCCCCGCCCCCCACCCTCCCTCCAGCACCTGTTCCAGCGGCTACACCCACGCCGCTACTGGCCGGCCTTCAACCTGCCCCGGTGCTTCAGCGTCTCCAGCTGACCAGCAACGCTCCCAGACTCAGACACTCGAGCGAGCAAGACCACTGCAAACATTCAGCCACTTCTCGCAGCCCCGGCATCGTCTTGTCCTAGTCTTCTACAGGACCAGTGGCACCTTTAAAACTGCAGCATACGCAGAAATTGCAGTCGCTCCACCCATTAAAAAAAAAATCAATTTTCGTTGGGGTGGTGACAGCTTTCAGCACTGAGCACTATCAACTACGTCAGCGAAATATGACGTCACATTTATCCTGCAAATGACGTGGATTCAAACGACTTACTACAATGCTTCTGATTTACAGTTTATTAAGACTATTATTATTAATTAATACCTTGCAGTGATCTTACAACCCGGAAGTAATTTCTCCACACACACACATATTTATAATTTAACAAATCCTTTGTTGTCTGAGGCATATCCTCACCTCCTTTGGTAACTCAGAGAATCCATTTTAGACGGTGATGTCAACGTAGTTAGGTTGGCTTCGAAGAATCGATTTCTTCATAACCAGGGGTGATAAAGGTTAAACGTATGTGTTTGTTCGGCATCTGATTCTCAGACTATATGTACTGTCTCTGTAGAAGACGTTGTGGTCTTGTACAATAACAAATACACTGCCTCCTGCTTTCTTTAATTACTCTGCCAATTAGTCGTCTACTCACCTTTGCAGTCTATAGAGTCGATATTTACCATCGACGATGCAAGAAAGCTTTCCTTTAAAAATAATAATTATACCTTCTTAAATTTCTGTGAATTTATTCGTTAAATGAGAAGATGCTACTAGATGATGAACTACAAAAATAAATTTAACTCTTCTGTGTATCGAAAATGTTCTTTGACGCATATTCATCTGACTGCTTACAACAAAAATGCTTGATGTTAATTAATATTATGCTTAATGTTATTTAAACTTACACCATGATTGCTTAAAAGGGGCAATCGAACATTCCGAAACTCGTGCGTTGCCATGACAATGGCTCGCAAATCGCACGGCAAAAAGACACAATTCAACATTGCCTAACTGTTACACAGCAATCTATTGAAGCCAACTTTAAATTAAAATATATGTGAAATAATTTTAAATAGTTTAGGAAATTGTTGAATGTTTAATAAGAGCACTGAGAATTACATGAACGGCCGATCAATATTAAATAACGTGTAAATCTCGTAATGTTACGTAAGCTTGCTGAAATGCTGTAAAAGTGAATCTAAAATAGTTTATTTAAATTTATAGTAGTATACGTAGGCAAAATAGATACAGGATGTCACAAACGAAACAATAGAAGTAAATTCGTAACACTGTTTCCCTTTTGTATAGGAACTAAGAGGCCGAAGTGGGATCGCACTAAACACATGAACTATGTTTCCTTATTAAACTGAGTTCGATATAAATATGAGGATATTTTTTTTATAGGCATAGAATGAGTTAGTTTTCCGTTAATGTGTTTTCAGTTTTCCTGTCATTTACTGTCCACAAATTGTAGATATCTTAAGACGGCAACCAGGCTTATTGCGGCAGCAGGCAGAAGCGATAGCTCAACACTTTATCTGGCCTCGCATTCGGTAGGACGGCGGTTCGAATTCCCGTCCGGGCATCCAGATTTGGGTTTTCCATGGTTTCCCAAATCACTCCAGGCAAATGCCGGGATGCTTCCGAATTCCTTCCCATTCCTTGCCCCCCCCCCCCCCCCCATCCTTTCCCGTATCTAAAGACCTCGCTGTTAAGAGACGTAAAGCAGTTAAAAAAATCGACTCTTCAGCCATATCCGACGTCAGGTAGCATCATGCAGAACAACATCCAAACCATGGAAAGTATAAAATGAAATACGTTGGAAAGTGACGCTGTAAGAAAGTAAGAAAGGCATTTTTATTTTTTTATTTTTTTTTGGTTGTTTATTACGAAGGATGACAGTAAATTTTTATTGCTGTCGGGTGTCAATGCTGTTCAGCGCAATGTGATTTAAGTCTACATTACATGCTCCAGACGTGATTAATTTATGTGACAAGTCGCTTGTAATTAACAAACAATAGAATGTGGCATCTGAAGGCTTACGTATACAGTACAAAAACATGAGGTCTCGACAATAAAATATTCAAACTGGCGCAGTAAAAATATGATTCCCATAAAATAGACAGTTTCTTAACATTAATTTTTATTTATTACAGATACTGTACGCGTGGTAAAATACGCAGCTGGGAACGAATACCCTCCACAGAAGCTATCTGCAGAAACTTTGTACGAGGAGCAATCAAAAAGTAAGTTTTACATCGCCATAAGTCAAAAAGTTTAACATAACTGCAAAAACATTACTTTTATTGAAAACTACATAAAAAAAAACAGCAACAACTTTTCTACAGTCTCCGAACAAGTTTTTTCACTTTTCTAAACTCTGTACTAGTTTTGGGAGCGGTCGGCAAGAGCGACGGATTTCACTTCATCTGCGTGGTAGTGACATTTAGTGAGTACGATGTCGCATTGTCATACAGAAGGACAACGGAAACGTCTTGCCTCGAAATAACATCTTCACCATGAACTTCACACTCGTTTGTGAATTTTTGTGACTTAACAGTAAACATCGGGTAGGGGCATTGATTTTTTATGTTGATGACCAAACTGTAGAATTGCTATGATTATTGTTAATAATACTTCATTGCAAGAGTGAGCGAGAGAATGAAAGAGTAGCCTACTGGCGACGGAGGAAGGAAGGTCAGAAGAGGAAATGAAGTTGCGTAGTCGTAGTCCATAGATGGCTGAAACGAGCAGGAAAAAAAAAACTTCATTACTGAAAACTTCAGTCGATTTCGGTATCGATTTACTATGACAGGGCTGCCACCAAAAATTATAAGATCTTATTTTTGTAAAAACTTGGGACTGTGTGTAATAGAGATGCAAAATTGGCAGCATAGCACTATATCTTTGGAAGACATTTGACAGAGTGAGTCATAAAATGATTTTAAATAATTAAAAAACCTAGTGAGTGAATGTGAAAGTAACTTGCTCGGAATATGAATTCTTAAAAGGCAGAAATCAAAGCGTTAGAGTAGGAAATGCTGTGTTAAAACAAGTGGAAGCGAAAATGGGAGAGCCACAGCGCAGTGTATTGGTACCAATGTCATTAATTATTCTCATGAATGATTGTCTTAATGGTTTTCAGTCATAAGTTAGGTTGTTTGTAGTGTGACCTGGACAAGAAATTAGCTGGTTAGTTCAACACAGAATGAAATCAAATTCAAAGAGCATGATTGAAGGATAGGGAAGGAACTGCTTGTTGAACACCTGTATCTTGGTACAACATTTTAAAAATAAATTCAACTGAGCGGGACACATTGGACCGGGAGTAGGAAAAGGTTTCAAAATCCTTTATTTCTTGGAGAGAGTGATGAGGGGATGTACCAGAGAAGCGAGGGAATTGGGTTACAAAACTCTGGTCAGCCTATTGCTGGAATAAGTTATTGTTGTGTGGAACCAACATTTAGAGTATGAAAGGGGATGCAAAGCACGGCATCTTCACTCGTCTCTAGAAATTATCGCAGAACGCAATCAGCAACTGATATGACAAAGGAGCTGGAATTGGTTTCATGGGAAGACAGAAGGAGCATGAACAGAGCCTGTCTTAGTTGATGATGAGGCTTGAAAAAATATTGGTAGATGAATTAAGAGTAGTGCATGGATGGGAAAATAAGATCAGTACCACAAGCTGGCACTCGATTTCACTGAGTCGGTGCTGTGTCGTCGCAGTGGTAGCATTGCTATGACATCTTACCTTACGAAGGCAGCGGAGGTTGCTGCCGAAACGTTGTGGACACAAGAACTAATCCGGCAGAATACCCGACAAGAATTTTTGTCATTTTAATAAAAATCGTGAAAAAATTAGAAATTAAAATTCGTAAATGTCAAAAGCAGGAAATTACAAGAAAGGATAAAATGGGTATGAAGTAAATAGACACTGGACCGTGCTCTATAATGCAGTTAAATATTTCTTTTTCCCTCACTTGTAACGTCATTTCCGATGTCTCAACTGAACCAAAATGTGTTGCTTTCGTTGCCAACTTTGAGAAGTAAGAAAGAAAGTCAGAGAAATAAGGAAATCTTTTGCCTTGTTCAGAAATTATAATGTTACTGGTTTTTTGAGTTTGCTCCATTTCTTGATCTTATTTATGAACAGTAATGGCTAGCTTCTAAAAATTGTTTCTGGGAACAGCTGAGAAGTGTCAGTATAAAATACGAGATGATTTCAAATTCAGAGATATCATTGAAACTGAATACAATATGGAAAGTTTAATTATGGTTTAGTTTGATGTGGAAGACACTGATGAATCAACGAAGTCTTAAAAGATGGCCCTATATTCTTGCAAGTACATACAGCATACTGTGCTGATTATTAATAAATCGAGGATTATTTTTATGGTTTATGCGGTGACATTATGCTACCACTTCACACATCCAACATTTATTTAATATTCACTGCTTACCTTTATATATTTATACTTAGATAGAACTGTTACCTCAAGCATAGTTTCTAATAAACTTATGTTATTACTGCCTGTGTCAGCAGTTTTGTTCACTTGGTTTGTTAATCTAAGGACTAACTATGCAACAGTTATCACACCGGCAGGGAGGAAACAAAACACTGAAACTTAATTCCTCCAAATAATACGATGTCCCTCTTAGACTGAAATCACAATAAATATTTCCACTTTAAACTCAAGTGGATACTAAATTTTGGACACTTTCATCTTTATTTCTCAATTTTTCGACACCACATAAAAATAAAACACGCCTTGTTCACCCCTATATACTTTTTACAACTCCATCAAGACAGTACCTGTATTTTCATGAAAATCACGTTCAACGAAAAATGAATACTAATTTCCTCGCACTTTGATCTTATCTTGTCATCATTTCGACATCACACGAAAATGAAACACACCTAGGTATACGGACTGTACATGATTTGAAACCCTATCAAAGTGCGAACATTAGTTTTTGCATGAATTTCGTTCATCCAAGCAGACAGACAGGCAGAAATTTTAAAACAGTTGACTCCTTTTTTGTAGGTAATTATCAGTTCCCCAAACTCATTTTTTTTTCAAAAATATTTAAATTCACAGACTTTCTTCCGGTTAGAGTCTTATTATATTTATAGATATAGATTTTCACATTGTTTTAAAAAATCTTAGACTGTCTTATACGCATTAATGTCCTGACAGTCAATCAGTCCATGGATGCCATAGATTTACTGTCACCTTATTGCACATCGCTTCCAATCCGTATAGTTCTTCTTCAAGTATGAAATGCTACCATAATTCAGTGACCGTTTTTGGCGTATGGTCACGAGTCTAGAATAGCCCATATGTCACGACAGGTTGACCTGATTTGGCCAAACTCGTACAATTTTGAATCTGTGTTTCACCCTACGGGTCACTGTGCAAAACGTCAATAAAATCCCTTGAGCTTGCAGAACCTAAAGTACTGACAGATCATCAAACACGAACAGAGACGATTGTGCTATCGAATAGTTTCAAATATATAAGTTGCTAGACTCGAACTGACTGTAATATAAGCTTGACTTGTAAACTTAATGAATTCACTCTTGCGATTAAACTGTGCACACAACCTCTACTTTCTAATATCTTTGGTCACTATTAATAAGTGAGCGAAGGCCGGTGTGTGACGTCAACGTTCTCCAACCTATAGCTACCTAGGTGAGTCAGTGATTGAGCGAGTGCGCTTACGAAATTATACAGTAGGTTATGATTCTTCCTTCTCCTCAATTTTTATTTTTCTTCCGGAATATTTACCTTCACTTTATTCCCATAATACTTGTATCCACTGTACCTGCACAGTAAAAAAATCTTTTTTATGTAATAAATAGGTGTTTACAGCTCTTAATAACTTATGTAACTGTTTCTTGTTTAATAGCAACCTAAGTATACTTCCATTTCAACTAAATAAATACGCCAGCCCCATTCAGTACCTTTTGCTTTTATCAGTACTTTACAGTCGACTTTCAAATTACTTTCAGTATACTGTTACTGACACTTTAACATTCTCTCTCTTCATTTTATATCTATATATTACAAATAAGGCAGAGTGATATATATATATATACAGGGCGTTCGCCGGAAAACGCTACCCTCCCAGTCTGTTGCCGTCGGCAACTTCCTCGGTCAGTGGAGCCAGCAGTTTCCGCCACGCGGCACCGTGAATCACCGCACTGTTTAACACCTCCGCTGCCCCAACAGTGCAGTGCAGTGACCCTTACATTGTTAAGAACGGTTTCTTTGCATTGTAGATAGTTTGTGACTTCAGTCTCTTATTAATCAGTGTTGTGAATAAACGTTTCTTTGCGGTTTGGCTGGTTTGGGGCTTCATACTCTTATTAATCTGTACCGTGTTTGAGTGTGAGTAAAATTATGGTACGTTACAGTTTGCAACAAAGAATATTTCTCTACGATACATATGTGAAGAAGAAGTCGTTTAAAAAGTGTCGCAGTAAATTTCGTCGCGAATTTCCTGGCGCTTTACTGCCAGCTAAATCAACAATTCTGCGTCTGGTTAAAAAAGTAAGAGAAACGGGTTCATTTTTTTTTAACAAAAAGAGACTGTCGGTCAACCGTATTCTCACAGAGGAGAAAATTGACGATATCGCTTTTCGACTAGAACAGTCACCCAAAAAATCATTAAGTCAGTTAGGGCAGCGTGTGTCTCGAAATATGTTCAGAAGATGTGAAATGTGCATTACACAAGAGGGTCAACACTTCCAGCATCTTTTATAAGGTAAGCTAATGAATTACGTCACATTTAAATGCTTAGCACACAAGTTTATGAAGCGTAATTATTATGAAATAGTCCGCGGCCGACGGTCGAACAATGCCGGAAACTGACCGCTCGCTCGCCGGGAGCAGTTTCTTCCTTGTAGCGCTAACAGTGGGTTGCGTTTCCCGGCGAACGCCCTGTATATATATATATATATATATATATATATATATTTGGCACTCGGCCTAATAACTATGTGGACTCAGTGTATTTACATATGACATATGTTAACAAGTATTCCAGTATTTGTCTGATTAATCAGTTGTAGGACAACATACTAGGGATGGCAATTCTTCCAAAAAAATGATCGATTCTTGAATCGATTCGAATCGAAATTTGATAAATCGATTCACTAAAAAATCGAGGTCTAAAAGATCGATTTTCTAAAAATCCATCCGGGATTCCGAAAAAACACCTCACGTAATTAAGACATTTATTTCACAGATTTGTTGGTTACACAAAATCGTTTTGAAATGACATAGTTTAAAGTTCCCGGTGCCTAATGTCCAAGCTTTTTAAAATGATTTTTTTTGCCAGAAAGTATAGGATCATACTTCAGGTGCAAAACTGCTTGCGATAAACAGTGTTTCAATTCTTCGATTAAACCCTGACTTTCGTGTGCAAATGCATTACATGTAGAAAAAGTTTTTTCACATTCGATTTTACGGGTGAAATATCGATTCACTGGATCGATTCAGTAGTATAAATGGATTTAAAAAAATCGATTTTTTGGTCCAAAGATCGATTCCTCGATTAATCGATTACAGATCGCCATCCCTACAACATACTACACGCAACATAACACTAAACACCCAACCCCTCGTCCGGACTCGAACCGTCGACCCTCGGCACTCTAGCCCGTGCTATACGGAGGCCGGAATCTTTTTATATCTGTTACACCTGCGTTCAAATACCAGAATAGTTGAAAGAATTTAAAGCTGAGATATGTATGGGGCAAATGTAGGAGAGTGCAGGAAAGGGGGAAAATGGGTGTGTAGGGAAATTGCCACCGGAGGGTGAGCTCCATTTCAATTAAATTAATTTAATTGAAATGCATTCATTACTGATTTTATAGCGCTTTTTACGATATCAAAAATCATTGACATTCTAATCAGTGACGCTGAATTATTTTCTTTCTCTCCCTTCCAGAAATGCTCCAGTCACAACTTACAGATCCCAGTTCAACGATAAAAAAAAAACTCTCTTCTCTCTGAATGACAACATGCTTATATTAAATTAGGGGACTCATGTGTGTCACATCTCAATTTTCTACCATTACAGTTCTTTCCTCCGACTGTTCCCTCTACTAACCAATCCCGCATGTCTTACAATGTGACCCACCATCCTGTCTGTTCTTTCTGTAAGAATCTTCCAGAATTTCTCTCCTCACCCTTCCACTCCAGAACAGGTTCACTTTTCGTCTCTAGTTTCCTCATCGCATCTGACTAACGAGCCTGATTGGTGAGCAGTAAAGCATTCGGGAGGACCGGGGTTCAAATCCCCGTCAAGACATCCAGATCTCCGTTTTACATGGCTTCCTAAAATCATTCCTGTTGATACTGATATTGTTCCCACATATAACATGATCGAATTCCTTAACCTTCTTTATCCTGACTTTCTTGGGAGTATGAACACCGAAGATTTGAGATGCCACCAAGTGGTCAAAACTCGCATTGCTGTAGCGGAGGAAGCATTTAATAGGAAAAGGCGGATACTAACTGGAAAAATAGACAAAGCACTCAGGAAAAGACTTGGACAATGTTTTGTATGGGGCGTGGCTCTTTATGGGGCGGAGACGTGGACACTGAGGCGAGAAGATGAAGAACGGTTAGAAGCGTTTGAGATGTGGATGTGGAGGAGAATAGAGAGGATAAGCTGAGTGGATAAAATAAGTAATGTTGAAGTACTGGAGAGGGTTACTGAAAGGAGAAAAATAAGTCATAAAAGAGAGAAAGGAGAACTGGATGGGACACTTACTGAGAGGGGTGTGCCTGATAAAAGACGCCTTGAAAGGTCTCGTTTGTGGGAGGAGAATAAGAGGAAGAAAGAGATGCAAAATTACAGACAACATCAAGGAAAACGGCAACTACATAGACCTTAAGAGAAAGGCAGAAGAGCATGGAGAGCAGCCAAGTTTAAAAGCCGCCACAGGGCAGAAAAGTGATAATGATTATGATCCTGACTTTAATTACTTCAACGAAGTCACTCAGTGATCGTGAGATAGCGTAACTTTGTGTGTTTTCTCTGTTGTTTATCTAGTTGTTGTGTGACTGGGCTCGGAGTCACCACAGTGCCTGTTTCGACGGGTTCTTCCTGAGCGCGGAGGTCGTTCGCCTGAGGTGGGTGGACGCAGTCTGTGCAGAGCAAACACAGCTGGCCTTGGCGCGCTGCAATACCTGCAGTCAGCGACATCTGCTGAGCCTCACCGGCCAACAGTAAACAACCTGCGCCGCGTTTCAACTTCTCGGTACCAGCAACACCGCTGATTATTTTTCAGCAACTCGTCTTCTGCTTCTAAATCTCCCGCGAAGCAACCGCTACGCCGCTTCTGTCGTGCAATAAAACCGTCGTATTTAGCAGCCAGCCTGTCCGATGAAATGAACATATAAACTCCCAGTCTTCACATCATATACACGAGTAACTTTACAAATACACAACAGCTGATTCACTACAATGTTTTCTGACGTAGTAATATGAAGATGTAGAGTCACCAGTTTTGAGCTTTCCAACACAATAGAATGTGAATATGTCTGCGTAACAAGGAAGCCACAAGTTCCAACCATCCAGATTTCGGTTTTTCATGGTTTTCCGATATCACTCCAGGTGATTGTCGGTTGAATTAATATAAAAGACCAGAACGAAATTCCTTCCAGTTCTTTTCACCCTCTAATGAGCTGAAGGGCGAAAAGCATAAAGCCCCAAGAAAAAACAAACAAGTTGTTTCGCTGAACTGACGATGTAGAGGAAACTCGATCGAGCCCTGATCAAGGTCCATTTATGTGAATTTATATCTCGCCAATGTTAAGGGTGAAACAGAGAATCCTCCAATTTTTTGACGTTTAGTGTGAAGAGACGGGGCAATTCAGATACACCTATAGGGGACGGAAGTTTGGCTTCAGAAGTCCACCAGGAAGGACGGGGAGCAGGCGGATGGTTCAGGCCAAGAGGATCTACTTCTTCAGCAAGCTCCTAGGAATCCTGAAAACTGCCCAGGGTTGCAACGCATATTGAAAACTAACGTAACGACGCTGAAAGATGATTGAACGATTGATGATGGTTACTTTTGTCATACACGCTGTATTATTAATTTCGTTTAGCTGGTAGAGTGTAAACTAGAGTTAGGGAACAGAGGTGAACGGTATGCAATCATTTGTAGAAATAGTTGAAGTAAAATTTAAATCTGGTATTTTGGTCCTTATATTACTTTCAGATTTATTTGGTAGTAAGTTTGAAATGTGTTTTTATACGAATTGTGTTTAGTTAGTTTATTAAAAAAGATTAAAATTTATAAACTAATACCACAAAACGAAACATAAGTGGATCTCAAATACCAACCATTCGCGTAGTTATAAAGTTTGAAAACCAACTATTTCTCAAGTTCATGTCGCAACAGTTATGCAGAGAATAGAATAAGTAAAAATAAAAACCAATAGAATGATGAAACCTGGAATAACAATAATGTATGAATACACATATATTTGCTGTCGAAAGCAAGAGTTCCGGACCGTAGCGAGCAGGTTATAGAGACGGCTAGACCTGCCGTGCTCTATGGCGGGGAAAGCCAGTTGCACAAGGCTGCCCCCATTCCTCAGAGATGACCCCACACGTGTATCGTACCACCTCGGCAAGGCGAAGTGATCGCCTTTCTACTACCGCCCTATCAGCAAAGTGAAAAGCCTCAGCTTCACACAGATACAGGTGCGTCTGTTGCTGTGCAGACCAGAGGAAACGAACCCCGACCAGACACCTGCGACGCTACTCACTACAACTGGTCTGGCATCAAACACGGCGTCTGTCCAAGTACGCCGCAACTTATTTCTGTCAATTTGGACAAAATGCTCTTCATAACGGCAGTTACTTAACACAAAGCAGAAACGTGGGTAGAAATTGCTGTCAGATTAGACATCACTGGCGCGTACTTGTAGCATTATAGCGGCCCGTGAGATTCAATACACTTTTACAAAATATATTTATTTTATAATGGAGAAAGTAGTGAAAACCAATTTATTAAAAATTACATTAATTGTGCATCCATATTTTCAAAATTTATTTCATTTATATTTATATGTATATCATTTTAAGTGTTATATATTGCTTTAAAATTTGCGTTTAGTATCATTATTATTTTATTATCTATGTTTACGTGCTATGGTTAAAATACTACTATCGAACTTCTCTGCACGCATTCATTAACTAGAGAGATATAACAAAACAAGAAAGAAACGAAAAAATGTTGTACTGGCACTATCGTGTTTTTGGATCCATTTTACCTGCGTCGACAACGAATTGATTTTTATGACATTTTGCTTAACGTAGTCCTTAATACCTTAATAATTCGTTGTTTCTGTTTTTTAATGGAATACTAGCTTTAAAACAATCAGTATGTATTTTTTTTATTTTGTCTTCTTGAACATCTACTATGTAATTTCCTAAGCTTACTCCCGATAGCTATTGGCTGGAGAACGGTGTCACGTGTCAGTCTTCATTCGCAAATCAACAGCCACCAGAGATATCATTAGAAGAGATTCGAGGTTATGTCGACAGTTTAATAGCTAACCAACTGCTACCAAATTAATTGCCACAATACATTCATTATGTTTGCTTTTCATAGCGTTTTATAGTTAAAAAAAATATTGATAAATTTTACGTCTGAAAAAACGTGGATCTGCCTTTCAGTAACATGTTGCTAATGGAAGCGACATAAAAAAACTAAATTACTCATGGTCTCTGCTGTAACCACGAATGCCTATTGTCATTTCGGCTTAGGATAAATTTCAATTTAATTAAAACTTTCACTAATGTTGTTGCTTCACCAAAGTTTATCCATTACGGTTTATTTGCATTTAGATATTTTACTGACCACTTTCGTTAATGATCTTTGTTCATGTTCTTTGTACGTGAGTTATTAGATTATTCTAAGTGGACATCAGACCAAATATGTACGAATCGACTATTCTCGCAGTTCATTTCTTTGGAGTTGCTAAACTGTTTAATAATATGGAATGTGAATTAAGTTCTCTGACCGTTACAGATACTGCGACCAATGGTTACATAATGAGTGTTTGCCCAGTCTCAATAAAAAAAAACAACGTGATGCTTTCGAAGCAAACAGGAATTCTTCAAATTTTGCAGAGTGATCTTAGGGTCAAATACAAGTCAAGATTGTATTTCAGCAAGTGCAAGTCTGTGACCTTTGAAACAATTATACGATAGCGCGATTGTCCCTGTCCGTGTTTAATACCTACTTCTGTTAATACTTCTGAGTTCTTCAAGCTCAACAGATTTTATTCAACCTAAGGGTGAAACACAGGTCAGCCTGTCATAATCTTTGACCCTAGGAAATGGAACTATTCTAGACCAGTTACGATAAACAAAAAGTGGTCACGGGCTTACACTAGTTTGGACAATAAATAAACAACACGTCATACCTGAAAATCTAATAATCATTAATAAATAAGCCACAACAACCTGTTATTAATACTAGCCTAAACAGTAAATTGGTGACTTGGACAACATGATGATGTTATTTGAAAATCGTCACTTTTCTTTCTTGTTTCTGTGTTGATAAGAATGTGTTTTTCACACAGCAACCTAAGGTATCTCTGAAACATTTTTTTCGATTCCCTCTATCAATTATGTCTCTGAAATATTCCCGCTGATTTTATGTTATTGAGTAACTTAATCAGAGTCAAGTTTCATAATTTCTTGCCTCCTGAATATTAACAATGAATGCAGGAACCGAGTATCACAAATGAGTTAACAACCCTGATCGGGTATCAGCTCTAAACATTGTTTTTCCCAGGCTAATTTAAAATTTTGTAACCAAAACGGTATAACGAATTTTAAAATGTACTACAGCGTGTTAATGGTGCCCAAAGAGACTAAAGTTATCGTTATGTAACGATGCTTTTGTAAACCTGAAACTGAAAATATCGTAATATCACAGGCAATAACTCAAGAAGAAAAGGTGCTCCAGAACACTAGTTGTATGAAGTCAAGTTTTAGTTTGTCGAGATTTGTTTGGAGAAAACATCAATCAGAAACTTAAAAGTGACCTGTGTTCACAAGAAAGGTATCCCATTTAAAAACTCTACCTCAAGATTCAAAAAGTATTCCATGTCCACAAAAGAGCTAAACAGAAGCAGCAGTTACGTTAATTACAGGTATTATTACTTCCTCTGGAGGCCTAGTGAGGTGTGAGGGAGGACCTGGAGTGTTGCCCCGCCCTCCTCTGGAATGCGCAGGACTTGAGGACTGTTTACTCTGTGCTCGAGACCAACTCCCCCCGCGAGCGACCATCAGTGTGAACCTCGAGTTACAACAATATTTAAGAAAACCAAGATGACAGCTCGGACGATAATTAGCACTGTTGTGAGCACCCCACCCTTAAGAACCAATAAACAACAACTGCAGAGGGTTCAAAAAAGGGTTGCTAGATTTGTTTCTGGAAATTACCGCAGAACGCAATAAGTAACAGATATAAAAAAAAAAACTGGAATGGGATTCACTGGAAGACAGGAGGAGGGTGAAGAGGGTCATGGGATTGTTCGAGGCGTATATTGGTGATGGGGCATGAAAAGGTAATGGTGTAAGAATGAAAAGTAATGATGGAACGGAAAAGATTACCATGACCACAAGCTGGCACTCGATTTCAGGCACAAGGGTGTAAGAACATTCTCTTTTTTAGGTAAGGGTGTCAGGGATTGGAATAAGTTACCAAGAGAAATGATGAATAACTTACCAAAAACGTTGGAAGAATTTAAAGTTAAAATTTGTAGAGGGTAAATGTAGGCGGGTGCAGGACAGGGGGGAAGATGGGTGTGTAGGGAAATTGCCCCACGAACGTGCGCTTCATTCCAATTAAATTAAATTAAACAAAAATGCAGTCAAACTGCGGGTGATATTACAAACCGCAATAACTCAGACTTAAGCAACAGCTTCCGGGAATCACATCTGCTCGTTAGCCATAAGAAATATAAAACGCTACTGCGAGACTATTGATGAAGGAAAGTCCATTTTAATTCACGGCACCAACAGAAAACGATTAGGTGGCACATCACGCCTAATGATTTCCCATCATCGTCCAGCTGTCAACTGACGCATACTTTCCGGGCGTAGCGCATGATCCGCTCATCATTTCAACAGTGATCAACACTGAAAAGTAAACACAGGATCTCTGCAACCTAAAATATTTCAATCCTTGGTTAGTCAAGGTCCGAATTACAAAAACTTCCTCATTGACCCTGGAACGTTCATAAAACAAGCAGTCCAAGGGTATAAAGGTTTAGTCAAGGCGTATGAATGATATGATCTTCCAAACCAATAATCGTGAAATCTAGACGCGGACAATAAGTTGAACGAACATCGCCCAGCAAAAAGGAAATTAGAACCGTTAAATGTAAGGATGAGGTGATGTGAAAGACCAAGGTTCAAGTGGACTGATGAATTGAAGGAAGATGCCCGGAAAATAGATATTTCAGCGGCGGAGAAGGAATGGAGAAACAGAGATCTTTGGAGAAAGCATTGGATTGGCTACGGTCCGGGATGCTATTGCAGTAAAAAAGAAACATATTTCTTGTTGAAATACTTGCTTCGAGATTGCTATGAACAGCGTCTTTCCGAAACTAACAGGACGAATGTTTAACGTAACATGAACATACCGATACCTTTCCCGAACAACATCTTCAACTAAAAATGAAGCCTATGAAACAGAAGCAACTGTGATTTGTGATAACTCTATCAGCTAGACACTGGGTTGGCAGGCCATAAATGAGGTCATTCCACCTAGAAACAAAGAGGATCGATATAAATGAACGGGCACAAATAAAACACTTTTAATAATTGCAAGTAAAGCCAAGAAAATGACGGTGGTGTGTAAAATTTGTGTGAATGTCTTCATGTGACAATGTATTTTCTCTTAATATCAAAATGTAACGATATTGTTAATAGTTCGTTTTTAAAAGGATGTGTGTCTTGGACGCGTGAAAAATGTAATAACATTGTATTCCTTTCTTTTCACCAGGTTGCTGCGGTTTTGTTTGTATTCACTCAGTTTGCAGGATTTATCTGCCACATGTACTCTCTCGTTACTCGGCTCTTGTGGGGTCGTGTCTAGTGATAAGTTTTTCGCGAGTATAATGCTTAGCTGTCGGTATGCAAAACAAAAGTGTTAAAGTGACAACAAACGTAATTCGTACAGACGAATACCTACATGTACAAAAAACCACATGCAGTAAATTAATACAGTTATAACATTTATAAAACATATTTTGAAGTAAAATATTAAGAAATAATCCCACAGCGTTTCAGCAACATTCGATCTATCCTACCGACATCTATCCGTTCACGAAAACAGCTACATGTGTTCTATCTGTGTGCATAATAAGCAAAGAAGAGTTAGATTATTAGGTACACAGATAGAACTAAAGACTGATTGCGATTATAGCGCGGGCAAGGAATTATTTTTTGAAGAATTCAAATGTAAATATCTTCCATAACCATCTTATATATATATATATATATATAAATAGACGTGTGTTTTCCTATATTTCACTTTTCAGCCACCACTACCTAGCACAGATCACTGATGTTTGTGGGTGGAAGTAGCATGGAGTCTCCTGTCGTGCACAACGTTGGCCGAATGTCGACAGATGTGGGGATGTGGGAGATATAATGATTAAAGTAGGTCAGTGCAGGGCGTTTTCACATTTCGACCAAAGACTTGTGTATCCTTATACTTCTCTTACCTGCCACAACTACGTAGGATAGACCATTGATGTTTGTGTGTGCTAATAGCATCGAATCTCCCATCGTGCACTATGGCGGTTAGATGTCGGTAGCTATGGAGGTGTGGGAGATATGGTGGTTGATAGTGGTCGACCTGCGGCACTTTCATATTTCTACCGAAGAATTATGTGTCATGGTGTATTACTTTTCAAAACTAGCTAGCGCAGATCACTGGTGTTTATGTTTGGTAGTAGCACAGAGTCACCCATCGATCACAACGTTGGCCGAATTTCGGTAACTATGGGAGTGTGGGAGATACGGTGATTGAAAGTGGCCGATCAAGGATATTTCGTATTTCGACCAAAGACATGTGTCTCCGTATATGTCACTTTGCTGCCACAACTACATAGCGTAGACCATTGTTGTAGAGGGACTCAGTATCCTACAGTCAGCTTACCTGTGCAGATGTCTCGACACATGATGAAGACGACGGAGCTAGTCGTCGAAATATTGTGTTTTCAAAACACTATCCGGCGGTACACCCGTCAAGACTTCATTTCAAGCATACGCCGGGAAAGTCTCCGTTCTTACACCTTTACGTTGATTGCTTCTAGACCGGACTGTTTGGAAAACGTTTTTTCTTGGTGAAGATTAGCATCTGCCCCCTGTTCATATTTATTAGGGAAATCTAGCTGTACCTTTTCGCTATGCTGTTACACAAGGCACTTTTGTAACGGCCTTTGCCATGGCCAAATTGCAAACAGAATACATTATGATTAATGTCCCATTTCCCGACATTGATTATGAGTTATATCGTTGGCTAAAGGTACTGTACAATGGAGCGTTGCTGTTTTTTATATCAAAGATCCCTGCTCCCTGTAGCGAAATGCCTTGGAATAAACCTGAATAGTATCAATTTCATTCGTTGAAGTTCTGTTTCGTATTACTCGACATCAGTATAGGGAAAACCACCGGATGTCTCGTCTCAACGCATGGCCACTTGAAGACCTTCAGTGTGGTCTGTATTAGACATAATTACGAACATAAAAGTACCGCTAGCAGTAGGCGATACTTGATTTATATCTCTACGTCACTCTGCAACCTTACAACAAGAAAATTGATTTCAAGGTGAACTAAATAATAATAATTTCACTGGCTCATAACCAGGTGAAATGAAATATAGAATGAGGAAATATCGAAGAAAAATCCGTTAATATAGTGGAAGGAAAATCCATAAATGGGTTTTCTAGCACTGTTATTATATACGTTTCCTGCATAACATTTGATGCTACGATAAATGATCTCAACTCACACTGTTTCGGTAAAATTATTCTCAACTTCTGCGTTGCTGATTCTCACGACGAAGAAGTAGAGACTCTGAACGTTGCTGCTTGAGAAGTCATCTACCAGATTATTATTATTTGCCAGGGATAGTAACTACGATACATCTGCGGTAACAAAAACTAACTTACAGTCAGGATAGGGAACAAAAAGGAATATGTTGTATCTAAACTCCCTCTGAAATCAATTGCGTAATAGAATTTAAGGTACTCAAGCAGATATAGATACAAGAATCTTGTGCAAATTTATAGGGATTAAATATTTCATAAAACGAAATTCTTTTTTATTTCGAATATCTCAATACATTCGGTGATTCATCAATGTATGCTATTCGTGATATTTACGGTAAAGAGATAAACTGTAACAGTTTTTGGTAATGATTTCAAAGACTAAGTGAGTAAAAGGCTATTGGGCTAAAGGGCTATCAGAAAATAAGATAAAACACTCGAAGAAGTAATCATCGTCATGAATTGATGTGGGCTCTTAAAGTCATCCAGATAGTACAGTCTTGCGCGATCCTCTGCCAGCTAACCCTGCTTACGTCTTTGTTCCATCGGTATGGTGGTCTATTTCTTGGTGTCTGGTGATCTCTTCGAGTCCCCTTCAGCACCGCTTTTGTCCATCTTTGTCTTCCTTGCGAGCAACTTGGCCCGCCGACTGCCACTTCGTGGTGGCCGTCTACTCTAAGAAGCCAGAGGCCTTTGTAAGTGGTCTGATGTCGACTGCTCTCTTCTCCTCTTTTATAGTGAGACCTAGCATTAATGTTTTCACAGAATTTTGCACTGTTCTAAGTTTCTCTTTTTTCTAATTCATTGAGTGTCCAAGTCTCACAGCGTTAAGTCATTATTGGAAGAATGAAATGGTCATAAGTATTGTCTTCAGATTTGTGACTATATTTGACTTCAGGACTGTACAGCGCTTCGCCATAACAAAATAATTATAGTATTAATTGATTGACAAGTATGGTTTTATCACTTTGGGGGCGGTCTGGTAGCTCAGTGGCTAAGGCCACTTGCTTTCAAAACTTTCGCTGCTCCGGTCCCGGGTTCGAATCCCGGCAGGCGCAAGAATTTTGAGAGTTGTGTTTCGTCATGCGAGCTATGCCAGGACGCTCCGTGGTTCGGGTTCCACGTTAAACTGTAGGTCCCAGAGGAAAGGAACTGGCCGTCCTACCTCTTACACAGTGGCTTAGTATGCCTCCTTCGGGAGGATATAACCAACCTTCGGGTTGTGGACTAAGTTAATTTATTATACGAGGGACAGTAAAAAAGTTCCAGGAATTCTGTCGTAGTGTTGGCATTTTTGATGCAATTCTTATGAGTTTAACAGGTCTGAACTGGCCATAACAGGCACTGACTGACTGCGTTGTAGCTGAAGGTAGATCTGTGTGGTAATTAGTGTTGCCAACTTAGTGGATTTTCCATTAAAACTGGTGGTTTCGACCCCCCATTTAGTGGAGAAATATTGCTTTTAGTGGCTAGTGGTTTTTTTTTTTTAGTGGTTCAGTAGAATTCAGTTTCAATTAAAACCGAGCGTGGTGGTGTAACGGCTAGCGTTCTGGCCTCGCATTCTGGAGGATGGCTGTTCGAATACCCGTCCGGGCATCCTGATTTGGGTTTTCCATGGTTTCCCAAATCACTCCAGGCAAATGCCGGGATGTTTCCTTCAAAAGGCCAAGGCCGAATTCCTTCCCATTCCTCGCCCCCATCCTTTCACGACTCTAAAGACCTTGCTGTTAGAGAGACGTTAAGCAGATAAAGAAAAAAAAGTTTCAATTAATGAAAAACCAAAATTTAAGCCATTTACACTTTTCGAAATATATTTCTGCCTTATTTCAGTAGTATTTACTTTTACTGCGTAGGAAACATTGAAGTTGACTGAGTTTTCATTTCATTACATGTTAAAGGTTACAATAACAGCTAATTGAATTAATTATAATCGATTAAGGTTTCTAAGAATATTTAATCGATTTCTTCCTTTATTTTAATTATTAATGATCATTTATTAAAAAATTGTACCTGTTCCGTATTATCATGATCACAGATTTATAGTTTTTAGTCAAAAATGAACACTGACTTTGTGATATTCAACTTTACAAACTATTAAACCATTCAAGTTCTACTAAACATGGTGTTTGTGCAGAAAATATTAATTATTTTCAACCAATAAAATTAATTGATGAAAATTATTAATAGAAACGTTTGAATAGATAAATATTTTCAACTACATATCCCTTACTCGATCAATGACTTTGAAACACCTCGTAACAGTGGTGGATCTAGGATTTTGGTTTGGGGGGACTTGAGTGGATTTCATTTGGGGGGAGGGCTTGAGCAGATTTTGGTTTGGAGTGGGCTTGAGCGGTTTTCGTTTGGGGGGGGGGGCTTTATAGTCATGCCGCCCTTAAAAGATCATCTGAAGAAGATTAGCCAAAAAAGAATAGCAGTTGATTAAATAATTTGTTGATGATTCATTGAATTACTACTCTCATATTGATGTGCTGATCAATTATACAGAAATTTAATGTGTATTATGTAATAACTGAGGTAATTGTATTAACAATATGCCCATTATTTTCTTTCGTAATAACGAAATATTTGTTTAGTGGGAAATTTAGTGATTATGAGAGTAGCGCCGCTATTTTTTTAGAGGTTTTCTGGTGGTTTTAGCAGTTGAATCTGGTGGGCAGCTAGTTTAACGGTTGGCAACACGGATCAGTTTGTCACAGTTTGAGCAAAGGGCGAACATCAAGTTCATGTGCCCTTTTTACGTGCAAGTTTTGAAAAGACTGAGGGAAGCAATCCGAAGAAAACGTCCCGGCAAATGGCAAGGAGGATGGTCACTGCATCACGACAATGCTCCTTCCCACACATCGATTGTTGTGCAGACATGTCATGCAGAAAAAAAAAAAAAATTCCAGTCCTCTACCAGCCTACCTACTCACCGGATTTAGCGCCATCGGATTTCTGGCTCTTTCCCAAGATGAAAATTGACCTCAAAGGTAACCATTACAATGACATTCCGGGAACTTTTTTACTACCCCTCGTATATTCATTTGGGTAAACTAGGACCAAATTATTTTTTTTGTTTGGCTTGAATTAGCCTATCAGGCCCACATTTAATGACCTCGGAGTCGACGACACGTAAACCCATAAGTTAAAAAAAAATGTACATATACCCGTTTTTCAACTAGGGTTGTTAGCCTTAGAGACGACCTACAGTTTAACGTACAATCCGAACC
Source organism: Vandiemenella viatica (assembly GCA_031002005.1). Lineage (NCBI taxonomy): Eukaryota > Metazoa > Arthropoda > Insecta > Orthoptera > Morabidae > Vandiemenella > Vandiemenella viatica. The sequence continues at coordinate 40,679,359 of CM061920.1, read as the reverse complement.
ACGAAAGCTTTGTGGCGTACTTCGCACTACACAGTAAGCTTTGCCAGAGATGAAGGGCTTATGAAAATCTACGTGGAGACTGGGATTCGAACCGCGGACTTTTCGATCTCCAGTCAGACGCCTCAACCATTTAGCCACCTGGCCGCTCCTTTATGAGTTTTATAAATGTCATGTAACATCATAAATAATTAGAACTTCATAATTTTTTTCGATCAAACACTAAAAGACTAAACAAGTAATTTCTTTCATGTAGTATGAATTAACCTTTAACAGAGCGGGTTTCTGTTGGTTAGCTGCGCTTCGTGGTTCGTGATAAATATGATAGTTTCTAAGCTGTCGTGGTAAGTATTCCCTCTTCACTATGGCCACTCCGCTCTCCTCTGGTCGCGCCCTCAGCAGATAAAACAGGAGACGACTTAGCAGGCTGTGTTGCGGGCTCACGAAGTGCAAACAGGTTGTGCGTGTCCTGCTGGGACGCAGCAAAGCAGCACCAACAACTTCGGAATAGTCTCTTCTCTCCCAGGACTGCTCAGGACTCAGACTATGTGGAGTATCCCGTCCAGGGTACCACAGGGCAACAACCGATGTCTAAATAATTTTCAGTGGTATAGGCTGATGATATACACTGGATAGGGAAGTACAACGGGACAAGACTCGAACCCTCGCCCCCGCGTTCCAGCCGTCCTGATTACGGTTTTTAGGCGGTTTCCGCAATCATCAAGCTGAATCCAAGGACTGTCCCAAATCTCCGATCCCCTGAACAACACGTTTTACAAACTAAAGTATACCTATCAAATTATCACCCACAGAACACAGTTACATGCTTCGCTAACAGATGGCAGCGCTTACTTCCTCCACTAGCGCAGTGCGGAAGTAAGCGGGCTCTTAAACCTCTGCCATTATGTGGGTGAACTACCACCTCGAGGATCTCCCGGTAACGCCTAATATGATCTTCCGATATGTGCACATTGCAAACGGTAACAAGTGAATACCACTATCCAGAAAGCAAAGAAGACACAAGTTATTGTAATCAGCAGGTATCTACTATTAATGCAAAAGCGGCCAATCGGCATCATAAGCATTCGTTTCTCACAAACGTCTATCCTTTATGGTACCTTTAAGGTAAAAAATAATATCTCGCTTGATTTTAAATTAAACTGGTATAGTTAAATGCGTATTTAATAAGAGTTACCGAGCTTGGCGGTGTAACGGTTAGCGTTCTTGCTTCGCATTCGGGAGGACGGCGGTTTGAATCCCCGTCCGGGCATCCAGATTTGGGTTTTCCATGGTTTTCCAAATTACTCCAGGCAAATGCCGGGATGCTTCCTTCAAAAGGCCATGGCCGAATTCCTTCCCATTCCTTGCCCCCATCCTCTCCCCCATACTTTCCCGTCTCTAAAGACCTCGCTGTTGAGAGACGTAAAGCAGTTAAAAAAAATTAATAAGAGTTTTTCAGAAAGTTCATTGACACTGAGAATTAAAAAGAGGAGGAGTTAGCATAATGTCTTTGGAGCACGCAAAAAGAGACCTTGCGTGCAGCACGGAGAAATGAAGCTGAGTTAGGAGTCGTTATGTAGAAATAGCCGGCCCGCCAGTGTGTCTGCACTACTGCGTTGGATAGGTGCGACACAGTGGGCCTCGGTTCAAATCCCGGGTCACGTGTAGCGACCATCCTGATTGCGTCTGAGGCGATGTCACTCATTCATCTATTCGAATCCTGAGACAGTCCATAAAATCAGTGTCATAAACTAAAAATTTTACAAACAAAACAGTTACCATATCGAACACAAGTTACATGATTCGCAGACAAAGTGAAGCTTAGCTTCCCCTCAGAATGGGATCACAAATCATTGAGCATGCGATGTCATTGAAAGATCCACATTATGAGATTTGCATAATTCTAAGAAGGCCGCATCTTTTGAGATAAAAAAATTAAAAATGTAAATTTTAAATAGCATATTCTATTAGAAAAAATGTTTATGGTCATTTAGAAGAGCTAATAGACATAAAAGCATAGTTCAAAAAAAAAAAATTGTAGAATGATACCATACTAACAATTCTTTTTTCATAACAAATTCCCACTGTTTTAAGTTTGTGAACTGACTTTTAACACATTCTTCTACTGCAAGAAAATTAACCAGAAATGTGATTTAAATTTTATGATCCTTTTAGAGCGAAGAAGAAAATAACAATAAAAAAATTAAGTACGGTACATATGCCAATATTTTATATCTGTGACCAGACGACTTTATGGGGAGTATTCACCTGCGGATCAATCGGCCTGGTGACTCAGTGGTTAAGGTGTATCACAGGGGATCGAAAAGTTCTCGGTTTGAATTCTTGTCTCAGTGAAGATTTTCATAGTCCTTTAACCCGACCTTGATCTCTGGCACAGCTTGCTGTGCAATGTGAAGTACGCCAGAACGTTTCCCTGGTTCATATTCCACGTTAAACTGTAGGTCCCCTATTCGCTGTAGGACTACCGCGTCAGGTCAAGGCGGCACGACAGAGGCGGAATGCGCGGCCAATAGAAACGCTGTCACCCGATCATTACGACCATACGGAACAATTATTATCACCTACGGATCGATCGTGATAAAGAGTTCTCAAACGTTGCGATTCAGGTGGATAGATTCGAGAAGCGGTATTTTGCAGAAGTCTGCGTGTAGTGGTTAGCACATAAATCCTGACCAACGATACATTTGGAGGTTACTGCATGCAGTGGATATGAAAAATCATTCACTGGTTTGCTCACAGGCCAGAGAGTTCCAGACAAAGCAAGCGAAATTTTAATCTCATAAGACAGCCTGAATCTTCGAACAGACAAACGCGATGAGAAGAATGGCGCCACTGTCAACTGCCGCGTGTGCTGTTCCACTGAAAGCAAATGGTGGTCCAGTACGAAATGTAAGAGGCGTGCGTTTCTTTCAAAACAGATTGTCTGCTAGTTCTGACACAGATTCATGGGCAAACACAGGACTGCAGGACTGGTCTTCGTTGTTATGTCGTGTTGGAGTCACTGCTGCTGCCACCGCGGATACTAATGGTTGTCTGCCGAGAGTCACAACCGCAGAAGGTCCATACGGAGCAAATGCAAAGCGGGCTTTCAGTGAGATCAGGGGCGTAGCTACTATGGGGCTAGGCGGTGCAGCGCACCGGGGGCCCTACGCTCAGGGGGCCCCCAAGCATACCTCTGGGGGCCCAAAGCGCACCTCTGGGGGGCCCCCAAGCGCAGTTCAGAGGCCCACGAGCCTTCATGGCAAACTGGCGACCTTTTTTTTAGCTCTACAGTCGTCTAAGGGGGCCCCTCACTAAGGGCCCTCTCATTGCTCAGGGGGCCCTTAAGCATAACACAAGGGCCCAATCCTCAGCTCTGGGGGCCCTTACCAGCAACAAAAAGCAAAAAATGGTCGCCCATCTGGCCTGAGGGCCCAAAATAATTTTTTTGCACCGGGGCCCTTGTTGACCTAGCTACGCTACTGAGTGAGATGCATTTAGTTTTCCCTCTGCTTACTGAAAGTTTTCTTTGGAAGGCAATAGAGGGCAGATTATTTCAGGGCAGTAAACTTTGCGTTCGGCCAATAAAGCAGTAATTTAATTTCCCTCTCAATTTACAGACGCTAAACGGTTATGTACCGATATTTATTTCATCTCTGACAACTTTTCTTTCAGACATCTGAACTAATGTATCTTTAACCTTCCCTTTGTTTGTGTTTTAGATCGGAGTGCCTACGAATTTTCTTTTTAACGTCATTCGTCTTTTCTGGTCGTCCAGTCAACACGGAACTGCATTCGCTGCATGTAAAACAGCTCTGGATATTACAGTTCTGGATACTGGATACATCGTGACGAATGACTAACGTACACAAGGTCACAGCGATACAACCACAACAATTATTAAAACCATCTGTGCCATAATCCTGACCCCAGCCGATGATGGTGACGAAGCAAAATGTATCTAAATATTATCAATGAGTCGCAGCTATGGACCATTTCCGTGTGAGACATTCCGGTAAGGCCGTGTGAACAAGATCTCTGTCATTTTCCGTTACGGTAGCGCGGGGCTTCCCGTTGCAGGGGTCGCCGGTTCGAGTCCGACCTAGGGCATGGGTGGTTTTAATTAAGTGTAGTGTTTTTGCTGTGTTGTCCTGTCACTTGTAATCATCAATACAACGAGTAAACTCTGGATTCACAGTTGAAGAATTAAAAAAAAAAAAACAGTTGCTGGCTGAATGGCTACAAGGCCGGATGCCAATTTTAAAAAATAAAAATAAAAAGAATAATAAAAAAATAAGTTCGTTAGCCATCCCAACACATTTCCGTATCATGTTTATTCTCCTCTAAAGTAAAATCGTTTAAATGTATGAGGATGTTTTCACTACACAAGTGCATAGCTTTCGTTCTACATTTCCTTTGTGTGCTCACAGATATAACCAGTAATAGTACAAACTGCAAAGCAAGGTCCGAGTGTTCTCAGCCCAAAACATTTTACATACATCACGATATCCGAAGTGCCGCAACATTAAACTCTCATATAATCTTAGTATTGTTTCAACTAAAAGTATTTAAAAACAAAATTTCAATCATATACAGCGTGCGCTCCGTTTCACTTAAAATTAAATTTATTAAATTAAGTACAATCATATTACCGGTTGATATTACTGCAAAATGAAATCATTGACCTTCTAAAAAAAAGGCATTACCGAACAGAGTATTCTGACAGGTGATAAAATCGATTAAAAACTTTCACCTCTATGAGCATTAGTGTTCATAACTCACAATACCTCTGACGTGGTAATTAACTTCAGCTTGTGCGGCTCACTCACCACTGCACAGTTACGTCTTACTGCATCGGTTATAAACCTGGCGATCACTACGCGCTTCCACTTTTACGCTGTTGTTTATTTCTTCAGAAATACAGTATCATGAAGAAATATTAGCACATGTTACATGAACAGATAGCAACCGTCTTCGGCGAAGTTGAAAAACACGTTGATAAGCAAACCGGCAAGCTAACATTTCTCAAAATCGGGTATGAAGAACAGAAAGCAAAATATAAGAAAGAGACTTCACTGCTTACCAAAGCACGAGGGTAAGTAAACAAGATGTAGCTATTGGGGAAAACTGGCCACAAACTCGGAAACCAGACACGGAAAAATTTTATTGATACTGAATGGCATGTAAATATATAGTCTACAACGAAATTCGTTTAATAATATAATGAAGTAGAGATAAAGATTTCAAAATACTCTATCGACGAAATGAGGCCTTATGAAAATAGTAGAACAAACTACAATAGCACAAAACATAATGAATATCTTCTAAACAACACCTGATGACAGTTGAGATGGTTGTAAGAGGTTGAAATGAACAGTGGCCAAGGAAGAAGGTTACCGTAGTAAAATTAAGAACAGGCATAAAATCTGTAACTGAGGACATGTTTTATGGAAAGGTTCAGCCGGTTCATGGAGCAAAGAAAAGGGCAGACGAGCAAAGAAATGATAAGAGTGGAGTAAGAAAAATTTAATAAAAACAAACAAACATAGAGACAAAAAATTTATAAGATAGATACAACAAAAGGAGGACGAAGAAGATGAAGATGTTGTTAACAAGCAAAACAAGGTTTGTGGAACAGTAATGGAGATAAGGAAAAAATGTAGCAATTAAAGAGTATGCGGTGTATTTGGGCAGAGAGATTACTAATACGAAGGAAAAGATGCATCTCTTAAAGTAATCAAGCGCAGGGTGAGTTCAAGCAGAGACTCACAGCCCTTCTCGCAAGTCAAGGGCCTCATCGAATCTGCTGCTTTATCATTTCGAGCGCTTGTGATGTCTCTTGCGGGTACGCCATGAAATTTTAACAGGTTGTTTGCCTCACCAGTTTATGGACACTCGGAAGGAAGCCTGCTGCTAAACTCACCATGAAACATAACCACACATAATGCCTGCCGGAAAACCTTATATACAGACGCTGTGAATGTCTATAACACCGCAGGTAATTACTGCCCTTAACGAGTAGCGTATGAAATACAGGCCATTAACAGCGAATAGGTAATTATCTTTTCTGAGTCTAGAGACACTTCCACTTCACACTACAACACCTCCATGAGCAACCACACTCCACGTAATTAGTTCTAGAAATCCATCAAGGCTTCAAATCATTCGGTTAGACCCTCCGTATACAAAAGCCTATGCGGTACTAAAAGACATGTTAATGGGGCTTGATCCATAATATTATTTCATGTTGAATTTTCATCTGTAGGGGGACCCGGGGCACAACGGGTTACTAGGGCGGGCGTTTTTCCGTGTCAAGGAGGTATGGCCAGTGAGCGGCACTAAAAAGAATTAGACCAACCTATTACTGCTCACCTACGGCAACCATATTAGTCTAGTTTTCTTGAGCGTTAGCGTGTGAAATTTTCGTTGTGATTTACTTCTCCTGTATTTCAACTTATGATGTTTTCGCATCAAAGGTAATTAACACATACTTGCTTACATTATAAATACAAGGCTAGTCAAAATGATTGCAGCGATTTCACGATTTTTCTTTTGGCTGTCCTATTATAGGTACGATGATGGGGTGTTCTGTTATAAGACAAGTGGATCCTCAAATTTCGATTGCATTAAAAGCAAGCTTTCCACGGTGGCCGCTGGAGCGTTAGAGAGCAAGATGGCTGAAAGTGAGAAAGCGTACGTTGTTCTCGAATTTCATTCTACTCAGTCCATGGTAACTGTTAAGCAATACTTTAGAACAAAGTTCGGCAAGGATTCCCCGCATGCTAACACCATTCGGCGTTGGTATCAACAGTTCAAAGCCACGGGTTGCCTTTGCAAAGATAAAACAACGGGTCGCCCTACTCTGTCTGAAGAAACAGTTGAATGTGTGCGCGCCAGTTACGTTCGCAGCCCACAGAAGTCTGCTCCTCGAGCGAGCAGGGAATTAGGTATTCCATAGAAGACCGTTTGGAGAATCTTACAGAAGCGACTGCGTATGAAGCCTTACAGGTTACAGTTGCTACAGGCACTGTCGCACAACGATGAAGTGCGTCATTTTCAATTCTGTGCCCAATGTCTAGAACAAGACGAAACATTCGCAGAAAAACTTGTGTTTAGTGATGAGGCCACTTTTCATGTAAGTGGAAAAGTGAACAGGCACAATGTGCGCATTTACAAACTCCCATGCTTATGTGCAGCACGTTCGTGACTCTTCCAAAGTGAACGTGTTTTCTGCGATCTCATGAAAGAAACTTTATGGGTCTCTTTTCTTTAATGAGGTAACGATCACAGAGAAAATCTATCTGAAAATGTTGCAGAATTGGCTCATGCCACTTCTGGAAGCTGACAGTGAAGATTTCATTTTCCAACAGGACGGTGCTCTAGTTGTCCGTAATTTCCTAAACACCAGGATTCCAAACAGAGGGATTGGTCGTGCTGGGGATGCTGATTGTCAGCTGATATCATGGCCTCCTCGTTCCCCTGACCTAACCCCCTGCGACTTCTTTGTTTGGGGTTTCGTAAAAGACACAGTGTTCGTGCCACCAGTACCAGTTGATCTGCCATACCTGCGGGTTCGCATTGACAGAGACATGCAGCATCGGGTATGGGAAGAACGCGACTATAGACTTGATGTGTGCAGAGTCTCTAAAGGTGCACATATTGAGCATTTGTAGACACTAAAAAAAAAACTTTCACTGTTTGTCTATATATCTGTGTAATCTTGTAAGTATATGTCAAATAATAAATCTGCAGTAATTTTCTGAAATCATTTTGACTAGCCCTGTACAGTTAGTATATGCTTAAACTAAGTTTAATTGTCTTTAGTTTCGTGTAGTTAAACGTTTGTTTACGTATCTTTCTCAAGTGACCTTACCACCCTAAAATGAATCGCGTACTCGGGGCGGAACGGGGAAATACTCTATTCTGCCCCGCTCTTTGTGTACACTTGGAGGACAACTGAGAACAGTGCCTCTTCACTTTATGTTAAACCGGAAATTGTATTGGCTACTCCAAAAGATAAAGAAAGCACGATAAGGAAGAGGGTGAAAACAGCTGTCTTATCAGATTCCCCGTACAAAAAAGAGATAGCAACCGCTATTAAGGAAAAACGGGAAATGAGCTTTGCTAAAGTAGAAAAAGCGAGGATAAAACTATTTAAGGAAGAGAATAAAATTACAATGGAAATAAAAAAAGGAATGTTCCTAAAGAAAGAAAAAAAGATGCAGAAAGAACGCAAAACTAATGAGAGCGATTCTGACTACTATTCTGACTGTGAAGTTTATACTGCGGTGAAACTTACTAAAAATTAGTTGAAGGATGGGCCGTTTCACACATGTGCAAAAAATGGGTACACAATTCCTATGCGGCAATAGATAGTATCCTAGTGTATGAATTTTGTGAAAAACATTAAGAAAAAGACACAATCAATGAAAACTGTATTAAATCTGTGTGGTTATTTAAAACTAAGTAAAAATAGAACAAACTTAGTTTGTCCACAATTATATTAGTTTAATATGTGTTTTTTTTATTTGTCCTTACAGCCCCGTTCTGCCCAATCCCCTGGGAATGGGGCAGAACGGGGTAAATGACACAATTTTCTGTTTTTGATAAAGAAAAATATTTTTGTTTTCTCACAATATTATTGTCTTTTTGTTATTATTTAAATTATAATATTTTCATAGAAAAATTGGAAGCTCTCTGAATTAACCCCTTTATATTTTAAAAACATATTTTCAACTTGGCACCCCGTTCTACCCTGGGTTCCCCTACAGGTATCTTTCTATCTTGCACGGTTCTTAAAAAAAAATGTTGTGTTAGGTACATATAGGACTTTCCTTAAGTTCAACAGTCTCACCCCTCCATGCTTACTTATTAAGGACGAAAGGACTGAACCGTTGGATGAGTTGATGTGCCTTATGGTGTCTGGTGCCTGACGCGGGGTTACCTGGTTTCAGTCCCGGTGGTGGAGGAAATTTTCACCATCATGGCGTGGCCGGCAGCGTAACAGAAGAGGTTCACAATATCTAATCTCCAGATTGTGCGATAGAGTCCTGGCTTGAATTCGAACCTCTCCGGAGTGAGGACATGCTGCACTGTGGCGGCGATTCTTCCGTTGCATGGGGACGTTAAGCCTGGCGGCAGCTAGATGTGTTTCGGAAGAGTAGGCCTGAATAGGCCGGCATCTGGTTTAACACTTTTTCTTCTTTCATCTCTCATCCACAACACAAACAAACTCTTTACACTGAACAAACCATCATTGTCATGGACATTTACAGTTATTAACACTGTCACACGGGAAAAGATAGCGAAAAACTATACCCGTTTATCTTCCCAAGAAATTTCGCATGGAGGTGTAAATTCTGCAAGGCGCCTACTCCTGGAACCATAATAAGAAGAACAATAAGTCAGTTACTTGACACCGAGCGTGATGGTGTAACGATTAGCGTTCTGGTCTCGCATTCGGGAGGACGGCGGTTCTAATCCCCGGCCGGGCATCCAGATTTGGGTTTTCCATGGTTTCCCAAATCACTCCAGGCAAATGCCGGGATGCTTCCTTTGAAAGGCCATGGTCGAATTCCTTCCCATTCCTTGCCCCCCATCCTTTCCTGTCTCTAAAGACCTCGCTGTTAGAGAGACGTTAAGCAGATAAAAAAAAGTTACTTGACATAGCAAGGGGAGTAAATCATATACCTAACTCCAGTTATATGTTTTATTATTGACAAAGATTTTAGTCGAGCTAATACATTCATCATTGTACCAACAACCGCAAGAAACATTGCATAAGCGAACCCAAACATATGTCACCGACCTATAGCAATTCGCGAGTAAGAAATGAAATTAATCTTAACGGTTAAGGAAGTTATGATTGGTTCTTAAAAACAGTATAGCTGAAGCTGCAAGTCAATTATGTTGTAGCGTTAGAAAGATGACATAGATAATTGCGAATAAGAACGGAAGAAGTTACTGAGAACATGAGAAAGGTGGAAATATTAAGCAACTGGTACGGCGAAACACTTAGAAACTATCACGAAGTGACGGTATGAAACACAGCATAATCAAACACGCAAATAGAAATCAGAAGAGTAATAAGAACTGCATAGGTTTAAATAGTACAGAGTTGATGGTACCGGGACGACGATTTTACCACAGATATTACATATTATTTAGGTTGAACCTTTTAAAAAAAGACGTGCTGAATAGGTTAATTTATGCGTACAATGAAAAGTCAAACACAATAACTATAGAGATAGACAAAGATTATAATGTATGTAACAGATAGTTTAGAATGAAGTTTGGAATGAGTATTTGAGATGAATAGATTGTTTGAGCGTAAGGAAATGTGAAAGTCTGTATCACAGTAGATGTCACATATACTCGTAAGAAAACGAAAATAGATAAGAGAAAAATCTTATCATTTGAAAATCATAGTTTGTTAGCATATAATTTATATTATTTTTAACATGAACAAAGTATGGAAGGTCTCTTATTAACTTTTTCCTTGCACAATACAGATGGTAGTTGCTTTAAAAACAAGAACATAAAAACAGGAGACATCTTTTCTGTTGTCCGGGAGCATCATTTGTTAGCGTCCAGACACAGGAATGTTACACGTGTCGTACTTTGAAGTGTATTTCGACACTGTAGACACTTCTGACGTGCATCCGGCTTTTAACATAAATTACGGACTAAGCAGAGAGGATAGTTTTACCTTGTAGTAGGTGTCACAGTAGAATAAAATTTAACATCGTGGCCCATGTTACCACTGACAACAACTGATGCAATTTTTATATTGTTTACTAAATTGTGCTGCAGTAACCTGTGCATTCTATATTTCTAACGTCGTAGAGTTTCCTAATTATGTCATGAGAAAATTTATCCCTTCCGGTTGAGCCATTTTTCACCAGTTGGTTACCAAGCACTCGACTCGATAATGGATGGAAACCACGCGCTTTGAATGTGGTCTTTATCTCGGTTTCGGCACCAGTTTGCTGCAAAGGGAGGAAACAAGAAATAGGGAGAAAGTTAAAAAAAGGGAGAGAAACGGAAGGTACAGTTTCAGAGTATTGACGACGAGCTACTGAACTCCTCTAATGATTTCATTCCGTGGTTGGCGATGGAAGGGATCGCACTCCATTCCATTCTAGATGTGCTCTGGAAGATAGGAACGATACCTCGAGAAACTGATCCTCTGGTCATCACCATCAAGACAAAAGCAGGGCCAATGACGCCCATTTTGCTATCCCTCTATGTCACGACACCACGCCATACTTCGTTGTCTAAAATTACATAGTTCTTCACCGTTCGTAGGAGTGGAAATTGTGGGAGAAACTGATGAGAATGATGAGCGACAACACTGTCTAGTGGCATCGGTGTTAGGCCATCTTGGATGATCCAATCCTCCTTCACATCGCTACTAAAAGCCTGCCTCCATTACGGAGCCATTGTGAGGTGAACGTGATTGACAATTCAAAACGACACGTTAACGAAACGGAGAACCCACGATGTTGCATCCGGACGCTTGCGATGCATGTAAAAAACCAAAAAGAATCCTAAATCAAGGAAGAGTTAAATTATTTGAAACGAGTGACTCTCACTCAGATGTTATCGTCTCCGCGCTAAAACTGAGCTGTGTCCATTGTGTTTCAAATACGACCTTCCAATCTGTGCAAATGTAGTTAGTCAAATTCTGTTTGTTTCTAAAAGAAAACTAAGCCAATAAGGGGAAAAGAATGTTTCTCTATATCTAGCTGTGGAAGAATGCCGATTAAAAATAAAATATTAGTGGAAGCTAAGACTTTTTGAAATAAACTGACTGTCAGTCCCAGAAGACGTAAGCAGTTAATCAAACAACTTTTGAGATGCGGTGGCCATTTGAAATGAGAATCAAGAAAATACGCGGTGGTAGAACGATTCATACTTAAGTCTTTGTCCAAAGTTAGTGATACGTGAAATTACCACCACGAGTCCAGCGCAACGGACGAGTTTCGCAGGAGGTTTGTCAAAGATCAGGGTCGGATCATCTCCAGTGATGGCTCAGTGCTCAAGGAGATTTCAAAAAATAAACAGTAGCTCACCGTCAAGCAAACTGGATAAATCCCCCCCCCCCTTTTCGAGAGGTAACGCTCTGGCCTCCCGTCCGGTCATCCAGATTTGGGTTTTCCATGGTTCCCCAAATCACTCCAGGCGAATGCCGGGATACTTCCTTCAAAAGGCCATGGCCGAACTCCTTGCTGTTCCTTGTCCCCGGTCCTCTCCCGCCTCTAATGGCGTCGAGGTCGGCGAGGCGTAAAGCCATAAGCAAAAAAAAAAGGAAAGGTTTTATATAGCTTTCCATGACCATTCATTCCGATCAGTATTTTCACTGAATCTCATAAGTAATGCTCGATTCAGTGATTTAAATTTCTGATTAGTTTCTCTGTTGCAGATATTATGTTCAGGTAATAACTAAAGAACGATTAGGTTGTATACCATCAATTGCTATGTACTTACAACTAAATTGGCTAAGTTAATGCTTGGGGGCTCTGAAGGTTGTCAACGCCTAGATCATTGTTAAGTCGAAAGACGAAACAGGTTGGCCATAACGTTTGTTAGACCTTGATATTCGTATGATCCGCTCTACGCGTATTAGTGGGTATCAAAAAGTTAATTCAAGATTTCAAATTGACATCATCTGAAATGCACAAAGAACAAATCTGATGCCCAAAATCGACCAACAAAAAATGAGACCCTTGAGATAGATCTGGCGGAGGTTCACCTCTGTATAACAATTCGTGACCTAGACATTATAGCGGAGATTACGTTTATTATTTATTTATTAATTTTTAATTGCGATCGAGCTAACACTCCGGATGGCAATTCCCTTACCCATTTTTTTTATTATTTTTTAAAATTATCTTTTATAATTTGAGTGTTAAATTCTTCCCTCATTTACTTTTCCGATTCACAACTTTAATTTTAAACTCCTTAAGCGTTTTTGCTAAATCATTCGTCACTTAACGTCAATAAGTCTCCGGTCTCTTTATTCCCAGAGATCTATTAAATTTAGATGCTTTGTGCCCATGTTTTGTGTTATTGTGAGGGTGACACATGTATTTCTCGCACGAACATTGGGTTCCATCCAAGCACGAGAGAAGAAAATTAGACGTCGACACATACGCAGTTCAGTAGGTGGTGTTACAACATCTTCACTTACCTTAGCCAAAGTTTCGCTTCTTGAAACAAATACCCTATACAGAAACACTTCAAATTAGTCTGTCAAAGTTTTAGGTCATATTTAAAATTAACACCCTTTCACTTCTCCCAATGCATTTCTTGGCTGGGTTACATGTTATAGGCTCCTTTCGTGTAAAATCTATATATTAATACGCTAAGCGAAAACTTATGTTACATTTTTAAGAATATTGCGCGCATTGAGAAGTGTGAAATTTGGCATACTTAAAGATTATATGGAGAAGAAGTGAATGAAGCTAAAATCTATATATAATATGCGTTACAAATACATTAAATTAAGTAAAATAAAACGCTTGCTCGCCTACATAGTTCGCTCAGATGACTGGTAGATGGTGCAGCTAGCGGCCTTACTTTGTCTTCTTTGTTGAAACAAAACAATCGAAATTAATCTCTGAACTTATGTATATAGAAGCAAGAAGCAACATTTCGAGGGCTGGTAGATAGCGCAACTGGCGGCCAGAATATTGGGCGAACGGAGGAACTTAAAGAAATACAGAAAGCTAAAATTATATATAAGATATTTTACAAACCTTGGAATCGATACAAGCAGTCAGAGATAATCGATTGCTTCAGTTGTAAACAAAAGCGCAGTTTGTCTCTGGTTTGCGACATAGGCTGCGCAGAACGAATTTCCCGTAAACTTTTTACTCTTGGTCCAGGCCGAATATCAACCTAACCATGATCACTATGACAAAACGAACATATTTAGGTTGATATGATCCCTGTACCGATAATTTTTGTGTCATTTTTACAGTGCTGCTAACATTTCGCGGTTGCGGAGCATCCCATATTTCGGCATTTTTAATTTAATTCGTGGCGACTTTTCCGGAAAAGGAGAGTGCTAAACGTGAAGAGGACACTATAAGGAAACAGTTAATCCAAATTTCAACAGGTCAGTAACAGTTTTTCAATGGTGGAGAATGTCCGACCCCACCCAAAAATATAATAAGCATGGTTAATATATGTTACAAATAGATTATTAAAATAAAAAATTAATGACGAACGTGTGTGTGCGCGTGAAATATGATCGGAGCCAACGTTCTTACTTGAATTCCCCGCATTGAGACACTCTGTGGTCTTTGGTAAAACGAAAGACTCGGATAAAGTAGAGATTCATGTTTGAAGTTATGAAAGGAATACTTTGAAAAGGAATGTAGCCATTCTGCCAGATACTATATGGTCATTTGATTATTTAAAATGTTAAACTTTGGTTAAGTGTCTTTTGATTTTTTAATTTCAGTAATTTATTAGAGAGAGAGACAAGAAATAAGGAATACTTATTTGCGTGAAATTCAAAATGATAATAGACCAAATTTAAATAGTGAACACACAAAATAACTAAATTATTTTGATAGATATATTTAAATGCGCATGTTTCATAAAGCTAAAGCAGTTTTCCGGCCTTAAGTCAAAATGAACCATCGATAAATACATTTCATCACTTGCTATGGTTAGATTAGAAGCTATAATTTAGGATACAGTCACGCGTGGAGTGTATCGTTTTAATGTTGTAGGTAATGTAGAGAATTACTAGATTATTACTCTTTCATGAAAGAAACTAAACAACATAATGAATTACGGTCATATTTCGATCGCTGGGCGATCACTAGTGTCTGATTATTTCGCAAGAAACTGTAAAATTTCATCAATCTCATCTTCATAATTTACATTTCTTAACTTTATTTCACCATTCAAATAAACAGCCAGAAAAAAAATAATTATCGTAATTTATGTGATGATGTAGAAACTGTTGAGCATATAGCACAGAGGATAATAATTGCACACGCAATACATTTCTGGGGCAGAGAGAATGCTTGCTTTCATCCTTACGTAACGCAGCCTAACCGCCGCCGGTTACTGACTTAACTCGCAGCTATCAGCGCTCAGATGTTTAGCCGTCCACGAAAAACTTCCCTCCACGCAGCATCCATTTCATTTCCCACCTCTGTCCTGAAGATCTTTCCAATTGTCCTTGCCTCAATACCTCACAGCTACTGCCAACAAGTAGTGAACAGTAGATTGACGCGCAACAGGAATACACGTTCCCATATGACGAATACTCCACAATCGGGGACGTCCACGTTTCAAAAGGCGACATCGCCCATTGATAGTAATAACGATTTAGATATAGTCGCACGTACGAAGTGATGAATGCGTGTCATTAAGAAGCACTAAACACGTGTTTCTCATTTAAAAAATATTATTTGTTTTTCTGTGGTTACAAACTTAAAAATCTACAATATTAATCTTTATTGGAATACCAGAGCTGAACTGTAGTACATTTTGGGCCAAAACGCCAGCAGAGGCAGCTCTAGCGACCTGCTTCTAAAATAGACAAGTTCCCTGGCTAGAATAGTACGTTGCGGGAAAACAAATAAACAAACAACTACAGTTCCCAGAACAATTTAATTTAATTGCAATGGAGCACAGGCTCCGGTGACAATTTCCCTACACACCTATCTTCCCCCTATTCTGCACCTACCTACATTTGCAGTCTACAAATTTTATCTTTAAATTCTTTCAAAGTTTTCGGTAAATTATTCATCATTTCTCTTGGTAACTCATTCCAATCACTGACACCCTTACCTAAAAAAGAGAATCTTCCCACACCCCTTGTGCCTGAAATCGAGTGCCAGCTTGTGGTCATGGTCATCTTTTCCCTTCCATGCACTACTTTTCATACCTATTGCAATACCAATATAAACATTAGAGCTCTGTGCGGCCCCAAACAATTTGTTTGGCAACGATATCTGTATCAAGTAGTTTAGAAAACGTTGTCATTTGTCTGAAACCATTTAAACTTTATTATTCCGAAACACTTTTCAGGAAGCTTTAAGGAGAGTGAAATGGTGCTCGTCCTACTATGGTAAAATGAGACATTGGTCAATTCCTACTACCGCATTAATAACCGTCCGTCGTTGTGTTTAATAGACACAGGTAACCCTGTAAAGTAATTTACTTTCCGGAAAGCTCCGTCTTCTTAATTAATCTCTCATACAAGTTTGAGCCAATGCGTCACCTTGCATAAGCACGGCAGACATTGTTTCTCTTCAAACTGCACGCGGACGATGAGGTTTTAACATTCTTGTGAGGGAACTCCTTGGAAAAAAAAGGTTAGAAATAAGTTAGTTTTCACAGTCCGAATGTTTACGTGGACTGCGTGTAACAATTTCCGATTCAAGTTACGACGGGCATCGTATTTAGCCATCATACCAGTGGCGGCGTGGATTGAGGCTGTTGTCAGGTAAACGATGATATGCCAGCCCTTTTTCAAACGTTTCCTGATCGAGTGCGATCCGTTTAATACCAAATTCAAGAAGCCATCGGCAAGAGCATTTTGTCAAAAATTAATGTTAAATATAGCTTGACAAACACCCGGATGATCAAAATGGTGTCAGTGATTATGCAATAGAATTTCTAAGTTCTCTGAACGTAGTCTGGCTCCCGGCGCTGTTAGGACAGTTCTGTGTCTCCAGCAAAGCTTCAGAAATCAGACACTACTCAAATCACCGGTTCACGGGAGCGGTGCGTATATTAATGAATTTGCATGCAAACATTGCGACTGGAGCCAGTTAGCAGGTGGAGTGGTCGCTGTCCCGTGTTGTCACTGTGTTTAGACTGCAGCCCACCACGACCAGGCTCCCTGCAATGCACTTTCTCTCAGACAGGTTTTTCGGCTCGCGACAACTTTTCTGCTAGACGCACCACGAGACGTACTTCCCCACAGACCACGCACGACAGCAGGCTTCACATTGCTGACCAGCAAACCTCCCTACAGCTAAAGCTCTTCCCCAGATCTTCAACACAGCTAACGTACTTAATTCTTAGTCAGGTCAAGCGGCTATCACAAAAGTAATTGCATAAGTCTACATATATACTCTGAAATTCACAAAATTGTGGATGGCAGAGAGTGATCAGCACCAAAGCTAATCTCTTTGTTGTGCATTCCAATCCCGAATGGTACGAGGGAAAACAGAATTCATACAAGAATCAGTGCGATACCTTATCTCTCTAATCTTATCTTTCCTGTCATTGCGACTCAAATGGGTTGGTGGAAGAAGTATTTCACCGCACACTTAAGTGAAAGTGGCTCTACGTATGTTTACCAATAAGTTCAGGCAAACGTGCCTCGTCTATCTACCAGAGACTCACAGCCCAATCTACTAATCAGTTCTGTTACGCTTTCATAAGGACTGTAGCAAGCGGTCACGAATCGAGCTGTTCTTCTTTGTACTTTCTCTTTACTGTCAATCAGCCCATTACGAAACGGATCCCAAGTGACACAACAGTAGTTCAAATGTGGACGCACAAGAGATTTGTACGCTATCTCCTTTGTTCATTAGAATTTTTCAAGAATCGACCAAGAAATCGCAGCCCAGAATTAGTTCTCGACCGAACTAATGTGCAAGTCCAATTTCATGTTCCTTTGTACTGTTACTCCCAAATATTTCACAGAATCGACCATATCAATAACTTAACTGTTTACGTCGTATTTCTGAACAATCGGATTCTTTTTATTAGTTATGCACATCGTCTTGCACTTTTTACAATTTAGTGTAAGTTGCCATTCGTCGCACCATACCGAAATAACATCCAGATCATGCTGAATTTCTAAGCAATCGGCCGAATTAATTACTTCCCTACAAATGACCACATCATCAGCGAACAATCTAAAACTGCTACTCACTGTGTCTCAGGGATCGTTTATAAAAATTAAGAACAGGAGTGGTCCTATTTCACTTCCTTGAAGCACACCCGATGTAAGATCTAAATTAGAAGAAGCTTTTCTTTCGACGACGACATACTGCGGCCGAACAGTATTAAAAACCTTTATCCGTTCACAAAGCTGATTCGATATACCGTGAATATTTCTTTATCTGAACTTTTGCGATTTTGCCAATCGTATCAAACCGCAGGTGCAGATGACAAGAACTGACAGAAAGAGACTGGAGTTTATTTGTTTGTTTATGGCTTTACGCTTCGTCGACGTCGAAAGAATTAGAGGGGAGAAAGGACGGGGAGCAAGGAACAGAAAGGATTTGGGCCATGGCGTTTTGAGGGAACCATTTTCCTGGAGTCATTTGTAGAAGCCATGTAAAACCGAAATCTGAATGGCTGGATCGGTATTCGAATCCGCGACATCCCGAATGCAGGGCCATACCAATATCCCCGAACATGAGCTACAGCGAAACGTCTAACAATTTTTCAGATCGAGCAGGTACTGAACCTTCATTGCTTGCAGTAACACAACAGCACAACTCAGTAGAGGAATCGCCAAACTCCTTGTAAACAGATGGTAACAACACTCACTAAACTCTTACAAGTTAGAACGTCCTTAGTAACCACACAATTGTCGGAACGATCTAAGTGGTTTTTTTTTTTTTTTTTTTTTTTTTTTTTTTTTTTTTTTTTTTTTTTTTTTTTTTTTTTTTCACCGCGGCGAACCCTCTCTGCTCTTTAACATTTAACACCCACCACTTCGGGATATAAATTTATGTTACTGTTAGTTAATTGACCTGCAGCAGGTGAAAACGAAGTAAAATGTGTTTTAGTCGGTTTAATATACTATCTGAAAGAGTATTTTTTTCATTTAGCTGTCTCTAATCAGCACTAGATAAAGTCTAAACAGGTGTTCGTGGGTTGACTTTCGAAGACATGTTTAACTGCTGAAATTTTTTTTTTTTTTTAGAATTCAGATTACCTTGACTTTTCTAATTTTACATCACTAACGTAACATAATTTCTCCTCAGGCTTCCACGGTCGTCTTTGTTAATAATTACTAAAATTTCTAGGTATGCCGCGCTGTTTATTTGTTAATCTAAACTTTTGGCTGCCATTTTCGCTGTCTAATAGTTGGTATTCTTAAAACAAAAAATTGCTCCCTTTTTCACTCGTCGAGGCCACCAAAGAATACCAACAAATTCAACGAAGACAGCGACCTATTACTCCGCGATGTTTGGTGCTCACTGCTGTGTTAACATAAATAGTATCTCTGACGAAGGCTGAAGAATGGCAGCCGAAACCTCAGATTATCAAATAAACAACGCGGCGTACCAGAAATTGTAGTAATCATTACCAACATAACATCACTATTGTTTCCAGAGAAGCAATATTGTTTAATTTATGGTCTTACGTAGCTAGTATTCTAGCGAGTAGCGACAATATGCAAACTTCCTCGGCGAGTGCCCAAGATGATTTTTCCTCAAAGTGTTTTATTATTATTATTGTTATTATTTAATCTGTATCTCGACTGCTTTGACGGAATCCGACATCTCTTCCTATTCTTGGATAACCTCTTCATCTCATCATATCAATTACAAATTTTCTTTCTTGGTCTATTGTTTTCACTAGCAAATCAACCGCCCACACATGTCTTAATACGTAATCCACCATCCTGTCTTTCCTTTCTGTAAGACTTTTCCAGAAAGTTTTTTCTTAGCCATTTATTCGCAATTCACTTTTATTTCGTACTTTATCTGTCCATTTGATTTTCTGCATCCTTCTACAACAACAAATTTCAAATGCTTCAACTTTCCTTCTTTATCGCATTCCTAAACTTCAAGTTTCACTCTTATAAAGTGTTGTGCTCCATACATTCAGTATTACGAACTTCTTTCTGAGTCCATGATCAATATTTGAAACTCAAAGGTTCCTCTTTTTTAGGAAGGCTTTTACCGTCTTACATTAGTGTATAGTGATTCGTTGTATGAACGCCACTGAATACTACTTGTCACGTGTTTGTCAGTTACAAGTGGAGTTACATTCTGTTCGTTGGAGTTACATTCTGTTCGTGACATATCACTTGAAATTCACCTCGACTTTCGAATGTTCCGTACAGCTCGCGCTATCAACTACAGGGAGCCCGAAATGTCTTAAAGACGCCAGACAACTGCAGTAATTAACATTGAATAATAAACTACATAAAGCAAAAGCTACACCCGCACTGAGCACAAGCTGAAAACCCCAGCTGACTTGAGCAGAAGCAGGGCGGAATGACTGCAGAAGACTGTAAAATATCGCGAGTAACCAATAGACTACCTTCACAAACATGTATATAACACAAAAAATTAAATTTCCAGTAGTATATGGGGGACAAAAAATGCGTAGTCTCCTAATTAATACTTCAAAAGTCCAAATTTCTTTTCGGTGAAACCGAGTAAGATTTTTTATATAATTTTTAATGTAACGCACATTTTGAAAGGTGAACATTAAGTTGCTCAGTGGTGATGATAATTCCATGAGTGGCAACTCCCGCTTAGTGCACCCACCACCCCAGACACGAGCTCCCCGCATCACCTCTGCAGCTTAGTAAGTGAAATGATGCTTCTAAAATGTCTCAAACCATTTCTCTTCAGAACACACTTTCACCACGCATTCTTTACATCGACGATCCTTTTCCGTTCTATTTTGTATCGCACGTGTCCGGTACCATTTAAAGCAGTATCAGCAACACGACTTTATGAACAGCACAGGTGTGTGGGGCTATGTATCTTTAAATGAGCAATTGTTGTGGATATACATGAACGGCTCTAACGATTTGGATGAAATTTCATATTTAGATAACGGTTTTGCTTAAGTTTATATAAATATGTGTCTTCGGTGCAAAATGCGATAATACAAAATACGAACAATTTTTGTATTTGGTACCTAGAAGAAAGGCTCTAACACCATCTCGTAGACGTTTCAGGTACCATAAAGCCTACTGATAGTTTCTCTTTGGTTACAACTAGCAACTCTTATATCTTTAAACGTATACTAACTGACCTATGCGAATAGTATCGTGGTCAGTCACCGAATTGTAAAATAAAAACGTGTAAATAAGTAAATGAAAGTATTTACTTAAATGAAAGGTATTTTATTTTCAAGAGTAGTAACAAATATCACTTTTTCTGGAAAAAGTCGTTATAATACAACACTACATGTTTAATTGAAAAACATTTAAAAACTGCATTTTTAAAAAGTATTGGCTTTGTCAGATGTCGCTTTTTCAAACTTCTTTACTTTACTAAACTTCTTTGAAGACAACACTAGCAGTTATAATGTGATCATAGTTGACTTTTTGACTGTATGTGTCTTTAACACAAAAGCCACGTACGGTCGTCCATACGAAAAAAAAAACCCAAAAAAAACAGGATTCTAATAAATAAAATACCGCCTTTTCAAGCGTCTGTCCTTGTGCTTTATTATTGTTCATAACGAAGGTTACTTCTATTGCGAATTGTTTTCTTATCATTTGGAAAGACACGGTTGATCAAAAGATGTGAGGTTAATGCGAGGTATGAGCATAGTTTTATCGGAGTGAATAAATTTAACACTGATGATGTACTCGTCTAATTGAATTACCACAAATCTTGCACCATTAATTAATCTCTGATTAGCATTAAGATTTGTATTTAACATAATACAGTAATAGCATTTTTCTTTAGAAGCAATTTATGAGGTGGTAAACCAGACGACCTCGGAAATGGCTCTAGCGATTTGGATGAAATTTTATATGCAGATAACGTTTTGCTTTTCAAGTTTGTAACACGATTTAAAAAAAAGAAAAGAAAAAAAAAAGAGTCAATTCTTTGCATTTGGTATCTCGGAAAAAACTTTAACCACGTCTCGTAGAAGATTCAGGTACCGGTAAGCCTATTGATATTATTTAAGCTTCTCTTCAGAGCAAGCAACTGTGCACAAAATGCCTAGGAAGCCTTCAAGAAAAACGTTTTACTTTAACCGATCTTTACTCAAATTTTGTATATTGAACAGAAATCGAAAGATGCCCAACGAAGATCGGTCACCCAGGTACTTCACTATACAGGCAGAAAATGCCATTTGCGTTACCTGCAGTGGGAAATAGTGTTGCGTCATCATAGGGTCACTAGTATGAACATCTCTTCCCACCTGTTGCGAAGAATGAAGGGACCCTGATCACTGCTCGTTGTGCTGTATCACTTATAAGCCGGAATAAGGGCCCAGAGTAGACACTGGTGCTCAGCTATGCTGTAATTGGATATAAGATTTATTTTTCGATGAGAGTGTTGGCTCGGAAGGTTTCCCCCGGTGCGGTCTGCCTGGCACAAGGTCAGGGACCACCCGCAGACACCTGCGTGGCGGTCCCACGCACCAGTATTAAAGAACTCCAGCGAACTGTGTATAGTACGGAATCTAACCAAATCAAGCCTACAACTTTGGTGATCGAAAGCTTAGACTCGACGTTACGAAGCAGCACACCATCCTAGTGAAAAAATATATTATATGACTAGTTTTTTTTCAATTCTAGAACAATGCGCAAACAAGCTCGTGGAGGTAGAAATGAAGAAAAAAATTTTGAACAAAGATACCAGTACTTAGAAAGACTAAAAAAGATCTGTTAACAGTATAAAAGCTGCTAAACACACATGCAATATAATATTCATCAGCAATATTAAAAACATTTTCGAACTATGTAATACCGTGACTTAAAGGGACTATTTCCACTTTCGAGAAAAAAATGTCACGGAATAACTTGCTTTACGTTAAACTGAACGCGGTCGTGAATGCATCTTTTCTCGAATCTGGTAATATAGATAAAGTCCTTAGCAAAAATTCAGTTACCTGGATCGTCAAGTTTCAAATTTCAAGTTTTACTTGGGGGGCATCTACAAATTACGTGAGGTGTTTTTCCGGATTTCTGGACCCCCCCCCCTCCTCCCTGGTGAGATTTCGTGAGATCTGGCCGGACCGCCCCTATAAATCGCCCTGGAAACTTTTGTAGACCTTTTTTTAGGTCACAACATTGCAGACCTTTTTTTTGGCTCTACTGTCCCCAAATTTTTCGCAAAATCTCACGTGAGATTTCCGTAGACCCCCCCTTCCCCCCTGGTGAGATTTCGCCGGAACCCCCCCCCCCTATTTCACCTCACGTAATTAATGGATGTCCCCTCGGCTCCTAGTGATACTACATCTCACATATCATTGACGCCAGAAATAATGAGATTACGAGCATCTTACAAGCAAATATCAGGACTCCACGTAACATCCAAAATCTGCAACGGAATATTAAACTATCTCTCGATTCATTCGAAGAGGATTATAGTAACAGAATTAATGTTATACATTTGCCCAGTGGTCTCGCCTCAAATCTAAACTAAAGTTAATTTCTCAGGATCTCTTTTGGAAGTCAGCAATGTTAGCGCTACTATCTTCTGTTCGGGTATCGAAGCAAGAGCCGCCCGAACAGGTTTCTGAGGTCAGAGCCGCCGAATTGATTTCGGAAAGCGTTGACCCCTCCAAGGATATGTCTCCTAGCTGCAAACATTAACATTGCTCTGGAATAGCAAAAACCTTTCTTACGGGTCAGCACAAAGAAAATCTGTTAAGCTGGGAAGGTTGCGTAATTTATAACAAGTAAGAAAAAAATAACGTCTAAAATACGAGCTTCAACGTCCTCTCCGCATTCTTCAGTTGCGATAAAAGCATATTTCCCGTAAGCGGGCTTGTATGCAACATTTCAGTTGAAAATGTTTTCAGAAGTTTGCAGAAAACATGTAAAACAAGATCATGTTTCCTCTTGCCAAACGAATTTTATCTTTTTGAGCACTCGCCACAACCTGTTTAAGAACTTTCGACCAGCCTGGCTGCTTTAGAGAATCGATCCATCTGTAACGCCTGACATCTCTGCTCCAACCACATGCCAAGTAATCCAGACACAATCCAGATGTACTTCTAAACACAACTCAACCTTCTCTTCCACTTAATAAATTATATTTCGAGTTCCAATGCACCTTTTATTCCCTGAAGTATTTCCTCTTGGTTCCTCCGCTTCAGTTTCAAACTGGACTTTCCGTCAATACTTATAAACCTAAATCAGAACTTGTAACAGCCTGCATGAAGGGGAAGTGAGTATCTTTGGTAAACCGTGCCAGAGAAATAGCTTCAAATGATAGCTGATATTAACGTATTAGAACGATAATTACTCGATTTTTGTGAAATTTTATATTTACCGGTCTATTGTAATTTTGTTTTGACTTAATCGAATTCTTAGGTTATTATTGCAAATTAAATAATATTTCTTTAATAACATTACTATCAGTATAACCAAACAAATGTGATTCTCATTCAAAAATTGACGCTAAATTTTCTGTCCATATCATAGAGGTGCATACACTGAGTATATTGCGTCATACATAGTTTTTTTTTTTTTTCTCGACATTGAGGTCATTAAGATGGGAGAGAGTAGGGGTCAAGAAAGGAGAAGTTTTTTTAAAAAAAAATAAATAAATAATATCGAAACGTCAAAGAGCCTCAATAGCTGGAAAATCTTGTTTTATAGCTGAGGCAATTCACTGAATGAACATATCAACACCGAAAGAGATTTGAAAAGTTCTTATCCTGTACTATCTGCCGATACTATTGGAAATTTTCAAAAAAATGTTGCTCATCACCCTATACAAACAAGACTTTATCAGAACATTGCGAGTGTGAATTTATCATTGAAACATAGAGCGGGTCTAGTAGCGGGTTCAAGTCCCGCTGGGGCCTGCAATTTTTAAGGGTACGTTCTGTGGTTCTAATTCCACGTTAAACTGTAGGTCCAGCCACGACAGAGGCGGACTGCGTGGCAAATTGAAACTCTGTGACCAGGTCGCAAGACATCATGCATTTACTTTTTTGAAACTTAAAATTATTCATATGACTTCCTTCGGTGAAGCCGAGAACTTTTCAGACCGGCCTCGCAGAGCTGCACGTCCCTTTTAGAGTGAGCACTACCTCTGTAGATGTTTGATATTCAAGTCTGAAATGGCAGCACCGAAAACCAAAGTGTAAAGGAGTCTGTTTTTCAAAACGGGTGTAGTATTCTTCTTGATAAATTATGCTGATACATTGTATAGCAACTGAATGTAGTGAAACAGTTCAGTATTACACAATGATAGTAAACAACTGTCGCTTGCTTGGAGCTTCTTCAAATATCAGCACGTAAGTAGTCAAGGAAAAAAAAAAAAGATGTTGTTTACCATTGCAAATACGAAAAAAAATCATTTGGAATTTTTGTTTCACTCAAGACTGGGACGATATTAATACCAATATATTTCTGGTCTAAACCCAGGAGTTGTTCAGCGTTAAGAAGTGGATTTTGAACAGCTGAACACTGGTAGTGTCGAACGTCAAGCCATAAGTATTATGTTATGGAAGAAAGAAAAAAATGTCTGTATGTGTGTTAAATCAAGAAAAACAATGTCTAAGAGAATTACTAGCGGTATAAATAGTTGCGATGGGATGAATCTAAACTAAAACTATGTGAGCAAGTAGAATGAAACGTGTACGAAAAGTAGAGTGTGTTTGTACTGTGACAGCAAGTAATTTGAGTCACGTGCCGATTGAATAGTATCTTTAAGTCGTTGTACGACCGTGTGAGGTTTCATCCATTGACTGGATCCGTGTTTTTCAGATATTCGACGCTCGCGGAGTGAATCAATCAGTTCGTATTACTATACTTTTAGCTGTGGCACCTCTCGCACTTAACACTTTACATAACATCTACGACATGAATGATGGTGAACACGAGACACTAGTTCTCAGTCTCAGGTCTTCAGTTATTTGTGGTAAATCATTTTAACCTCGAGAGCTATAAGTAACTGGAAGACGGGAAAGTTTCTGATAACAGCTTATCTGAGGAAGGTCGTGCAGGTTATTTCTTAGCGACTCTGAAAAACCTTCCCAGCCCAGTAAACAATGTCTGCATGAGTCTGACATAAAGAAAACAAAGTATGCGGTCAGAATAATGTATCTTTGAGAAATACGTTCAGGTGTTTAACAGTAGCAGTCTCATACAAGAACAGCCGCAAGAAACTTGGTTCATTGTTCTCGGGAGTCAAATATTTTTAGATTTGAGAAGGTGGCAACTATAAGGCGAATGATTAAAAAATGGTAGTGCATGGAAAATTACGAAAATGTCCAGAAGTCAACCATCGACAGCCATGTTATAGAATTAAAAGTTTACTGAAATTAATTTTAAAAGATGCATCGTGCGGCCTGGATTTTATGTGGCACAGGGATTGCTGAGGCGAATGAAAGCGTCTTTGAAAGAGAGGAGGGAAGGGAAGCTTCTCTGGAGGACGCTGCGAGGTGACAAGCGGTTCTGTGTTCGCTGTGTTTGAACAGCTAACTATCGACACACTAATGGCCGACCCGCTGGGCCCATCTCAGTGCCACTAATCACAAACTCCACTCGCCGTAATACCTACACACGCTACTGGACCAATGAGAAACAAAGACTTACTCCCCAACTACTGCATATCATACCTGAGAGTCGTAGGATAGTCTTACTATTAAATCCAGGTATTCTTTCTTGTCTGCTAGTAAGTAGCAGAACATCCTGCGTCTCTCTGTTATTGCGACTGGTTTTAGCCTGAAAACTACCAGACGTGAAGGAGGATGTTTGTTTTTCAAGTCGGCTGACAGTTTAGCAGCTCGTAAAAGTGGAGATTATTAATGTGGTAGGCAGGCACAGCCTCGTTTTTACTTAGGAACGAAGAAATTACTCTCTTCTCCATAATTATCAACTCTAGAGCCGAAACCTGGCGTTTAAACCACAACATTTACAAAGCGTAAAGACATAAATATAATTTTCAAGGAAAAGTTAGTTAAAATGTCTCTGCACAAAAGTACTAAATGAAATGTGCATGGAGATTATATAGCAATACTTCGAACTCAAAGATACAAAGTGTAATTTTGGTTATGTTAGACATATATTCACTACGGAAAGAGGGAGGGCCGGTGGCTCAGTGGTTAAGGCATCTGAATGGAGATCGAAGAGTCCACAGTTCGAATCCCGGTCAGGGATTTTCAAAGGCCCTTATCTCGACCATCACCCCTGGTACAGCTTGCTGTGAGATGTGAAGTATTCGAAAACACTCCCTGAGTTCACGTTTTGCCTTAAACTGAAGGTCCCCTGTGCCCGGTACGATTACCGAGCTAGGTTAAGGCGGCTACGACAGGGCCGGAATGTGCAGCCAACAGAAACCATATCACCAGGTCATTACAACCACAGGAGGCTTTACTACGGAAGCTATATAGTTAATTTAGAAAGTGAACTGTTTCATATCACTTCTGTCGAGAACTAACGTTCAGCACCTATCAGAATAAGAAGAGACTTCAAAGCGGTGCGTGGTTGGAGGGCGACAGCGTCGCACATGGAAGGACGCTGGTTCGAATCACGGTTCACGTCTTCCTCGAAGTAACTGCTGACGAATATCCAGATGTATAGCGCACTGCAGAACCTACATATATGAACCGTAATGAGCAGCAGTCAACGTATGGCTGATGCGTGAAAGAAGGCAATTGTCAGAACGGAATTATCGTCAAAGAATGAACAACAAAACGTAAGAGAACTAAGCAACCTATGAAATGTCTCGAGGGTAATATTATATCTGCAATTAGCAAAGCCTTCATTTTCACGCTGTATTAATTTGTACCGATAAGCGATAGGAGCCACGTATCACTTTGAACGAGTCGCTTAATTTATAGTTTCAACAACACACAAAAAGACAGTTTCGTCAGTCTTTCGGTGATATAGATTGGAAGAAGAACTCCACAGCGCAACAAGTGAACAGTAAACATAAGACGATATGACTAACACGTGTCTTATAGTTATTCAATTCAAGCGCCAGCGGTGGTTATTATTAAATAAAGGTCAGCACAGTGAAACTTTAGCACTGAAACGAAAAGTACTGTGTTAGATAACTTCCGAAGAGCTATTCACACGTGCGGAAACGACAGACAACTTTTCCAACATATGACGACAAATATTTTTTGTTATTTTTAATAACAAATAGTTGTCTCAAACAGCTGCTGATTGGTTTGTGCTAGTTGAACATTATTAAGTGCGTCTGCTGTGTTATTAGCTGGGGTGTTCAGACATAGCGCACGGTACCTGTTGCTGTATTAGTAGCTGGTGTGTGTGGTTAGTGTGTTCAGACATAGCGCACAGTACCTGTTGCTGTGTTAGTAGCCGGGGTGTACAGATGTAGCGCACAGTACCTGTTGCTGTGTTCTTAGCCGGGGTGTGTGGTTAGTGTGTACAGACATAGTGCACGGTACCTGTTGTTGTGTTAATAGCTGGGGTGTGCAGACATAGCGCACAGTACCTGTTGCTGTGTTAGTAGCTAGGGTGTGCAGACATAGCGCACAGTAGCTGTTGCTGTGTTAGTACCTGGGATGTGCAGACATAGCGCACAGTACCTGTTGCTGTGTTAGTAGCTAGGGTGTACAGACATAGCGCACAGTACCTGTTGCTGCGAGGCCTCCCGCGTCGAGCAGCCGACTGGTCCTCGCGGCGGCACAAGGCCGGCCCGCCGCCCCCCCCCCTCCCCCAGGCACATTCCACCACAGCAGACAGCGCGGCGCTGGGACCGCTGTACCGCCAGGGTGCCCGCCTCCAGCCCGCATCACCGCTGGCTCACTTGCCGCCAAGTCACCTTACATCCAGAAGTCTAATCTGGGCAAGCTTGCCATATTTCTCCGTCAAAAAAAGCTTGGAAAGAAAAATGGACATCAGAGGCCTACACAACTGTTGGCTCCAGAGATTCCCAGCCAATATCTGCTTCGAAGGATCGTCTGCTGTCAATAGTATAAGAACTGGGTGCGAACGATGTAGAAGTGGTGAATCTCGGTGTCAGCAGACTGTAACTGGAGCTGTTGAGCAAACTATCGACCACCTCACACGAGCTAGGGGGCCTCCATTAATTACGTGAGATGTTTTTCCACAATTCAAGACCCTCTCCCCCCTTGTGATGAGATTTGGTGATATCTGGACAGACCCCCCACCCCCTAAGATGACGTGAGGTTTTGACGGGATCCCTCCCCTTGCTGATCGACCTCGTAGTGTTTTTGACCTTTTTTTTAAATTCTTCTGCTTCCGAGGGTGGTTATACCCTCCCTCCCCCTCCACTCCACCTCCCCCCCTCGGTATCAGCGTCGTTTGTGGACCTTATGTTTTTTTTTAGACCTTCTGTCCTTCAGGAACTTAAAAATATAACGTCGTGAGATTTCCGTCAACCCTCCCTACCCCATGGTGAGATTTCACCGGACCCCCCACCCCACCCCCTTTATTTCAACTCACGTAATTAATGGATGCCCCCTAGTCCAGCAGTTGTATACTGGCTACCAACCTGCCCGTAAAGCTGTGGATACTCTAATATTCAGTTTCACTCATTTTCCGTCTTGTAAATTTATATGGTTAAATCATTCTATACGTTTAAATATAGTATCATTTTTTTTTTTTTTCCTTAGCCAGTTTCAATCGCGACTGATGTAGTATCTTCATGAAATCTTAAGTATGTGAAGCTTTTAATCACCACCCTCTTCAATGACGGATTCGTGGTCCCACTTTAAAAAGGGGGGGGGGGGCAAAGTGCTGCCATCCGAACGTGAAGAGTCACCCGTGTTCTGTATAGTTTGTGAAATGTTTACTTGATGAGGTGAAAGTTGGTAACAGTCTCCTCATCCACCTAGGTGATTGCATGAAACCGCCTAGAAACTTCAATCAGCACAGATTATTCGAAGCGAATACTATCTATAGGTGCGTTGGGCGATTTTTGAATGGCGGTAAATCTATGAGTTCACGTCTTCGACATGTTATAACGTGCTGGCCTTATGATATGCACGAAGGCCTTTTTTTTGGATGGGCAAAATATTATGACTTCGCGTCACCAACATGCTATAATAGCAGTATATCTGTAGCTATAAGTATGACGTGTTGCGATTGGACAGCAGCGAAAGTATAGATTATACTTGTATACAATATATAAAAATGAATGTTTGTTTATTCGTCTTCTATGTGTTCCTATACCATTCATCGGAATGAGATAAAACTTGGTGAGTTATTGTTTGCGTGCCTGGGAAGATTTCTGGCCAAAAAAATAAATAAAAGCACCCTCTCTTCCCCTCAGCACCACTCATTTTTTTCAAATGATCTTTATAAAAAGGCACAGTTTTTATCCGATTTTGATAGTACTTAGCTGACTTATTCTGCAAAACAAGGCGGTCTAGTAGCTCAGGGGTTATAGCGCTTACTCCAGAAAGTTTCTCCCTTTGGTCGCGGGTTCAAATCCCGTGGTGAGCGAGAATTTTTAGGAGTTGTATTTGATTATATGAGCTACGCCGGGACGATCCGTGATTCTGATTCCACGTTTTTTTTTTTTTTTTTTTTTTTTTTTTTTTTTTTTTTTTTTTTTTTCAACTAAACTTTATTAAAACATACACATGAAAACCAGCATAAACACTCAATCGAGAAATTAACAACAACAGTTCATTCCCCTTTTCGTTATAAACACACACCACCATTATTCTTAACCAAAGTCCATCAAGCCCGAACAGGCGTCTCGAACTAACGGGAAACCAAAACCTTCATCCGCTGGTCATCTCTTGTTTCTCTCCCTCTTCCGATGTCATGGCAATCAGCAAACTGCAGCCCTTTCCTTGTCATTAATTGGTCGAGAATTTTTAGCTGGTGTTCTTTTTGTCTTTGAGTATCTCATCCAGATATCCCCGAACTTAATTTTATATTTCGCAGTTTTCTTTAGGCTCCATTGTTTTATTTTGAGCATTGTCAGGTATTCTTCCAAATTCTGGGAAGTCTTCTGCAATATATCCTGCATTGACTGACTTAGGGTCCATACTAAACAATTGTGTTTTTCTGGAGGGGTAATCTTTATATCCGGCTTTGCTAGAATTGTAGCTAGTACTTCCCCGGGCGGTTTTTGTAAAATATACGCTGCCACATGTTTTGTCCACATCCAAATTGATTCCGCTTTTCCACAAGAAAAACGGTGTATATGGGTATCTGTGTTCCCACAAGTGTCACATCTATCGGTTGCCTTAAGATGTATGCGGTGTAGCTTCTCGTTGGTAGCCAGGGTCTCGTTGACTACTTTGTACCACAGGGTTTGGTTATCAGGTGGAATTGTCCTATTGAAAATGTTTCTCCACACGTTTTTCCAGTTAATATCCAGGTATCTATTTTATATTTTGTTGCCACGTTTATGCGCCATCAAGATTGTGTATATCTCTTTGGAATTCTTGGGGATTATCCTTTCGTGCTGCTATGATGTAACTGCATTTGAGGAAATAAAACCTGATATGATGGAATGATTTATTGATGTGGGCTATCGCCACAGGTGCCGTTATACTCACTGGTTTGTAGTGTTCCAGTAGCTGAGCCGTAATTGTTTCTTTGTTTTCAGAAATTTTTCTCATTGCTTGTATGAACATCGCGTTTGCTTTGATTCTTGCGTCCATTAAACCCAAACCTCCTCTTATTTTTGGCAGGGTTAGTGTCTGGAAGTTAATTTTGAATATTTCACCTTGACTCAAAAGCCAAGATATTGCTCTCTGGACGTTTTCTATTATTCCTTTAGGTGCAGGGAACACTTGAGCAATATAATTTAATTTCCCTAGGACCGCCAGATTTATTAGATTTGTTTTTTGTATGTTATTTATCTGTCTGGTTTTGTGCAATTGTAGTGTGGCTCTTGTGTTGTTTAACACATGCCGCCAGTTGACTACACTCATTTTGAGTGGGTCCGTTTCCAGCCACACTCCCAGGGCTTTATGCTTGTTGATTTGTTGGAATCCATATGTATTTACCATGTTTTGTGTTCTTAATCCAATTAAAAGAATGCCAGATTTGTTCACGTTGACAGTGGCACCGCTTTCTTTGCCGAAAATCCTTATTTGTTTGTTAATTGTGACTAAATCGTTATTGTCGGCTACATAGAAACCAATGTCGTCTGCGTATGCTCTTCTAGTATATCTTATGCCCTGGAACGTTTTGCCTTTTGTCCTGGAATGGATGCTCCGTAATAGTGGTTCCATGTATATGGCAAACAAGACCATTGAGAGCGGGCAGCCTTGTCTTACCCCTCGACAAATACTGAAGTTTTTTGAGATAAACCCGTTTACTAGGACTCTTGTGGTTGCCCCGTTGGTTAGTTTCTTAATTGCTGATACACATTTTATTCCCATTCCCATTTTCCTCATGGTATTGTATAAGAACTGATGTTCGACACGATCATATGCTTTGTCGAAATCAAGGAAAAGGATTCCCGCTTTTAGCTTCAGGTTATCTGCCAAAGAGATATGTCTCTGTATTCCAAGATTGCGTGTTGGATCCCGTGATTAGGGATCGGGCCTGCCTGATGCGGACCAAGTATTTTGGTGAATAGTGGCGTTATTCTTCTTTTCAGGATTCGAGTCAGGATCTTGTAATCAGAGTTTAGTAACGTAATGGGTATCAGGTTTCTAATGTCCTTCGTATGTGGCGTTTTGGGAATAAGGACTATTATGCCTTCCGTGAAGCCTTCAGGCAAACGTTCTGTATGCCATATTTCATTGAACATTTCAACCATCTTGTGGGAAATGACATTCCAGAAGCATCTATAAAATTCCAGTGGAATGCCGTCGTAGC
The DNA here is from genome assembly GCA_031002005.1 of Vandiemenella viatica. Classification (NCBI taxonomy): domain Eukaryota; kingdom Metazoa; phylum Arthropoda; class Insecta; order Orthoptera; family Morabidae; genus Vandiemenella; species Vandiemenella viatica. Next base: position 40,646,700 of record CM061920.1, on the reverse strand, counting down.
CAGGTGATTTTCTTGTTTTTCCTGCCATAAGGGATAACTCTGCCTCTTCTAAAGTGATATTACTAGAGATTTCGTTTCGTTCGTCGTTGTCCAAGGATTCATTAATGTGGTTTAGTATGGAGTCTCTGTCATCCCTGATTATAGTGGTGGCATTATAAAAGGCGGAAAAATGGTTCCAAATCATTGCTGGAATCTCTTTTTGGTTGGTTATTCTGACTCCCTCTGCCGAAGTTATATTAGAAATAAATTGAGAGTTTCTTCTTTTTGTCGCCCTAATCAAATGGTATAGCGAGGCCTTCTCTTTCTCTACGACATCCGCGTTATCAGTGTTGATTAGGAGGGTTTCCATTTTTTCGGCCTGTATTTTGTTGAATTTTATTTTTTTAATCAGTACGTGGTCTTGGGTAGTGAACACGTCTTTTTTATACAGATCCTTCAGACTTCTGTAAAAATTCCATGGTGTTGTTTGTCCAGTAATGTTTTCCTTGCGAGTAGGCAATAATTGCTTTCCTGATTGTCGGTTTTGCGTGGGTGACCCACCAGATTAAATTAGAACTATACTTGTGGCAATTTCTAATACTCGAAAGCCAGGCGCTGATGACGGTTTCCTTACATGCTGTGTCGCGGAGAAGCGAGAGATTCATCTTCCAGTATCCTTTACCTCTCTCAATGCAAATTGGGTCGCTCTTGATTCTGCATAGATACGCATAGTGATCGGAGAAACTTAAAGGTGCTATTTCATCGCTGCTAATTGCCGAATTTAGATTATTAGATACATAAATTCTGTCGAGTCTGCTTTTAGAGGTCGAAGTCATATGTGTGTGACTGATTTGGTTTCCATTTAGTATCCGAAACGTGTCTTTCAGGTCTAAACCTTCGATCATTTTTATAAACTCTTGGCAGATATTAGGGTTTGGACTTTGATCGCTTCGGTCAATAACACAGTTGAGTTCGCCTCCAATTACAAGTCTGGTCGGTTTCCTCCGCAGTAAGTATGGAATTTCCGTTTTGAAGAATTCCGTTCTTTCCGTTCTTTTGTTGGTGCCTGATGGTGCATATAAGTTGATGATGCTTATGTCATTGATGCATATTGAAATCCCCCTCCCGGAAGTTAAAGTTTCCTGGTTCTTGTAGGTGAGTCCTTCCTTGATTAATATTGCTGTACCGGTTTTACTATGGGGTCCAAGTTTGTTATGCATTGATATCCAAAGATTTCAAATTCGCTAGATATCACTTCTTGCATGAGTGCGACATCTACTTGACTTTGGCTAAGAAATTGTTGCAAAGAATGCAGTTGATTGTGGTTGTTATGCGGTTGATGTTAATTGTCACTATTGTTAAAACTTGGTTCATTATATTGACGTTATTGTTACGTACAAAATGAAAGGAGCATATATATATATGCCTCTGACACAATAGCTTGGTATATTTCCTTCGGGAAAATTTGACCAACCTTTGGGTTGTGGACTAAGTTAGTTTTTTTTAAGTGCAAACTTCTTGAGGTGCGTTGGGCGATTTTTGGATAGTAAAATCATACAAGTTCGCGTCACCGACATGCTAATGTTTTTTTTTTTCTTCTTCTTTCTTTTCTAAATATCTTTCAGCATCATAGGCCATACAGCAAGCTTAGGTATGATTACGATTCAGCTAATGCTTTTTTAGTTTCTCCAGTTTATATTGTTTGCAACTGATTATAGACACCACATGACATTAACACACACAACGCTTCAACATCCATGTCATCGGCCGGATCCGAACCGACAACGCTGGATAGATGGAATCAGTACTCTAGCCATTACGCTTCCGAAGCCAGCGCGCGGGATGTGAACCTGGGACTGTCGAAGCTCCCCGACCCAATGAGATAGTGCTTCAACGTACGCAGCCACTATGGCGGGATTTGTTTCATTTAATCTTATCGTATCACTCGCTCGACAAACGTAGTGAAATCCTCCAACATTCAAAATGTGACAAAGGAAATTTATCATTAGATAATACTCTCTTCCCCCAAGAGTAAATCTTTTCTTACTTCATGGGCACACATCATCGTAACAAATCAAGTTTTTGTTTCTTGCCTCAGTGAGGTCCAAACTGCATTTCTATTTAATTTTGTCCTGCATTCAGACGCTTTTAAAAACTTTTCTGTAAGTCCTAAATCAATGATAGCCACTAGATCGTTGTGCCACTTAGTTTCCCACTGCAATAAATCAAAATTAAGAGTCAGGATACCCGGAACTTCCTAGCTAAGCATCTGAGCGCCACGCACTATCTGTATCGATTACGTAATACAAATTACTCAATATCAAACTCCAGTACGTTTCTCTACATACAGTAAGTACTTCCATGTTCGAATACACGTATCTTTGACGCAACCTTATCCTAAGCTTCTGCATGCACGTGTTCGGCAGGTGCGTGCATTCGGTATTTGCATTCATAAACTTGCTGATTCAAGTTCGCCTCTGGCACATGGCCACCGCTACAGGTATCATAAATTAGCTGCTCTCCAAGCCAACCAGGTGGAACATTTCTTCAACGCCTGTATATTAGTACTCCCGAACGTTGTCTCGTATTCCTCGCATCATTACTCTCTCTATAAATTCCAACTTTAAATTCTTTCAGCGTTTTTTGGTAATTTATTCATCATCTCTCCTGATTATTTATTCAAATCCCTGATCCCCTTATTTACGAAAGAAAATCTTTCCACACCCTTATACTTGAGGTTACTGGCAACTGTAGTCGTGATCATTTTTTCTCCTTTCCATGCACTATTCCCAATTCTTCCACCAATATCACTCCACGCCCCATCACCAATATACGCCTTGCACACTCCCATGACTCTCTTCACCCTCCTCCTATCTTCCACTCTATCCCATTCTAGCTCCTTTATCATATCAATTACTGATTGTGTTTAGCAGTTTAGAAATAAATCTAGCAGCCCTTCTTTGCATCCCTTCTAACTCCTGTATTTGATACCCAAAATGTGGGTCCCATATTACAACACCATATTCAAGCAATGGTCTGACCAAAGTTTTCTAACCCATTTTCTTTATTTCTCTGGTACATCCCATCATCACTTTATCCAACAAGTGAAGGACTTTGAAACCTTTTCCTACTACTTTTCCAATGTTTCCTGCCAGTTAAGTTTGTTATAAAATGTTTTGCCGAGGTATTAACATTTCATGTCTTCAGCATGCAATTTTTTCGCCATCTTATAATTATAATCAACTTTTATTTTTTATATGTGTACCTAACAATCTGACTCTTCTTTGCATTTATCTTTATCCCATGCCGACCTATCCACATAGTTATCCTGTCCAGATCACCGTAGTGTTCTACCATTTTGATCCTATTAAACAGCATTATGTCATATTAACTATCAACACAATCACTCTTTAGAATAATGAATAGCAATAGTGCAAATAAACTACCCTGTGGCATTTCCACTACTTTTAATACTGCATTCTCTACCCTGACTTTTTGTTTTCTACCGTTTAACTATTCTTCTACCCAGAATAACTTTACCATCAAGTCCGATAGTTTTACCTTATTTAACACCATTCTATAGCTCACTCTGTCAAAAGTATTTGAAAGATCTAGTGCTAAGCTTTCAATATGGCTTCTCTTGACCATTTCATCCGCTCTATTCGTAAGCGCTACAGTCTTTACAAAATCGTCACAGAACTGATTAGTAGTTTGTTCTGGGAGTCTGGTAAATAAACGAGGCACGTTTCATTTGAACTTATTGGTAAACATGCGTACACCCATTTTCACTTACGAGTGTGGTGAAATAGTTCGTCCGACAACCTATTTAAGTCGCAATGGTAGTAAAGATAAGATTAGAGTAATAAGGTGCCGCACTGATGCTTACATAAACTCTTTCTTCCCTCGTACTATTCGGGATCGGAATGCACCGCGAAGAGATTAGTTTTGGAGCTGAGCACCCTCTGCCACCCACAATTTTGTGAATTGCAGAGTATATATGTAGATGTAGAAATATCTAGCATATATATAATAACTGAGATTCGCGTGAATATCCTTGCATAAATTTGGCTGGTCGTCTTAGATCTGGAAGGAATTCATAGTCAATGACTCATGGAAAATTAAAATAGACTAATAACTCACCAAATACGACTCGCCTTTTTCAATTCCACCATCTGCTCTTCAACCATTTCTTCATAGATTTTTTGCAGTTTTACTCATAATTTCAGCTGAATTCACTGCTTCTTCATTCTGGAATGGTATGTGTGCTTATGAAAACAAATGACACAAGGCGGCATTCTAATTCTTTGATGGAACTGTATTTCGACAGATATCAACAGGATATCCGTTAACATTCCAAAACTCTTCTTATGTGTTGTATGTAGTATATTTGTTTGATTTCGTCACTGAGCATGGAACCTGTGTCCCTTAGGAACAAATAATAAATAGCTTGGAATTTGACATTAGTGATTATGTGAATACAGTATTTTTGCGTAGTTAAGAGTATGTTCGAAAATCATCTAAATTCGTCACTAAGCATCGAACCGATGATCCTGAACATGTAATAAAAGCATGAATTTTAGCTTACTGAGGTTCTGAATACTGCTTTGTGTATTGTAGAGAGTAAATGTTGAAGATTCGTCGATTTGCGTCAGTGTACATCGGAAGCAGAACCAAGGACACCTTCGAATGCCTGTTGATGTCAGATAACAGTTTTAAGCGCATGTGACATGCATGGTCGATGTTTGAACCTATGTACAGTACGTAGGGTTACTTCGGCACCTGATTGGCCGAGTACAATTTGGACCTTAAGTTGGTAACGACCTCCACCCTCCCTCCATCCCTCTCTCTCTAAACTACTGGCGGTAAACATTGGGACTGGTAGAAGAATCTTATCTATAGCGCCAGGAAGCAAACAATATTAAGCGAATAGATTGTTTAAATAAAATACTATCGGACAATTAAATTTGTGCAAACTTTTTTTATTTATTTTTCAGCATTTGAATGACGCATTCCTCATTTTACTCATATGAATCACTGGCTTAACTTTGTTAAAACTGCATGAAAATCCATTTAACAGTATTTCATTTAATTGTGTTAAAAGAAATTGGTAGATAGACCAAAATTTCAAATACGAGTGATTTGATCTTCGTAGTTCATTAACAAACTCAATTTTAAAAAAAATCTACAATAAACAGACTTTTTTGCATTTACTCTGTTACTATATGTATTACAGATTATTTATTACTTGGCGGTAGACATAAGTTGTCTCCTGCAATCTAAATCTTTACTACGATTTGGTATAAAGAAATCAAAATGATTTAACGTTGCGTAATCGAACAGCATGAGCGACTTTCGTTCAAAAGACCATCCACAAAAATGCTACATGAGAATCGAACAAAAATAAAGAGTACGCACTGCTGTTTTAAGTACAATAAATGGCAATAATTTTTAAGGCGAATATAGAAAAAGGGGAGGGGGAGGTACTGTAATTTTCTAATAAAATCATAATTTGATTGATCTGCTAAATAATATTTTTAGCAATGATCGCACTATCACACACCCGACAACAATCGTAATGTGCCATTAAGTATAATTTCAGAAATTCGGAAGGGGTTCTAGATGGGACACCAAAGAAGATCCTAACGTACTTTTAAAAGACTGCAGAGATCCGAAAATCACAATCCAGACAACGGAGGCGATGCTGTAACAAACGTGTCACTTGTAGCACAGGCTCTTTTAGTTTATCATTTTTTAAATTCGTTTTGTATACCACTAGGTCTTATAAATAAACAAAGTTTTTCTCGGCGTTGTACAGGAAACTGACGAAACTAAAGTATTGTTTAAACACAATATTTCGACGACTATACTCCCGTAAAGAGTGAACGAACCGTAAGACCGTAAGTAGCTATTTAAAGAAACTTGGTGATTGGTCTAATTTCAGTCCTCGACGTGTTACTAGTACTAATTGAAGTTGCATTTCTTCTGTCACTGTACACGGGCCGTGAAATACCTAAATTAGTTGCTAATCCGGTACTAAGAGTTCTTCCAATCAACTCGGTTTACTACGGGAAAGGTTACTAGCGTATAAACACAACGCAACTACAACGTATTATGACGTCCACGGTACACACTTTTATTAATATAGAAATCAACTCGGTTTACTACGGGAAAGGTTACTAGCGTATAAACACAACGCAACTACAACGTATTATGACGTCCACGGTACACACTTTTATTAATATAGAAACTTGTACGCAGTTCACCAAAGTGGACCCCAAATTAATTATAGACTAATTACTGGACTCTGAAGATTGCATAGTTCGAAAATTGGGAAGCGCTGAGTGCAACATGCGTAAGGCGTGTCACAGTTAATAATTTCACACTGTCTCATCATGCTCGTAGACTGTCTACGCACACATAAAGTTCATTTCTCACGTTTACAGCCACTACAAAACCATTTCAAGGTACTTCCTATGCTTCTGCATGTTTGCTACATTGTAGAACCCAACCCTCGCGCTTACCGTGTCCACACCAAACGTAAGCTACATATCGATTGGCGCCATATTTTTTTCTCCGCTATCATATTCTCGGCGTGCAATATCGATAGTGCAACGATATTCTTGTATCGTTACAGCATGAAGTTTAAAACTTGCCAAGAGCGCGTTCTTGATAGACTGACAGTGCAACGGCAGGTGTTATTAGATCCCTGGCAGTAGTCTCAGACGTCATTAGCACCCCGTCGAGCACAAAACACGGATCGTTGACGACGAGTAACCTTAGTAACTGGAATCAAAGCATTTCTAAGTTATAAACCACAATCCCGGCTTACAATCTGAATTTCAAACGGTTCTGAAACTACGCGGTCCCAAAAGCTTCTAGAATGCACTAGCACCCTGGTCAATTCCAAATCGGAGCCATGTTCTAGTTCCAGACCATGTTACGCTACCGAAAAAAAATATTCTCTCCTCCCAGGCAAACATGTCAGGCATGTTCCAAAAAACATTGTTTAATACATCTTATCGTCTGAGCGACGTAATTTTTTCCGCAGTCACAAGGAGTACTATAAACTACCAATGTACGAAGGGCAGGGTCATCCTTGGAAGAAGGGAAAAATGTTCAGCTTTGATTGTTGTAGGAAGATCGCCTTAATGCCATTTCTTGCTAAAACCCTTCCAACCCTCGGTGCTGTAGCACCAGAGTAGGAAAATTTGGCTAGATGGTGGAGTGGCTCATTATTGCGGTTATCAGACCTGTGTTTCAGTTTCCGGAGTGTCGACAGCATCTGATGTTCGGTGTGCCGACTCTGACTGAAGGAATAACGTCCAAATTATCCGGTAGCATTCCTTGTGATTGCGGGAAAGATTACATCGGCCAAACGATAAAGTGTATTAAACAACATTGTTTGGATCATGTCAGACATCTTAGCCTGGGACAGAGAAACACTCTGCGGTGGCGGAACATAGTCTGGAACTAGAACATGGCTTCGATTTCGAACCGATCAGGGTGCTATGCATACCAGAAGCTTTTGTGGCAGCGCTCTTAGAGAAGCGATTGGAATTCGCCACGCGTCGGATCTTGTAAACCGAGGTTGCGGTTTCCAACTTAGCTGTGCTTGAATACCGGCCGTTTAGGCTGCTCGTCGTCAACGTTCCGTGTTTTGTGCTCCGAGGGGTACAAAATAATGTCTGAGACAGACGGTAGGCAACGTAACGAAGCCTGACGTTGCCATGTCAGTCTTTCAAAAACACGCTGTTGCCAAGATTTAAACGTCAGTTTTTGCTACTTATTCACTCTTCACCTAAAGATGACGTCAAAATATGATGTTTAAATAACATCTTACCACAGTTAGTGTCCCACGAAGACTGTATCAATATGTTGTTGTTATTTCCATTTTCATATTGTTGAGAAACTACTTTAAAGCACACAAATAACGTCGACTATCTAGAAGAAATTTACACTTGTGAGCTAAAACTTTAGGACCACGTAATACAATATAATTTGCTTACAAATACGTAAAAAACCAGCGCACCAGTCTCCAGCAGATCATAGTCTGTAGCCGAATCGGTAGACGGCTCCTGATGAAGACCTAAGACCTGGTCGAAACGTTGGGAAGAAGAAGTATGAGTATTCAACGCAGCATTAATCCCGTAAACAAATTATATTATATTAGTATAGTATGATGGCTGCGAAAAAATTATTTTATATTTAGGACCACCTACTTAATAGCATGTTTGTCCACATTTGGATCGCAATACAGCAAAGATTCAGCTTGACATGGATTCCATAAGTCCTTTGTAGGTTTCCAAAGGTTTATCTACATACATGTAATGCAATTCTCTCGTATTAGGGGATGGCAGTTTCTGGCGCTCCCTATATCTTCTATCGAGTTGAGATGAGGCAAATTTTGTGGCCAAGATATCAAAGTGAGTTAACTTTCATGCTCCTGAAACCACTGTTGCACGATTCCGGCCTTGTGCCTGTTGAAACATGCCACCGTAGTCCACAGCTCTCTTGGTGCCTTCGATCACCACAGTACCACGGAAACCCTGGTGAATGTCCCCCACAGCATGGTACTGTCCCCTCCGGCCTGCGTCTGTGGCGTCGTGCATGTTTTTAGTAGCCATTCGGCTGGAAGATGACGAGTCCGCGCTCAGTCATCGCTTGGTGTAGCAAGAAATGTGATTCATCGGACCAGACGACACGTTCCCACTGATCCACAGTCCATTCTCGATGATCTAGTGTCCACTACAATTAAAACTGGTGATGTCGTTGGATCAACACGGAAACACGTAGATGGACTCTGCTGCGGAGTCCCATGTTCAACAACGTGCGCTGAACTGTGTGCTTCGAAACACTTGTGTCTGCACCAGCATTGTGCTCTACCGTCAGATATTCAACAGATCGCCCCCTATCCAGGTTTACAGAGCGGGCAAACCTCCAACACCGTGTTCTGTGATGGGGCACAAATGTCCACCACCTTCTCGTAGTTACATCGCTCTTCAAACGCTTTCCAAATATGCTCACTACACTAGCACAGAAACAGCTGACTATCCTCGCCGTTTCCGAAATTCTTGTTCCCAAGCGCCTGTCGATAACAATCTACATCTACATCCATACTCTGCAAATCACAAACATTGTGGGTGGCAGAGGGTGCTAAGCACCAATCCTAAACCCGCCCATTCCAATCCCGAATAGTGCGAGGAAAGAAGGATTACATAAAAGCATCAGTACGGCATCTTATTTCTCTAATCTTATCCCTCCGGTCATTGAGCCTAAACAGATTGGCGGAAGAAGTATTTCATAGCACTCGAAATTTTTTTTTTTCGCATATTCTCCCATAAATTCGAACGCAAGCTATGTCGTCTGTCATTCGAACTATCCCAGCCCAATCTATGTATCAATTCTGTGACGCTTTCATAAGGGCTGTAACAACAAGTCACGAATCTAGCGGCTCTCCTCTGCACCCTCTCAACTGAGTCAATCAGAACCTTGCGATACGGTTCCCAAACTCCACAACAGTAATCCAGATGCGGACGTACTAGTGTTTTATACGCTATCTCCTTTGTATGAGCATTACAATTCCTCAAAATACGACCTATGAATCGTAATTTAGAATTAGCCTTGCCTACGACGGAAGTTATGTGCATGTCCCATTTCATGTTGCTTTGTACTATCACCCCCAGATACTTCACAGAATCAACCGTGTCAACAGCTGATTTATTTATTTTGTACTCGTTAACAAACTGATTCTTCTTGTTACTTATCCGCATTGCCTTGCACTTTTTGCAATTAAGTGTAAGCTACCATTTACGGCAGCAATCGAAAATAGCATCCAAATCGCGCTGAATTTCTAAGCAATCGTCGGAGCACCTTATTTCCCTATAGATAACCGCATCGGCGGCAAACAATCGCAACCAGCATTTGACTTTGTCACCTAGATCGTTTATAAATATTAAGAAAAGAAGTAGACCTATTACACTTCCTTGAGGAACGCCCGAAGTAACATTTATCTTAGAAGAGGCTTCCCCGTCAACAACGACATACTGTGATCGACCAGTTAGAAAATCACGTATCCACTCGCAAATCTGAGCCGAAATACCGTAAGCTCGAATCTTAACTAAAAGTCGGTTTTGTGGCTCAGAATCAAAAGCTTTCTGAAAATCCAAAAAAACTGCATCAACTCTCGAACCTGCATCGATAACTTTCATTACGTCATGGGAAAATACGGCCAATTGTGTTTCACACGATCTCTTCTTCCAAAATCCATGTTGACACGGTGTAAGCAACTCGTTCTCATCTAGAAACTTCATTATGTTCGAGCATATGACATGTTCCAGAATTCTGCTGCAGACCGATGTTAGAGATATGGGTCGATAATTCCTAGGATTACTCCGATCTCCTTTCTTAAAAACGGGAATTACCTGGGCTATTTTCCAGCTAGAAGGTACTTTTTTCTCTTCTAAAGATTTACGGAATATATCTGACAGAAATGGTTCAATATCCTCCGCGTATTCAGAAAATACTCTTATCGGTATACCATCGGGACCCGGCGCTTTATCCCACTTCAGGAGTTTTAATTGCTTTACAATACCTACGCTATCAATTTCTATCGGATCTATCTCTAATTCCACACGATGTGGCAAATTGGGGATGTTTTCCATGTTTTCGCGCGTGAATGAATTTTTGAATTCGGTATTAAATACGGTAGCCTCGTCGCGGCTGTCTTCAACTTCCCGTCCGTCTTTTATTAGAACTGGCTTATTGTTCCCACTACAACTAACTTTTTTTACATACGAAAAAAATTTCTTGGGGTTTTCAGTGAGGCTCTTAGAGAGAGAATTGGCACGAAAGTCATTAAAAGGCCTCACGCATCGCATTCTTAACATGTCCCTTTATCTCCTCTAACTTATCAAAATCAGTCCGATGCATCGTCCTTTTTGATCGTGCATGTATCTTCCTTTGCTTCTTGAGTAACCTTTTAACCTCCCGTGTATACCATGGGGGATCGTTCTCTTCCTTGATTGTCCGTTTCGGTATATGCAAGTTCATACCTTCCCCGAGTATATGTAGGAATCGATGCCACCTCTCTTCTGCCTTAAGAAGGTATGGTAATTATGCCTCAAATACGCTCTATCCAGTGTCAAAGTAATTTATGTCCGTGGATTTTCCGATTTTCCAGACGGCATTTCATCTCGCGGGGGGCAGTGTTCATAATATTTTGGATCATCAGCGTATGAAAGAACTTAGCAATGCAGTAAGAGTAGGTAAGAATTAAAGAAATAAGGAGTTTGAGCCTTATTCAGATGTCAACAGACACATAACAGATGTTGACAGATGTTGGTAATACAAAATCTTGAACACAATGTTGTTGCCGGGCATGTTTCCGCAGTTGCTTAATTAATTAATAGCTGAAAAATAACGCAAATGCAACTGTTCAATACTCAAATTCCTTAGCCTCATAGCCACCGGATCTTTCATACCATATGACCTCAATTCATTAACAATTCATTTTTTTATATGTTTTGCTTACGTACTGACTAGGCCGACAGTGGCAGGTAAATTTCAAGTTCCTACGTAATAGCATTTTCTAACTAGACTAGAAAACGAAAACAATGAAAACTGATAGCTCATTCTTTATTTTTCTGTGTGAAACACTGAAAAAATATCCTAGTCCTCTAACTGACGATTTTTATGCCACGCCCTTCACTTTTAACATATCCCCTACCACATATAGTATAGTTCTTTATTCGATATTCGGTTGTACATACTTCTTTCGCCTAACAATGCCATATGGGAGATCTGGTGGAGATTATTGTGTTGAGACATTTCCACCACCGGCATTTTTATGAACGACCCTGGCTCAAATAACCGTCCAGTATTCGAGATTTTCGTTTTCCATAGTTTTCCCAAATCACTCCAGGTTAGTGCCGGAATGGTGCCTTAAAAACGCCAAACGCCAAATCGGAATTCCCTTATGTTTCTTGAATCAAATCTGTCTCGCCTTTATTGATCTCTACGTTGACGAGGCGTAAAGCCATAATGAAAAAAGTATTGTACACTAACATAGATCTCGCTCTATTCTTAGGGGCGGGGGGAGGGGGGAGTACTTGTAATTCTTCTAAGGGCAGAAAAATAGAGGCACTTTCAGTGTGGTGTTAGGAAAAAAAAGAGTTCATGGATGAATTTTGCGAAAATAAGGGACTTGATTGTTAAGTTATCCCATAAGATGCCCAGTTTCTGTTAATGTGTAGAATGCAAAGAAGAGTCAGCTTATTAGATACACAAATAAAAAACAAAAGGTTAATTATGAATATAAGGTGGGGAAAGAATTGCTTTCTGAAGACTTGAAATGTAAATATCTTGACATTACATTTGATAACAAGCTTAACTGGGCAGGACACATTGGACAGGTGGTAGGAAAAGGTTTCAAAATTCTGCACTTGTTGGAGAGAGTGATGAGGGGATGTACGGGAGAAGTGAGGGAGTTGGGTTACAAAGCTTTGGTCAGACCATTGTTCGAATATGGTAGTGTAGTATGGGACCCTCATTTTACGTATCAAATACAGGAGTTGGAGAGGGTGCAAAAAAGGGCTGCTAGATTTGTTTCTGGAAATTATCGCAGAATGCAATCAGTGACAGATATGATAAAGGAGCTGGAATGGGATTCATTGCAAGACAGGAGGAGGATGAGGAGGGTCATGGGAGTGTACAGGACGTATACTGGCGATGAGGCATGGAAAGATATTGGAGTAGGTATGAAAAGTAGTGCATGGAAGGGAAAAGATGACCATGACCACAAGATGGCACTCGATTTCAGGCACAAGGGTGTGGGAAGATTCTCTTTTTTAGGTAAGGGTGTCAGGGATTGGAATGAGTTACCAAGAGAAATGATGAATAACTTACCGAAAACGTTGAAAGAATTTAAAGATAAAATTTGTAGAGGGCAAATGTATGTAGGTGCAGGATAGGGGGAAGATGGGAGTGTAGAGATATTACCACCGGAGCGTATGCTCCATTGCAATTAAATTAAATTAAAATGCAGCACAAGGAGGTTTTGCTTAGTTGGAACAACAGAGTAAAAACAATTTGAATAAGATATTAAGGAAGCAGTTTCAGTGGGTATGGACGCATCATCTCCGCTTTCACATGACTGCTCTCCACTCACCTGTCTTTTTCCCTCCTCTTCACGTCCTTTCCGTTTCGCTTGATATCACCTATGACCCCGTACCTCCTTCTTCCTCCCACAAACTTCCAAGGTATCTCTGTTATCAAGCACTCCGCTCCCAACAATGCAGAAAATATCGCAGAGTAAGAAGAAGTGGGAAGTTACGCCGTCCAAGGAAGAGACTGACGAGAGAAATAATAATAACAAAAAGAAGACTTGAAGCAGGATTTCGCAAGCAGACGGCGTGACTGCAGTGTTATTCTGACCGTGGACCAGCGCAGCATCATGTGAGGGCCATTAGCTCCTGACTCCGCTTGTCCATTAGTTCAGTAACAATATTTTCTTGTCAAAGAGCACTCGAAATAATAAATACAACAGCGCTTAAGGACGTATTGAATGCTGAGAGAGGTGACCACTGTAAATAGATAATTTACACCGCAGCTGCGCGGTGGAGCGATAAGCAAACCAAAAGCATCTGCCGAGTCACTGCTGTATCACCTTCTCAACAAGCAACAAGCCCAGCTGGAATACAAATCATGCCTCGACCCAGAGTTAACTAGGAATGCAGGACGGGATGTAGAGTCTATGTAGGGCTCATTCTGACACAGCGTTCAACATCGGCAGCAGATATTAAATAATAATTATCTGGAAGACTCAGAATGTGGCAACACTGAAAGAAGTGTACTCTATGGCTACCATGCTCACTCATTTGCAGGGGCGAATGATTACCTTATCATACATTACTTATCATTGACTAGTCAATGTAGATTTCAGTGTGGAGGAATATTGCCTGAAATTTAATGTAAAGAAATGTGAGTACACGGTAACAACCAGAAAGAAGAATAGGATAACCCAGGGAATTGGGATGGCAACTAAAGAAGGTAAGCAGGTTCAAATACTTGGGGAGTGTATTCGAGGAATGTGGAGGAAATGATGGCGAGATAAGAAAGAGCAAGACAAACAGAGGCGTTTATAAGCAGCATTAGAAACCTTATCTGGAATAAAGATGTGTCACAGAGAAGTAAGAGAGTAATTTATCACACATACTATGAGCCTATCATGCTGCTGAAACATGGACAATGAAGAAGCGGGACATCAGCAGAGTACAAGCAAGCGAAATGAAGTTTTTAAGAGATAGAATGGGAATGGCTAAAATGGACACGATAAGGAATGAAGTGATCAGATACACCATAAAAGAGGAACCCCTACAGGAAAGGATAGAGAGGACCAGACTGAGATGGTATGGACATGTAAAGAAAATGGAGGTTCAGAGAATCCCAAGAAAAATCCACGAAATCAAGATGCATGGCAAATGACCCAGAGGAAGACCAAGAGATGGATGGCGAGTAGAGGAGTGTGTACGGAAGAGAGGAGAAGACTGAAACAAGGTGGTGACAGAGAAGTGGTGCGATGAAAGAGGGAAATGGAGGGGCTTGTGCACGAAGCAGACCCGGCCAGTGGCTGGAAACTGTTGAGGATGATGATGATGTGTTCAGTATAGAGTGTTTTATTTGTTTTGTATGAAGTGCGACGCGGAACCACCCCAGTTTATCTCCCCAACTGAGATCTCATGGAGGGCTACAGCCTCCATAGTAATCGCCTACGCCCGGAATCGAGCGTGGAATCATATCAAGAAGATTCAATGTGAAACGCGCTTCGACTGTTAAATTCTTTCTTTAATCGTTCTTTTTAGAACCAGAAATAATTCATATAAATATTTTTCAATGAAGGAAGGCTCAGTTTATCATAATTCCATTTTAATAACAACGACAACTAAGCTAAACCAACACCCGTCATACAATCTACATGGATCGTTTCTTAATATTTCCTTTCCGAAAACTACAGGTTCATGAATTGGTAATCTGGTCTCATGAAGCGACGTCTAGTTTTCAATAAGTTTTTTGAGTTCATCGGTTTGTTGATAATGACCAGCGAATTGTAACGGGAAATTCAAAGCAGGTATATTTGAAATTCTCCATGGAATTTTAATCTTTAATTGAACTTTATTGAATGCTAAATAATTTTATTAAGTTATTGCCATTTTGGTATCAATCAGCCCCTTTACAAGTGCTGCAGCTAAGACTATTTACAAATAAGCCATACACTTCATATAACTTTTAACTGCTTAGCACTTGAAATTTCACACCTTGTTAGTTTAGTCATATGTTGAACAGCGTTGCATTGGATTTTAATTGCAACAACATTTCGCCCGAAGCCTACGAGCATCCTCCAAGCCGAATTGCGGTTTACTCGTGACTAAATATTCTGATTCTCAACGAAACATATTCTAGAGATACTACACTTTTGCTCCGGACAATGGATGTTGTTCTTCTTTAATTTAATTTGATTTAAGTTAATTGCAGTGGTGCGCAGACTCAGGTGCCAATTTCCCTACACACCAATTTACACCCTTTCCTGTAACTATCTACTTTTTTCCCTCTACAAATTTCAACTTTAAATTGTTTCAGAATATTTGGTAAATTATTCATCATTTCTCTTGGTAACTTATTCCAATCCCTGACCCCTACGAAAGAGAATCTTCCCACACTCTTGAACCTGAAATAGAGTTCCAGCTTGTGGTCGTGGTCATATTTTCCCTTCCATGACCTACTTCTAATTCTTATACCAATATCTTGCCATGCCTCATCTCTAACACAAGCCTTGCACCTCCCATCATTCTCTTCACCCTCCTCCTGTCTTACAGTGAATCCCATTTCACCACCTCTGTCATATAATTTGCTGACTGTGTTTTGCATAATTTCCAGAGACCGAACGTGGTGATCGAGTGGATAAACTCTGGCCTCGCACTCGAGAATCCCCGTCCGAGCATCCAGATTTAGATTTTCCATGGATTCCCCAAATCACTACAGGCGAATGCCGGAATGTTTCCTTCTAAAGGCCATGGCCAAATTCCTTCACGCTCCTTGCTCCCCTTCCTTTCTCGCCTCTAATGACCTCGACTCGACGAGGCATAAAACCATATTTAAAAAAATCCATAGGCAAATCTAGCAGTTCTTGTTTACACCTACTCAAACTCCTGCATTTGATACCCAAAATCAAGGTCGCATACTGCACTAACGTATTCAGCCAATACACTGACCAATGTTTTGTAACCTAATTCCCTTACTTCTCTGGTAAACCCACTATCACTTTCTCCTACGAGTGAAGGGTTTTGAAACTTTTCCTACTATCTGTCTAATGTGTCATAACCAATTGAGTTTGTTACCAAATGTTACGGCAAGGTATTTACATTTCAGGCCTTCAACAAGCAATTCTATTCCTCCTTATAATCATAATCAACCTTTAGTTATTTGTATTGTATTAAAAGGACTCCGGGTGGAGGGTGGAGTGGAGTGGTGTGGTGAATACCGGAGATCTCCACCTGGACCAACCTTACCTTCTCACCTTTATATTCTAACATGAGTCTAATTATTCAAAAAAAAAATGGTTTTAATCTAATGGTTGCTACAAGGTGAACTAGAACCATGTACTTTACACCAGAAATAAAATTGATTTATTGGGTCTTAAGGATGATACAATGCCAGGTAACATTTAACTTTACGTTAATCATATTTCAAAGGAAACAAGCTATACCCGACAGTTACATTCATAGATAAAAGAAAACATAAAATTGAAATTAACTATTTCAACAAAGAACAAAGGAACATATTATCAAAACGGCAACACAGGCCATCATATTGACGTTAACGTTCACAATGAAAGGGGGAAACCCAGGGCGCCAGTTTAAAACAAACAAGAAGCACTGTCTTGCATTTAACACAAACCTGCAAGGTGCTAAAATTGAAATTAATCATGAAATCAGCTAGCTCAGTGATTTAATGGGACGGTAAGAGAGTCTGTCTCAGGGCCGCTTAAGGATTCACAAGTCTATCAAAAACCCACCGGAATGCGACCGTATGCTTCGTTACTTTACCATTCGTCGACGTGAAGAAATGTGCAGCAGATAATGCCACAACAGCTGCGAAACCAGGATGGTGGTTTCGCCACGTTCCACAATGACCCTCAGGCTATGGCAGGCTTGCCATATAATTTCCCGCTCTCCTGAGCAAGAAAGTACAAGTCAATGTGACCAGTCACTCATGGCTGGATGTGAGCGTGTCGGCTTCAACACGTCTGCTCGGTTGTCGGTCCGGACTGCAAGTGCCTCTTAAGATGGCTTCTTCCTTCTTCCTCGGAAAGTCGTCTCTCCACATGTAACAAACTCCCTAGAATTAGTACTGTGGACCCTTATGACTTTCACGATTGGTGCATTGAAACAAGTCCGTCGTCACGTGTTTTTATCGCGCCCTTCCATACGCTATCGCCGTTCGCGCACTTTTCGTGGCCTCGCGCCAACGTCAGAGGGAGGGAGCAAGTTCACTGTCCCTAACGGGTTTTCCAGCGCGTGCCTGCATTGTTAGGGGGTAGGCGTCTCACTGTCGCGAAGTCTCAACGACTTTGTCTGGGCCCAGACCGTTAAAATGGCAGCTCTCAGCTTCCCAAACCAAATGTTACTGAACACTGAGCTTTACAGAAATTAAATTATAATAATAATGACTTTGGCTGCCTGGGTTGAATATACAATTATTACCTATGCAATATTTCTATTATCTACCATATTTTCGATCTACATAATTGAAAATCATAACGAAATCTGAATATTGCAAAGAAAAAAAAATCTGAATATAAATTAATTATTTAATTATTCGTTGTGGGTGACTCTGTCACACCACAGTATGTGTATCTAATAAGCTGAGTCTTCTTTGCATTTATCTTCAGCCCATGTTTACCAACCCAACTAGATATCCTGTCCAGATCACCCTGCAGCTTCTATCGTTTTGATCCTATTGTACAGCATTATGTCTTCTGCAAACAACCTAACTTCTGACAGTAAGTCATCAGTACAATCATTGAATAGAGTTACTAATAACAACGGTCCCAAAACACTACCCAGCAGCATTCCAATTTTCACTTCCACTTCTTCTGACCCACCATTTCCTACCCAGACTTTTTGTTTTGTATCTTTTAGGAATTTTTGTATGCAATGCAGGACGGTGTTTGCATTGTTATACAAAACGGATTTCCACGAGGTATCATATACTTTATTTTTAATTAGAATGTATATACGTTCCTATGTACTGCGTCTGACCTGAAACAAAGTGTTTGCCTTGTGACGTAAATAATCCTGTCATTGATCGCCGTAACCAGAAAATTAGCTGCAATTTAACATTGAATATTTTTCGAGGCTAGTTTTCGATTTCTACCCCGGACAAGAACCGAGAGAGGTGGCAAAACATGTTATATGTCTTAATATCATTCGAATTAACTTCTCTGACAGAACAATTAGATGTCGCTCTTTTCTTGGTCTTCAACGAATGCAGGAAAAGTGTTTTAACCCAACAAACATTACCCTTTCAGTTTCTCATATAGCGCCATATTACCAAACAGCGGGACTACCAACTTGTAGAAATAAGTTTATTAATGATTATTATTATTATTTGTGGATAAGCCCATTAGGACTACGCAAAGTACTCAGAAGCGTTTGTTCGTTTTCCTTTGTGCCCATATTTCCTTCATACGCTTGCTGTGGGCTTCTTTCCTCTCATCTGACCATGTTGTTCCTAGTCTTCTATTAAATCTTTCCTCCCAGTCAACTTGCAACTTGTGAATTTTGGATTTAAATATGTCTCTGTTTTCAATATCTTCTGGAACAATTCCTGCTAATTTGAGGTCTTTCTTGATTTCTCCAACCCATTTCATTGTATCCGATATTAATTTACTTCGGATTTCATAGAATTCAACTATTCGTCTTGTCAGTCTGTTAGGGTTCATTCTTTTGATGTGTCCATAAAATTTTAGTCGGCGTTTTCTAATATCACTGTGAATGTCTGCATATTGTAAAATTTCCTGATTACTTTTAAATCTGTATTGGTCTCCTATGAGTCTTGGGCCCAAAATTTTCCTTATAATTTTGCATTCTTTTTTCTCAATGTTTTCTATATCTTTTTTTTCTGTTCAAAATAAGTGTTTCTGATCCATAAAGACATTCTGGTTTAATAATTGTAATGTCTCAGTTTTGTGTGCTTGGAGATGCATTTTTTGTTGTAGACGTTTTGTGTTAGGCGATTAGCTGTTTCCATCTTTTGGCATCTAATTTAATTAGCTTTTGCTTCAGTTCCATTCTCTTGGATTGTTTCGCCGAGAAAGTTGAAGTATGAGACTCGTTTGATTTTTCCATATTTTGTCTCCATGTATTTTGGTGTTTCTTTATTGCAGGTCATAAATTCTGTTTTCTCGAATGAAATCTGTAGACCCAAGTTTATTGCTTAGTCTTCACGCCTGTGTTTGTCCTACATGTTCGACGTTTTCTAATAATTTTTTCGTAGAGTATTCATGTGTTTTGTACTTAGCATGGTCATGACTAAATTTATTTTTAAATTAACTCAATTAAGATCCAAATTGTAAAGTTTCCTGTTGTTTGATAAGACGCCACACAAGTAAGCAGTTAAATGACGTAATGTTGGCAGCAGTGATGACCTGGCTGGAGTTTCATCGCCAGACGAAGGGATATTACTCTTACAACACGGCACTGAAGCAATTTTTTCCTTAGGGGGCGTCCATTAATTACGTGAGGCTTTTTTTTTTTTCGGAAGTCTGGTCCTCCACTCTCCTGCAATGAGATTTTGTGAGATCTGGTGGGACCTTTTTTTTTAAGGTCTCCTGTTATCAAGGGCGGTTGTACCTCCCTCTCTAACGTCATTTGTAGACCTTTTTTTAGTTCTACTATTCTTCAAGGATTTAAAAAGATGGCGTGAGATTTCTGTCGACCCTTCCCTCTCCCCCTCCCCCTCCCTTGGTGAGATATGGTGATATTTCACCGCCCCTTCCCCTATTTCACCTCACGTAATTAACGGACGCTCTCTTATGGCTTTGTTCCTCATTGACCTAGAGATCATAAGAGACGGGAAAGGAGTCGGAACAAGGAACTGAAAGGAATTCGGCGATGGCATTTTTTAAAGGAACTATTATTTCGGGAAATCATGGGAAACCGAAATTTTGATGGCCCGGATGGGGATTCGAAATCGCGTACTCCCGAATTGTAGACCGGAGTGTGACCAGTCACCCACCAGACTTGGTACACGGAATGAAATACCGTACCAAGACTAACCTGATAAAGGAGCACGTAAGAAGCTTTAAGTCTTCAGGAAAGTCATTTTACAATTTCTCTAGATGCATCGCCGCCTCACTGCAAGTGGATGACAAACCACTGGTGACAGCGGATGCTATAATCCGGGTCCAGTGGGGCCCAGCCCCGCTCTGCTTTGTTCGCGATGTCCCGGGGCCGCCGACAGTCGGAGCTGGAATCCCGCTGCTTCCGGAATGTCGCTCGCATAGTGGCCCCGACTCATCCGACCACACATCAACTGGGTGGCCGCCATGTGTCGATGAAGAAGACAAAGCCTCTTGACTATAAATCATTTATGTCACGGTAACTTGAGATTATTTACAGAAATTGTTTGAACTCGTAAGAAAGTCAAAAGCTAAGTAAACAGTTTCGTTTTCCAATAAGACCACTGCTTTAGGTATACAGCTGAACTAGGTTTAAAAAAAATAATGGATTGGGAGTATCGTATTTAAAAAAAAAAAAATGTTGTCTAACAAATATTAAAAACTCTAGAAAAGTCACAAACAAAGAAATAAGGAAAAATCAATTAGCAAATACATTTCAGAATCTTAGTATCTTTGAGAAATGATATAGTCTAAGGATTTATAGAAAAAAGCTTATCGATCGACAAAAGACCTTTGGTAGAAAAAGTTAATATCAATCAAATAAAACCATTGAACAGTACAACAGAGTTATAAAATGCGGATGTCTCTCTCTCTCTGTCCATATATATGTATATATATATGAAAAAGTTGGAGCGGAGAGTTATAGAAAAAATTTTCGAGCGTAAAAAATTGAAATAGTTTCAAAAATTGAGTAATAAAGAATAATATATGATAACTTAAAAACTTACAAATATTTACAAAAAAGGAAGAAATCCTTCCTACGCACACCTGCTGCGAATGAATCTAGAAACATCGACAACAGAATTTTTTTGATTATTTCGATAAACATTCCTAAAGAAAAAATTCATTGGTTTACTGAAGTAATATTAGTTATGGTAGAAACTGATCATTACAAACCATGAATTTATTTACCGTGATACAGAGTTAGCTGAAGTCGAAACAAAAGTAAGCAGGTGGCAGGAAATCATATGACTATCTTATGGGGAATTTCGAAGAAATGCAGACGAAAAGAAGGATGTAGCATACAGAATTACAAAGGGATTGGAATAAGGTGCCAAGAGAAACGATGAATAATTTACCAAAACTTTGAAAGAATTTAATGTTGAAATTTGTAGAGGGCAAAAATAGGTCTGTACAGGAAAGGGGAAAATGGGTGTATAGGGAAATTGCCATCGCAATTAAATTAAAATTAATTAAATAAATTCTTATGATAAAATCTCAGTTTGATCAGTCTGCACCAATATCTGTCGAGAATGCAGCAAATATTAAGGACGTTCACCAATTGGCTTGCAAGCTTGTATTTGAATGCGACAATCTGAAGCAACCAGTAAGCACAGAAAATCTGAATATTACAAGAGAAATATGCGGTTAGTAATCGCCTATTGTAAAATCTGTTTGCAATTAAATAAATCTGTTTACATTACTCGTGAAAACAAATGTCCCTTGAACGAACAACGGATTAATGATGAAGACGTAGATGAAGAAAACGGCATAGGAACAGTAGGATGTCTAGGACGCTTTGCTCTAGACATCAAACAATTAGGAACTGATAATAGAGGCCGTTTTGTAGAAGTTTATTTTATAGCGACAAATTTAAATTGCAATTAAGATTTGATTCAATTTAACCCAACTATTGCTAATTATTCATTAATTGTTTCTGTTTTCGAACTTTACAATAACGAGGTAAGTGAATCAAAGAAACGGCTGAACGACATCCATGTAAGATGTGACTTTCCCTCTTTAACTCTCGTCAGCTCTTTCAAATTTTTTTTGCCTTTTCATCAACATGATCGGCGTCTCGTAACTACAGTAGCTTCACTTAGCAGACCAAGGGCGCTTAGTCATGCACATTGAGCGGACTTCTTCACACCTAATAAGACGACTGCCCTGAACTCTCAAACGGCATCATTACAGTCACTGGTAAACAAGCACCCGCACTTTAGTACAGAAAATCACGTGTCCTGCTTTACACCCTTTCATAAGGTCACAAATCCCGCCAAAAGTCATGGAAAACACCTGCGTAATAAACTTGACCACTGTACCTAGAAACTAATCGCTAGTCGTTGTCTTTATCGATAGGAACTTAATGCTATCTCGCTGGTCATGGAAAACGTGAGGCCAGAGATCCTGGTGGGTGAGCGATAACACTCGGGCCTGGCGTTGAGGAAGGCGCAGGTTCGAATCCCCGTCCAGCCGTCCAGCTTCCGTTTTCTGTGGTTTCCCGAACTCCAGGCGAACGCCGGGATGGTTTCTTCAAGAGGTGATGGTCTAATTCCCTCCCGTTCCTTGGCCCCAGTCCTCTCCAAACTCAAAAGACCTCGACGTGGATGACACGTTAAGCCCTAAAAACATCAATTTACACACACGGGGAAGACTACCAACACCATCCAAATACACAGGCCTCACGTCCTTACCGTCTTTGATGCCTTTGCAAAACTTAATAACAGGTTATGGATAAAACACTTTACTTTTGTAATTTCTATCAGCATAATTTATAGACTTGAAGAACTCTAGCTTAGGTTTCTAACCTTATTTATAGGTTGTCACTGAATAATCGCTTCAGGAAAGATCTTTTTCATTAAATGAATGGGATGTTTAAGCACACGAAGAAAGAAATTTGACGTGATTGTAGATTATTTGTCCTTTGTCGGAATATGAGCCAACACCAAATAAAAATCATTGTCTTCGATTTCCGTCATCAAAAATTGCAGAACCAAATCTCAAGACGGAAAATACAAATAAAGGCGGAATTACAACTGTTCCGTACAACTTGTTACATCACATTCATATATAGTTGTTCCCATTCCGCTGTTCAGCCAAGCTTGGATTAAAAACGCAGTTTCGTCCGGCATCCATTGATGTCAGATTAAGGTATCTCATGTAATGTCACATCTTTTTGACACCCCTCAGAAATAGTTTAAAAGTATGGCGCAAAAGCGTTGACATGTCTTTGTACGAAAAGTGTGTAAATGGAACTGTGTTGAAGAATAGACCTAAGTATGCTTATAACTTAAGGGACGGTATCAGCAGAGTGAAACTGACGTTAGGTGCAAAACAAGATGCTTGGTACTTAAACTTCCGCTATTCACAAGTACTTACTGTCAGTACGACCTGAAACTGAAATCCAAGGTTTCTTTCAATCGGAAATGGTTTGTGAGACAACTTTGTCTCGGAAATTTGATGCAATCTTCTAGAGCTCGTTCTGTGAATTGAGAGACACGTGATTTGTCATCTGCAGGTCTTCATGCTCACGTTCTTGTCTGTCAGCTTAATTCCTGTTTTAAATTCAAAATACGTTCATCATTCTTTATTTTAGTTTAGATTATGCAAGTTGGTCAATAATAACAAATATAAGCGCTTGTATAGACTTTTCATTACCTGGAGGAGCTGTGCTATTAACTTTTCAACTGATGCTCTAATCGTTTCCTTACGACGAACGGTTGTTTTCATTTTAATGAATACACAACTTTTTGTCGCTTAGCTCTTTGCGCCTTGTAGACGATTAGGTTACTGTTGGGAGGGGACTGGTGGGAAGGAACTTAGCTACGACCTTTGGAAGGAAACATCCCGCAATTCCTTGGAATGATTTCTGGAAATCTTGACGACCGAACGGGGATTCGAAGCCACGTCCTCCACGGGAGTGTGTGTTCACCCACCGGGCACTGTTTTCATACTCGTCGCAGTATTTGTTTATCGAATGTTTCATCCTCTCGGCAGCCAGGATAATTCTATTCTACAGTTTATTCACAGTCTATCTACGACGCATAGAGAAATTTCAGGAATTGATATTTCTTCCCTTTCTGTTTCCGATTAAAAGATGGTAATTTAATTTGGTTGGTGAAACAAATCTTCAGACAGAAACGTGAGTTAAAAAATAGGCAATGCCATTTTACGAAGATAAGAACGAATGCGTTTTACGTTACTCGCTGTTTAAGACGTGTCCCGTACACATTATTCTTTCATCCAACGTTTCTGAGGAATCTTTGCATATGAAACGAATTGCTCTGTCATTTTACGCTAGTCGCATCAATTTCGATTCGACATCATGATACAATAAGAAATCCTTGACACCCGCTCTCCACAATATAACCTTGAATGTTGATCAGTCCATCTGTGTTCATTGGGAGTAGAAAATGTAAACTTTCGACTGATAGCTACTTCGCGAAGATCGGGTAACTCATCCGTCCGGAGGGTTGATCTGGAGTCGACTAGACACAAGAAATCATTACGTGCGAGGGTGTTCTCTTCAGGGGTGTCCATTGTGAATGCGAGCGGGATTGATGGTGCCGAATGCGGGATACGATAAGCTTGGACGTATTGAGGAGTAATACGCTTCGAAAGTCTTGGCATGCTCACCTCACCGTCGTTACTGATGACAAGACCCCCGATCTGAACCCACAGACACATTCAGGTTAAACAAAAAAAAAAAAAAAAAAAATTCTATTGCTCACGATCTGGCATTACTAGCAGAAAATCAAGAATAAAGTCAAAATGATTGAAAATTTACATGAAGTTGCAGAAAAACCAAGACTCACGATCTCATATGCAAAAACAGAGTATATAAAATACAGACACAATATTGAAAAACATCTGGAAACTAAATTTATAAAAATCAGGAGAATCGACAAATTTAAAAATTTGGGTGAACGGACCCAATCCAGTCGGCTAAATAAAGGATGCTAGAAAAATGGAACTAGCATATAGACTAACTCAAAAAACATACAGCAGGAAAACGATCTCCTCCAATGCAGATATTAGACACTATACAACAGTTGTCAAGATAGTGGCATTGTTCAGATCAGATTGCCTGGTAGTGAATAAAAAAATGGAGATTGAGGAATCAGAGAAAAAAAAAAGATAGAAAAAACCTAAGGAAAATCTTAGGTCTAATAGAAAGAAAAGATGTTACTTGATGGAAGAGGAAAGATGAAGATCACTATAGAAAATTACAGACACAATGCCCAAGAGAAGGCTGAAATTTTATGGACAACTTATGAGAATGAGTGAGAGTAGCTCGACAAAAAGGATTTTCGACTTCATCACTAAATTAAAGGCGGCAACCAAATGACTGAGGAAACGGGAAAAGATTTGGAAACGTTGGAATCAGTCCAGATGAGATAAAAATAATGTTGTTAAATTCAAGAACAATGTACAAAGGTCAAGACCACCTGGTCTGAGAAAAGAAGGAGACAGAATGAAAATATTCTGAAAGGAGAAGAAAACGCGAACCAGTAAACCAGATGCATCCCGTGGTCCCGAGTACGCCAAAATCGAAAGAAGAATATGTGCAGTCGCGAGTTGTCTAGCAGCACTCTGATAAAGTCAGAGAATATAATGTGCGTGAGGCTAACTGGGCTCCTCGTGGACCAGTGCCTGGACGGGTCATGAGCGGCGAATAAACTGCGAGAGTTGCAAGTCATCAGCCTCCATTACGCTCCACATCTCATCTGTCCTCCATCCCTCACTGTCGGAAGATACTAATATCACTCCACAAATAATACACCAGTCCGTCGGAAATGACTACTTAACGCAGGGTTTCGGCAATTCATTTCTTTTAATTCGCTCAACTAAATAGAATTGTCGACACGTTAATTATTAGTTGCTTTTTCTTGATTGAAATTCGCTCGCTTTAGATTCTTCTTATACTATCTGTACATCGATACCGTTGTTACAGTAAGCTAAATAATATTTACATTACATTTTCAAGATTATAAACGTTATTTGACCAAAACTATGCATAGTTAGCGAAGAAACGAATTGCTAAAATACTGCATTCAACACGTCATTTTTGATGGGCTTACAAGATATTCATATATGATGCAAATATTTTGAGTCACTGTTATAATATACTCGAAGAAATGATTTGCCGAAATACTGAAATAAAAGTATTTACTGCGTTTAAATTAATATGTTACTTATTAGTTGCTTATATTGCTGATGTCACTGTATCTGACACATGTAAATATTTCCGGTGGCTCCGATTTATATCGCAATACAGTGAATGTGTTCGTACACGGGTAATAGAAGCTATGACTTTAAAACAGCAATATTAGTAGAAGTTGTGGTTGTGTTGAAATGCAGACATGACCAGAATGACAACTGACACCATTTTTTACAGAATAATTCAGAATGAATTTAGCGTTGCAAATAATTTAAGCTGCTTTCATAAGCGCCCAGTTACTGAAGTTATGATTTCACACGGATGGGAGTAGTCCCGTTTCTATCCTGCTGAATGAGACCTGGACCAGTAATAAAACCAATATCACGCACTAAAGCATAAGGTTTTTGAGTTTCTAATTTTTTTTAAATTTCTTTGGTTCCCCAATTGTAACACATTCATTCAGTAGAAGTTCCATCTGTATCGCTGTGTAAACTACAACCAAAATATGTACGGTACAAATTACAAAGTAAGGTTATGCTCATTACACAACAACAATTCTATCTATTTAGACAACCGCAAAGAAATGAATTGCCAGAACATTCGTTAGAGGCTACTTATTAAATAATGATAATTACCTCGATTTAGTAATGACCCAATGTTGTACACATTAAAACGTAGATTTAAAAGGAATACATACCTTTATTTACGGTTGGGTTTAATTTTTAATTTTTAAACAAAAAAATATTGAACCACTACACAAATATGAATAAGAAACCTAAATAATTACCTTGCTCTAATAGCTGATCCATGGTATATAAATAAACAGAAAAGCAACTAACCATTAATATGTTTATTTAAACTATATACATAGTTTTTTTTAAAACCATACCGAACCGTTACAGAGACAAAAACATGTGACGTTGATTTGTAGGTTCTAATAACAGTGATACCTAGGTACAAAGACTATAACATCTCCGGCCGCCAACGAAGGCGGTTGAGTGACGTCACAAGGTTAAAGACATGATGACCAACCTTGCCTTATATTAGTACTGATGCTACAGTTTCAAACATCATACTTGGTAATCAGGCAAATATTTCCTATGGAATTTTTAAGAACATCACAGATCCTTTTTTATTCCTTACAGGTGTTTTGCAGAACAAAAACGTCATATCATCCGTTTCCGCTAAAATTATTGTAAACTCGCTTCGTTATGGAATGTTAGTATCACCCGCAGAGAGTTCAGATATCATACAAAGATTCCTACTCCTGAAACTGTTACTAGGATCGTTTCTGCGGCTGACGCCAAGTTTGTGCAATTTATTGCCCAAGTGAAATGGTAGCTATTCTTTAGTGAAACATCGAGACTCAAGATGGATACAATGCACTGAATATTAAGTTAGAGAAGAATCATATAAATATTTAACAAACAATTGTTTTAGTAAAAAATAAGCCAAACTTAGAAACCATATTACAGAAATATTTACGCATTCAGAGGGAACGTACATAATTATTAGTATGAATTTATACTTCTACGTATAGTGGACGAGCGATTACGTTAATAATTCTGCATACACACTCTACTTCATATAAAACTTCATATAAAAATATAAGGTTTTAATCGAAGAAACTCTGTACATTAAAGACATTTCTGAAAAGAAGAAACGAGTTTGTAAGCAGAGAAAAGCAATCAATTCTTTTTACAATTTGTCTCTGTTTGTTTGGATCAAGCAATTACTACTGTTCGCATTTTGATGGTGTTTTGAGTATTGTACCGCCATTGATACTGGCTGTAGGAAGAGGTTTCATTCATTTACTGGAGAGGATGAACCAGGAAAGTATGAGAGATTGGGTAACGAAACTTTGGTCAGAATACTGTTTGAATATGGTGGATTGATGTGGGACCCACATTTTGGGTGTCAACTACAGGAGTTGGAAGATATACAATGGAGATCAGCTAGATAGACGGGTGAAAAGAGTGTTTGGTTTGTTGAAGTTTTATAATTGCAATAGCGTTTTTATTTTTATTTTTATATCCTGGTACATAATAGCCCAGCACCTAGTTTCTACTCTGGGCCCATATTTCCAATATATTACAAGAGGTACATAAGATAAAATTATAGTTTGCAGCTAATAGATAAATATTGTTCAGGATGTAAAACAAGTTAATAACGCATAAACTTATCAAATTTCACAAAAATTTGTTACATAATTAAATTAACAATGTGTAAGAATGTATATGATATGTGTTAGTGTTTTTTGATATATACATATATACTGTAAATTAGTAATTTGAATAACATACATTCACACACAATACTACTATATATAATTAAACAAAGAAACTTTCACATACACAAATCACTTATTTCACTGTTGTCCCACTGTTTCTCACTTTGTATATTTACTACACTTTTACACATTTACTCCCGGCACAGCCACTTCAGAGTAACTTACCTCCCTCAGGAGATGACTTCTGGAAGTTATGGAAAAAAAAAAAAAAAAAAATTGCAATAGCGTACGGATGGACATTAGTAGAAGGATTAGGAGTCCTGCATGGACCGTAAGAGATGGCACTTGGATTCAGGCGAAAGGGAGTGGAATAATTTTCTTTTATAGGTAAAGGATTCATGGAGTAAAATAAATTACCAAGGGAAATAATCGGCTGTTTGCCAAAAACATTGAAGGAGTTTAAAGTAGCAATTCGTAAAACGCAGGCGTAGGCAGGTGGTGAGGAAAAGATAAGATAAAAAAGATAAAGTCAAATCAGTACATGTGAAGGTGGGGTTGTAGTGACATTGTCACCGGAGGCTCAATCTCAAATAAAATTAAATTGAAATAGGGTATGTTTCACTTTTATGTCAAACCCTGTGAAATTTAAGATAAAAGAGTCCACAAATTACTATCCACAAGAAGTTGGGTTACTTCTCACACTCAAAATAGTTATCGTGATTTCGCTTAAGAGCTGAATAGCATTATTACGAAGAATTTTGTTACAATTTTTTTCTTTTTCTAGCTGCCGATGTGTTAACATCGGTTTAATACACAGATCCGTACATTAACAGAACAGGTGAACTAAGATGCAGACAACAGATAATTACTTTATAGAATTACTATCAGTAATTAGTTATACACATAATAATATAGATTGTTCTAATCCTCATCATTATACTTATTACAAGTCTGAAGTTTGCGCAGTGCATTATGAAGTGTAAGGAATATGCCCACAAAACGTCTTGGAGGACACTGGAGGATGCGCATAGTTTTTATTATTATTATTATTTTTTAAATGGCATTCGGCCATGTTAGCCATTCAGCCAGCTCAATGTGTTTTTTTCGTTTTACAATGTATATGTTTCATCCAAGTGTGATTGTTTTCTCTCTTTTGTAAGGACGACACAAGACGAACACAACACTTAATTAAAACCACCCATGCCACCCCTGCAACGCGAAGCAAGCACGCTACCCCTACGCTGCCGGGGTGGCGATGTGCATAGTTATCCGATAGATGCTCCAAAGACCAAGCGTGTGAATCACGTGAATTCATTTGAACGTAAGGTGTGTACAACAACATTCCACCTCCAGAACTAACTATATCAGAAGCTCTTCTAAAGGACTGTAAAATCATGCTAAAGAACCCTCAGCTACCTATACATTAAGACATTTCTCAAGCAAAACACCAGCGCTTGAAATCGAGGAAACCGCCGCGGCGCACAGCGATCAATCATACAGTGTCCTCTTTCAACATCAACAAGCTGTGGATAGCTCCATAGGAGCAATCAGTGGTACCCAGTAAACATCTAGTTGAGGACCCTTCAGTTCGGTTACGAGGATTGCATCTCCCCAGACGGAAATGGAGAATCATCAATCGGATTCAAATGCAGTACACGACAGATGCGGTTATTCATTACACAAATGGGACTAGGTCAGTTCTGCAAATTGTGACTATGGAGCTACCTTACGGACAATCCACCACGTCGTTTCTGACAGTCCTCTTCGAACTTACAGAGGAACAATATGGACATTCACGATGCGTCGATCTATGCAGTTGAATGGATAAAAACATAACATCTACTCTTTTATAATCTTGCGATGTGCACATTTTCCCTCGCCTTTTTGTATACCTTGCTAATATCATACGGTAAATAAATAAACTACTGGATCACGCAGATTTCATTAAAAGTAATGTAACGGCTGGAAGATATTGCAGCTCTCCTTTTGACATTAAGTTTCCTTTAACTTTTCACCAATCCAGGAACAGTGGTAGCAACTAGTAGTAGGAGTAGAGCGTGTTTCGCTAGTCCAGAGCAAAGCACAGCCTGTACTATACTGTACATTCACACAGCAGTACTAAATCGACTGTACCTGGATGTACAGTCGGTGCATCAGGTCCCCTGTTTATATCAACTTCTATGCAACGTAAAAGGAGCTAGTCTAGTTTAAAAGGCAAAAAGCTGCTGTTTTCTTCAATTATTTTCTACTAAATAATTATTGTAATATCACCGACATAGTAGTTTTATTAAGAAAGTTATTCCAGTTTAGAAAATACAAAAATATTTTCGTTTCTTCAAAATGGCATAGGAATGCTACACAACTATGCCATTTGGCGCAGGAAGTAGGCTTGGGCAAAATATATCGATATATCAAAACATCCATATTATTTCTTAAAATAATCGATATTTGTCGTCGATAGTTGTGTTCTCGATATATCGAAAATCGATATTTTATTTCCAGTATCATATTTAAGTACCAATTTGATATTTCTTGTGTGATCTGAGAGAAACATTTTAATATCTTCCATGTTAAATATAATATTTTATAAATTTGTATGCCATATATTTTTGTACATATATTGTATGCCATGTATCGATAAAGGTATACGCACTTATAAATTGTAAATCTGACCCTGTACCTAACCATAGGTTAATATGTAGTATTTTATTAGATGTAATCCGCTGGTTGTATGGTACACACCAAATGCCAACAAAAATAAATAAATAATTCAATTCAGTATGCAATTTAACACCTAACATATATATTGTATAAATATTCGTACATATCCGATCTTTTGAAAGCGTCTTACAAAGTGAATTTGTAGCAGTTTAACAGCTTTTCATAACAGTTTGGTTATTTTTATAGTTGAAGGATATTGACTGAGCATTTGTGTTGACGTAAATTAACAGCTTTTCAACCTTTTTTTTTATTATTACTTATATATGAAGAACAGTTAATTTAATTGTAATGGAGCACACGCTCCGGTGGCAATTTCCCTACACACAAAACTTTCCCCTATCCTGCACCCACCTACATTTACCCTCTACAAATTTTAACTTTAAATTCTTATAACGTTTTCGGTAAGTTATACATCATTCCCCTTGGTAACTCATTCCAATCCCTGACACCCTTACCTAAAAACGAAAATCTTCCCACACCCTTGTACCTGAAATCGAGTGCCAGCTTATGGTCATGGTCATCTTTTCCCTTCCATGAACTACTTTTCATACCTACTGCAATATCTTTCCATGCCTCATCGCCAGTATACGCCCTGTACACTCCCATAACCCTCCTCATCCTCCTCCTGTCATGCAATGAATCCCATTCCAGCTCCTTTATCATATCTGACACTGATTGTATTCTGAGATAATTTCCAGAAACAAATGTAGCAGCACTTCTTTGCACTTTCTCAAACTCCTGTATTTGATACTCAAAATGTGGGTCCCATACTACACTACCATATTCGAGCAATGGTCTGACCAAAGTTTTGTAACCCAATTCCTTTACTTCTCTCGTTCATCCCCTCATCACTCTCTCCAACAAGTGCAGGATTTTGAAACCTTTTCCTATCACCTGTCCAATGTGTCCGGCCCAGTTAAGCTTGTTATCAAATGTAATGCCAAGATATTTACATTTCAAGTCTTCAGCAAGCAATTCTTTCAAATTAGCTGACTCTTCTTTGCATTTATCTTCATCCCATGTTTACCAACGCAACTAGATATCCTGTCCAGATCACCCTGCAACTGTTTACATACAGTCCTCTATCGTTTTGATCCTTTTATACAGCATTATATCATCTGCAAACAATCTAATTTCAGATAGTAAACAATCAACACAATTATTCATTACAATAATTAATAGCAATGGTCCCAATACGCTACCCTGTGGCACTCCCATTTTTACTTCCACTTGCTTTGATACCGCATTTCCTACCCTAACCTCCTGTTTTCTACCTTTTAAAAATTCTTCTACCCAGAAAATCACTTTCTCATCCACTCCGATAGTTTTTACCTTATTTATTACCATTTTGTGGCTTTCTCTGTCAAACGCCTTTGAAAGATCTAGTGCTACATTATCAATTTGTCCATTTCATCTGAAATATCATGCATATATCCCACCATTCGCATGAATATCCTTGCCTGAACCCACGTTGCCTACTTGAAAACCACGTACGTTCCTCACATGCATTTCTGATGTGGTTGCATATCAATCTTTCCATTAATTTACCTACCACTGAAGTCAAACTAATTGGACTGTAATTTTCGGCTCTATTTCTCACCCCTCCTTTATGTACCGGTACTACTATCGCACTTTTCTAGTCATGTGGTAAGCAGCAGGTATCCAGACTCAATTTAAATAATATTTCAAGATAAGGTACAATGTCACATCCGGCTACCGTTAATGCGTTGACGAAATACCAGATATGCCAAGCCTCTTCTGCGTAGTGCGAAAGAGTGACTTCTGCAATTTGCTTGGCAGCAGCGGACAACAGGAGAAGATTGATGGGGTAATATATAAATCAGAGAGTTCTTTTGATGGATACATCAGATGAATACTGTTTTGATAGGTTGTAAAAATAGATAAACTAATAAAATTTCCCGTAATTACTGCATATGACTAATTTTCTTAAATATTTTTATACATTCAGGGAATATTTTTTAGATATTAACTAGATTTAAGCAAAAATGTCGATACATCGACGTGTCGATATTTTTTCTCGATATATATCGATACTGTTTTTAAATATGGATATATTTTTTTTATTTGCCCATCCCTAGCAGGAAGAATCTCAACGTAGAATGACTCAAATATTTTATTTATTTTATAGTTTAGCCCACTAAGGAGCGTGTGGAACCTTCAATTTGCAATGTCCTTCTTATTCTTCTTATCTTCTCATCCTTTCGCAGTGGGCTTGACGTGTCTATTGTGTCCATGCATTTCTGAGTTTCAGATTTTTTGCTGTTGGGATCTTAGAGGAAAATTTATGTGAAGTAATTAATTGTCTATATATACTGCGTGTAGATGTCAGCTGGTCTAGGTTGACATCAGCGAGGTCCTTCTGGGTTTCTATAAACCAGTGTGGTTTGGTTTGTCGGGGTCCATTGACGATGTGGAAAATTTTCTTTGTCAGTCGTGAATCATCCATTCGTGTTATATGTCCGTAGAATTTCACGCGTCTTTTCCGTGCGAGTGAGGTGAATCGTTCGGTCAGTGAATACAGTTCTTCTGAGCTTTTGCGCATCCAGATGCCATCTTGGATCTTGGGCCGAATATTTTTCTCAGTATCGGTCTTTCTATTTTTTTTCGATTCCTTTGACATTTACCGCTAATGATGATGTCTCCGACGCGTACAGTGCTCCTGGAAGAACGACGGTGTGGTAGTGATGGAGTTTGGCTTTGGTGGAAAGTGATTTCTTATTGTAAGTATTCCATGTAATTGCATATGCTTTTCGTAGTTTTTCAGCGCGGGTTTTGTGGGCTTCTTTCTCAGTTCCAGTATTCCCAATAATTTCTCCTAAGTACTTAAACTGTTTAACTTGTTTGATAGTGCCATATTTGGTCACGAGTGGCTTCAGGTTTGTGCTTTTGGAGTCCATATATTGTGTTTTCTCATAAGAGATCTGGAGGCCGGTTTTGATTACCATCTCATGAAGCTTCCTCAGAAGTTCGTATAATTATTGTTAGATCTTCCGTAAAAGCAAGGCATTTTATGTTGATTTGTTTATCCTCTGTTCCCGTATACATTCCAGATATTTCTTATGCTACTTATCTTGTCTATTACCAGGTGGAACAGGGGTGGTCCCCTTGTCTTACACCAGTTTTAATTTCAAATGATTCTGTGATTTCACCCATAAATTTCACTTTTAAAGATGTATTTCTTAAATTATGTTGAGTTAAAATTGTGGTTTTATTATCTACTCCGTATTCACGCAGTATATTGAACAGTGTAGTGCAGTCAATCGAATCATATGCTTTCTTAAAGTCTACAAAAGTTACGACTGTGCGGTTTGACAGAAGATGCTGGAGCCTCATCTTTAGGTTCCAGATCTGTCCTATGCATGTCGACATCCTGCTTGGTGTTCACCAATCTTGTGTTCTGTCTGTTTCTCCAAACTTAAACGGAAGGCACAAGAAAGTGCTTTGTAGGCGATTGGCAGAAGTGAAATCCCTCGGAAATTGTTTGGATCTCTCCTGTCTCCTTTCTTATGAAGCGGGTGAATTAACGCAATTTTCCAATCTGCAGGTATGACTTTGGTCCCCCATATATTTGAAATAATATCTTGCAGCCAGTCAGTCAGTAGTTCGCCCTCGATCTTGAGCTCTCGCCTATTTGTCCGTCTTCCCCTGGTGCTTTGTTATTTTTCAACTGAAGTATGATGTTTCGGATCTCACCCAGTGTTGGTGGAGCTGAGTGTTGGTTTGTGGAGGGTATCGGTAAATGGAGTTTCTCTGTAGGTGGTTCACGGTTGTACAGCTTCTCGAAGAACTGCTTCAGAATGTCACAATTGGCCTTTGTTTTGGTTTGAAGCATACCATCAGGTTGACGAAAGCAAAGGATAGGAGGCTTGAAGGTAGACAGTTCTTCGCGGAAAGTTTTGAAAAAAATTCTTGTGTTGTTTCTTTTGAAATCATTGTTGATTTCCTCTTTTCAATCTTTTGATGTGGTACATACGTTTGACTCTTCTAGTTATTTTGGATGTCCTTTTCTGTGTTTCTAAAAAAATCTGCCAATTACCTGGTGTTTGGTGGCTATGCCAATTCTTCCAGGCTTTGATACCTGAATCCAGGGCTTTACCGCAATCTGATGTCCAGCATCAGTGTTTCCGTCTCCATGGAGGCTGAACAAGTTTCCTTGCTGATTCTTGAATGGCATCAAGAAGTTCGTACCATGTCTGTGTGTTTGTCTGTAGCGACTGTGTGAATTCCTGTGCATATTATTGTAAGTATTATGAATCAATGCGTGGGTTTTTGGGCTTTTGATATCGCTTACCATTGGGTCTGAAACGAACTTTGATTTGTGAAAGGTAGTGATCGGACTCTATATAATCCTATCGTATTCTCAGATTCATAATTTCTGGAGAGAAGTTTCTGGTAATCGCTACATGATCGATCTGGTATTCACCCATGTGGTTGATTGGTGATTTCCAAGTCGTCATCTTCCGAGGAGGCTTCTTAAAGTGTGCGGACATAAACTGGAGATTTCACAGTTGTTTATTATGCGCCGTCCGCTGTCATTTGTCTTTCTGTCTGTCTGTGACAGGTTTAGGATCCTCATACTTGCAGTACAAGAAACAAGTTTCTGCGATTCCAATCATTTTTATTCAGGTGGATATCACATCTATACGGGAAACCCACAACTAAATTACCTAATAGTAACTTACGAGTATTTGGAACTACTTTCCTAGCACGTAACAGTATTCAGAACTCAGTTGTAGACTGCTGTGTCAGTACGTTAAGTTTAACTGTTTTGTTTAATATCTGTACGTTAATTGTACCATTAAACTGTATTCCTTTGGGTCTGAGGAGGCTTGGGAAGCTCCGACCCTTCCTGCATGATGTCCTGGTCCCTCAGAATCCGAATGACCAGGTTCGCTGTCGCTGGCGTCAGGTTGGGCCTGAGGTAGCAGGTCTTTTGCTTGTGTTTCCATCATGCTAAATTATGGTCTATTTTTGTTGGTGGACATGAAAACACCCGGGAGGAATGAGTCGCTTTATCAATTGACTCTCATCGTACGGGCAACTGGTGTCTTGCAGTAGTGTGTTTGGTCCGCGAGAGCTATTTTATTTCGCTCGAGTCCGCCGGTAAACCGGTGACGGACCTTCCTATCCACAAAAACAAAATTTAACATTTCGTAGTTTTTATATCATCGATGACAAATCTTAACAAGACCAAAACTAACATCCACTTTATTTGGTAATTTGCGTTCATTTAGTACAATTTTTATTTTTTGGTTATTTCATTTCCCCACACATGGGGCTGGGCTGGCAGCAGGTGACGCCCGCTCTTCAGCCTACATTTTTTTATTACAAGTCTATTCTATTTGTTACAATTTATTATTCCTAGAATAGTTTACAGTAAACAGCTGCAATTATATATAAATAAGGCAATGTTTAATATCTGCGAGAAATAAGTAGAGAATTTACGGCGATTCTCGGAGCGCGCTCATTTAAGTATGTTCGCAGGGAAATTTCGCTTGAAAAATTTGTCTAGCTTTCTTGTTACTCCAAAGTACCAAAATTTATAACAAAAATATTTTTAAAAAAATTATGAACTGGACTAATCCATTAAGTCTAGCATTGAAGTACTTTGTAGGCTTGGTCAGAAATGGTTTCAAGCTGAGCAGTGATATTCTGACGTTTAGTATAATTGCCATGTTGAGGCGTTGTACCTTCACCACATTTCTAATTTTTTTTTTTAAACTTTTGACTTGTGATACGCTGGAATATGCCAGTCTCATGCCTTAACTTAATATAGTTTCATGTAAAAGTCGCTGTTGAGTGTATTGATGTTTTCTTCACCTCACAGTTTTCATCTTTTGCCTAATACCCTAGACATCAGCTCACTTATAGATCAGTGCCTCTGCTTTATGCATATCTGACATGCAGTGGTTCGGATCTGGTAGGATATTAGTTTGTGGAAGACAATTCTATACGCTCCAGCTTCTCGTTTCTTTCGCCACTAGCGAGCAGACTGCTGTAAACACCTGGAAGACATATTTACGTATAAGCAGTAAGTGGATATGAATTTTGCCTGTTCAGTAGATAGTTGTGTAAAAGGTGTCGAAATTTGTAATTCATAATAATACTAATCAGTCATTTGCAAGGAAACCCTGTAGCTGTAGAAGGCCTTCGTTTCGTGGAACCTCGTACAACAGTGATGATTGTCTCTCTAAGACTGCTTCTCCATTATTCACGCAACCCGAAAACGTAGTGTCAAGCAGAATGCTAGCGTTTCTAGACTGCTACCTTTACCTGCCTTTTATCTCCAAGGATGTGGGCTTCGCCGTAAACTCGATATGGCAAATTGTAAGAGGCCACACAGGAATTCAGTCAAGTATCAATTGTGCCTCGTTGTGAAGCCCGAGAAAGCAGGGGGCCAGACCGTATTACATGATTGAAAACGGAATCAAGAGATCATTTTTTTCCCTTTCGAGGAATTCAAAGAGCTACTCGTATGAGAGCAAAAATTTGTTTGTAGGTCATTCCTTTACGAATATCACCTCCTCTTACACTCTATACGACACATCACCGTTTTATGTAACTCTCTTTGGTATTTACACAGTTCTCTTTCTGGTTTAATGACATTTTTTGTTCTCTACATTATATAGAACTTAATAAATTTGGACATAGCAGCTGAAACGACTAATACACAGAACGGAAGGCTTATGCCTGAAGCTGCTGTTGTTAAATGATATGTAGAAAGGACTGTGGACAAGGAAAGGGAAGGAATTCGGCCATGGCCTTTTTCAAGGAACCACCCCGGCATTGGCCTGGAGTGATTTGGGGAAACCATCGAAAACCAAAATTCAGACGGCCGGACTGGGATTCGAACCCGCATTCTGCCGAACGCGAGGCCAGAGCGTTACCGCTCACCCACCACGCTCGGTTCCGAATCGTCACTGTTGCATAAGACCTCTTGATTAGATCTGGAACCCCTCCACAGGGTTTATAACATAACAGCAATCCAAATTATTGTGGGTGGATGAGGAATGTTAATCTATAGTCTATACTATTATAAATCTGTAAACAAGCTGCGTGCGTCTCATTATTTGAACGGGAACTGCGCAAAAACTATCGCAGCAATTTGGGTGGTGTTTTCACATTTTTTTGAGTTAACGGTCACAATTAAAATCTGCGGAAATAGCTAATGACTTACATGTACCGATGTACGGAGGGAATAATTAAATACATTTATAGGTTCACACTGTAACTGAGACGTCCACGCCTTGCACAAAAAACTGAAAAAAATATCACACAACTTAACATTGATGCAGTTATTCCGTTTATTTACTGCATTCAAGGAAACTGAAAACTAAATATTCGAAGTCAAAATATTAAACAGCATTACTGATATTGGTGTTTGACTGACTGTAAAAATGATGCGTTTGACCAACCATGAATATCTCTGAACTGTATATATTCGTCTTTGGTTATAATTTCCCGGTTTTATTAATTTTGATAAACATCATTATACGGAATTCGTTACTGAAACCATAATATTTTAACGCTTCAAACAGAGTACCAGAAGTTTAATATTTACGATAAGTAATTTTTGTGTTTAGTATCGATAGTAAGATACTGGGTCACAGAAATTTGAATAGTGAATAGCAATAGACAATTCGAAAGTAAAGAATAAAATTTTGTGATATATCACGCACCGGTAGTTCTCGAGATATTGGAAGTAAAAAATCAGTTAGTTATATGTATGGCTCCATGTGCCTTTGGCGATGTTTTTAATTTGTTCCAGGTAACCTAACCACGATCGCTAGGAGGAAAAAATGACTAAACTTTACATTGCGATACAGGCACTGAATTATTGCACGTATTTTAGTCCTAATTCAGTTAAAACTAAAGTCATATTATGAAATTAATTGCTATAATTTATGTTACATTACTTTGAATCCTGAAATAGACAAAGTTGTCATCACCAAAATGTATTTAGAGAAGCATTTCTTATGATTAGTTGTATGTGCATAGTTTGATTTTGGAGCGGCAATATCAGTAGATTGTGGTTAGGTCCAAATGCGGCATGGGCCAATAACATAGGGAATTATATTATTGTTAGTAATTAACAAGCTGCTTTAACGAGTGCTATCTCAGTGACGACTTGTACTTCCGGAAACAAAACAAACGTTGTGCATGTCCAGCATCTGTTTCCGTGTTTGGTACAGGTGGCATTTCAACCTAACCACTTCAATTTTGAGATACGATGAAGAAAGATGGCTCGAAATTTGGTAGGTGCACAGAAGTTATTACACAAGTAATTCATGTTACACCCGACATAAGAATTACACATATCGTATAACGAAAATTTGCCAGCGATTTCAGATTTGTTGTTGTTGCAAATGCTATTGTTGGCGGCACAGATATTTTTGAAATGACCGTCGACTGTAGTGCCAATACTACCGCAGACGGTAACTTTCGTGTTGCGTTATGCCGAAGATAGTACATTTCTTTTTGCCTTAATAAGATGCACTTTTTAACCCCAGGAAAATGTTTTTAAAATTTTTGTCTAAAAGGTCAACTGATTCTTGATTCGTCCTTATTGATCCGTTAGCAATAATAATTGACGTAGCTTTAATTTCTTATATTTCATATACAGGGCGTTCGCCGGAAAACGCTACCCTCCCAGTCTGTTGCCGTCGGCAACTTGCTCGGTCAGTCGGGCCAGCAGTTTCCGCCACACGGCACCGTGAATCACTGCACTGTTTAACACCTCCGCTGCCCCAACAGTGGAGTGCAGTGACCCTTACATTGTTAAGAACGGTTTCTTTGCATTGTAGATAGTTTGTGACTTCAGTCTCTTATTAATCAGTGTTGTGAATAAACGTTTCTTTGCGGTTTGGCTGGTTTGGGGATTCATACTCTTATTAATCTGTACAGTGTTTGAGTGTGAGTAAAATTATGGTACGTTACAGTTTGCAACAAAGAATATTTCTCTACGATACATATGTGAAGAAGAAGTCGTTTAAAAAGTGTCGCAGTAAATTTCGTCGCGAATTTCCTGGCGCTTTACTGCCAGCTAAATCAACAATTCTGCGTCTGGTTAAAAAAGTAAGAGAAACGGGTTCATTTTTTAACAGAAAAGAGACTGTCGGTCAACCGTATTCTCACAGAGGAGAAAATTGACGATATGGCTTTTCGACTAGAACAGTCACCCAAAAAATCATTAAGTCAGTTAGGGCAGCGTGTGTCTCGAAATATGTTCAGAAGATGTGAAATGTGCATTACACAAGAGGGTCAGCACTTCCAGCATCTTTTATAAGGTAAGCTAATGAATTACGTCACATTTAAATGCTTAGCACATACAAGTTTATGAAGCGTAATTATTATGAAATAGTCCGCGGCCGACGGTCGAACAATGCCGGAAACTGAGCGCTCGCTCGCCGCGGAGCAGTTTCTTCCTTGTAGTGCTAACAGTGGGTTGCGTTTCCCGGCGAACGCCCTGTATTATGCTGTGCTAAATATAAGTAAGCTATAACAAAAACCACTTTCGAACCATAAGATGAAAAGCGAATCTAAGGTAATAACTAAAGGAGAGGAAAATATTTAAATGAAGTTTATATTTTTTGCTTCTCCAAGTTAATATTTGGAACTAAAAAAAAAGGATAGAGTATTTCTATACACGCCAAGACCCACGCATACGGAGCAGCGGGTAAATGCTAATCTATTATTAAATAAGCACGCCAATTCAAATGTTGTTGGTTTTTATTTATTCCTTGGCGCGTTTCACCTTTTGTCGAGGTATCATCGGCGTACATTGTTATTCTGTAATTTATTTTATTACAAGTCAGTAAACAACCCTACCCACCGATACCGTACTCACTGCTCTAGGCTTTGGTTTAGTTGAGAAATGGATATGTTGACGACAGAAGTAATGTAAAGGATCATTGTTTTCGTTTATGGCTTTACGCCTCGACACGTCGGAGGGAAAGGACTGTCATCTAGGAATGGGTACAAAATTCCTCCTTGGTCTTTTGAAAGAACAATCCCGGCATTCGCCTGAACAGATTTCGGGAAACCATTGAAAACTGAAAACTGGATGCACCGACGGGGATTCGAACACGCGTCCTCACGCATGCTATATTGCAGCGTTTGTCAACCTGCGGTCGGTGAATATGGTTCAACTGTTCCATACTTCTTCACTCTTCACATTTATTTCTGCTGTATCTGCTATGCTTTTCCTTAAGAAAAACGAAGCAATTTGTGTTAAGTGCACAGAATTTTTACACCTTCTCCAATAAATAAAACTGCAGTGCGGAAATGTTTATGTTAATTTCTCCCAGTTGCTTTTAGAATTGTTGCCAATATATTCTTTAAGTGCTTTAAATAATTTGTCCGAGGCTTGAACAGTGCGATTTCGCACTGCTACTTGCCATTCGGGAGGACCGGGGTCAAACCCCGTTCGGCCATCCTGTCTGAGGTTTTCCGTGGTTTCCCTCAGACACTCTAGGCGAATGCTGGGATGGTTCCCTACAAGGCCACAGCCGACCTTCCATCCCCCCTCCCTCCCCGTAGTAGTAGTTTGGCTGAAAAGAGTCTCCGTGACTCTCCAGCAGCCCGCCTCCCAGCCTTCAGCTGGGAGGAATGAAACGTTAAAAAAAATAATAATAATAATTTGTGGCTAGTTATCCACTTCTTCAGTATTTATGATTGCCCAATAACGGAGAGCAATAAACGATTTTGATTTGATGAGTTCAATGTTTCTTTCGGATGTTCTTATATATATATATAAAGTAATTCTATCTATAGGAATCATCATGTGACTTCATGTTATCTGTATTTGAGTTTTGTACCTGAAATTTTGTTTACATGTACTAAAACTAAGAATAATTTTGTTCTTTCTGACGTGTGGTTGTTGGTCATTGTTTCAGCCAGCATGGCCTTTCAATATTGTATATTATTATACTTGATACATTCCAGACCTTATTACTTCTCTGAGAGTCAATTTTGATGCACTGTTTGTTTTGCTATCGCCATTACCAAACTTTAGATTTCTTATGTTCGCTGTTATTGTTCAGCTGCTATTCTGGGCATTGTTCTGACGGAAATATTGTGAGCGGGAATTTCAATTTCGTAATTATATTGTGTATTTTGCTTTGTTTTGTTAAAATATGTACAGTACATTGGTATAAAAGAAAAATGTAAAGTGATATCGAGTTATTTTGGCGGAATTTATGTGTTTAGTATTGTTTTCTGTGAGGTTTTGTGTTTATTAATTTAATTTAATATTTAATGGAATTAAATTGTAATGGAGCGCACGCTCCGGTGACAATTTCCCTACACACCCATTCTCCCCCTTTCCTGTACCCACCTACATTTTCCCTCTACAAATTTTAACTTAAATTCTTCAACGTTTTTGGTAAATAAGTCATCATCTCCCTTGGTAACTTATTCCAATCCCTGATACCCTTACGTAAAAAAGAGAATGTTCCCACACCCTTATGCCTGAAATTGAGTGCCAGCTTGTGGTCATTGTCATCTTTTCCCTTCCATGAAATACTTTTCATACCTACTGCAATATCTTTCTATGCCCCATCGCCAGTATATGTCCTGTACACTCCCATGATCCTCCTCATCCTCCTCCTGTCTTGCATTGATTCCCATTCCAGCTCCTTTATTATATCTGTTACTGATTGCATTCTGCGATAATTTCCAGAAACAAATCTAGCAGCCCTTTTTGCACCCTCTCCAACTCCTGTATTTGATACTCAAAATGTTTGTCCTATACTACACTACCATATTCAAGCAATGGTCTGACCAAAGTTTTGTAACCCAATTCCTTTACTTCTCTCGCACATCCCCTAATCACTCTCTCCAACAAGTGCAGAATTTTTAAACCTTTTCCTACCACCTGTCCAATGTGTCCAGTCCAGTTAAGCTTGTTATCAAATGTAATGCCAAGATATTTACATTTCAAGTCTTCAGCAAGCAATTCTTTCCCCACTTTATATTCATAATTAACCTTTTTTTGTGTATCTAATAAGCTGACTCTTCTTTGCATTTATCTTCATCCCATGTTTACCAACCCAACTAGATATCCGTCCAGATCACCTACAACTGTTTACAGTCCTATATCGTTTTGATCTTATTATATAGCATTATGTCATCTGCAAACAATCTAATTTCAGATAGTAAACAATCAACACAATTGTTCATTAGAATAATGAATACCAATGGTCCTGAGCCTTTTGTGAGTCTTTTTAATTTGATAATTTTCTTGCAAAGTTAGAATTTTGTGTTTAATGTTGTTTGCTGTTCGGTTTCTCATGCCTATTTATGTTTCGTGGGGAAATGATCATTGTCTAAGAGTGTTTAGCAAAGGTGTAGTGATTACTGTATTTCAATGGTCGTAAGTGCCCCTTGTATCGCGTTCGAATTGTCTTTTCGTTTGAGCTACGTGAACTGCATCACAATTCTGGCATATCAGATGGTATATGCCAAAGCTATGGATTTTCGTATGTTATTGAGTTCTGATTTGTTTTTCTGTATTTTCAGGGCAATGTTTAACGCTGTTTTTTTTTTTTTTTTTTAGTGTATTTGTTTTATGTGTGTGCTTGTTTGAGTATGTCACAGTGTACCATTTCTTTTTGCCACTTTGCATGTTGTATGATTTGAGATATTACTGTTGTTGAAGTGTTTGTGTTTAGTTTACTGAATTGGTGACGTTGTTCTTTGTTTTGATTTATTGTCTTCTTATTTAATGAAACAACTATGTGTGGTTTGTATCTATTATTGTTGACTATTTCTTTTAACCTACAGAGTTCTATTTTATAATTCTGTTTTGTTAGTGCGGACGTTAAGATTAGGAACCTTTCCAATGAGAGCTGGGCATGGTGGTCAGTGTTTAACCTTCTTTCTTG
Organism: Vandiemenella viatica; assembly: GCA_031002005.1. NCBI lineage: Eukaryota > Metazoa > Arthropoda > Insecta > Orthoptera > Morabidae > Vandiemenella > Vandiemenella viatica. The sequence goes on along the minus strand of CM061920.1, from coordinate 40,602,529 downwards.
GTGAATTAGAGTGAAGTGTGAAAGTTTAAGTGACGTTTGCGATTACAAATACACACCTTTACATAAAAACGACAGGACGAAACGAGCTGAGAATCCTATTGGGGTCCGCGTGGTGATCATAAGCACGATTGATTACCACACTCAAATGAAGCCTTGCTGTGCCGAAATAATATTATTTGTTCTATATAGCGACCTGTTGCGCAGAAGACAACTTGATGCTCAGGAAAGCACCTAATTAGTAAACACGTTAGATTATTAGAAACGGTCTGAGACCATTGACCTGGGACATGGCCGCCGAGACCTACTTTTTATTGCTCAACCAGATTTTTCGAGCAAGTGTGGAAACTCATAAACTGGTGTTTTTATTTATTTATTTGGTTTCTGCTTGCGTGAACTTGTTTCTGATCCCTTAATTACCTGGAGCGTGTCCGCCCTGTGTTGACATCTGCGCTCAGTCTCACCAACACGCTCGTTATGTTGTCGTCGACAATTTGCGCAACGCAATGAATATTCAGTAATCCGCAACCGCCCTAAGCTCCACCAAATTAGGTTTGATATTACTCTGAAGCGCTTCTAAAGATAAATACTGTGATACACAAATCAGAACACTGTGGGTGGCGGAGGCTGCTTTGAATATTTATCTCTCCTCTGCTTATTTCTATCCTTCATGACAAGGGCAACGAAATATTACGACGAGTCATCAGTATGTCCCCTTACGTACCTTATCTCACTGAAACAAATACGTTGATAATTTCAGTGATAAATGCAATTAGAATGCTGGTCGATTAAGTAATGATAAAACGTGCCTAATTAATGTATATAAATATAGAACTGTGGTTGGTTATGTTTATTCTAACTTGTGAATATCATATATTCATGGCATAATTGGGAGTACCTTTAGCAGCAGTTCAGAGACAAAGGAGAAGAACGTATACATGATTATTAATCGATAAGAAGGGGTATATATAGCATAACTTGAAGATACGGATGCAGCTAGAAGGAAGCTGCTAAATTTATGGAAATAGTTGAACCGTAAGTAAAATGGAAGTTCTGTTTAGTAATTTGTACTATCTGAGAAGCTGCGGGGTAAAATTCTGTTTAAGTTAAACTTGGAAATTTAGTTTCGGTCACAAATCAGATGGTATTACTGATATAACAGTAATAAAAACAAAGTAAAGTATGCATTTTATTTCAGATTTAAAAAAGTAAAACACAGGAGAGAGCTGGACTTAAAAGATGGCAAAGAATGTTTTTCATCTTTGGAGGGAGTTACTATAGAAGATATAAAAAGGCAAAAGTAGCATAACTTTGAATAATATAAGACGTGGTCAAGGGTAGTAAACGATTAGTAGTGAGATAAAAAGTTGCGTAGTGTTGTGGCTTCCCAAGATAAAGTCATTCGTAAATATTAAGGCAACAGTTAATAATGGTTCATATTATACTTTCTGTTGGGAAATATCCTGCTGGACGAATCCCGTATAGCACTACAATATTCTATATGACGACGGATTCCAGTTTTATTTATTTTACAATTTTTATTTTCATTGCACCTCTTCAAAAGTTGACGTATAAATTGTATTTAACATTTGAATTCATTTTGGCCGATGTCAAGTGTTGATAACATCCATTCAGTTACTGCGTAGGCTGGAATCCCGGATAAGAATCGATTTTGTTGCACAGAGCGCTTTATGGAAATCGGAAAAAATAACATCAGCTTGTGAAACAGACTGTGATTAAAAACTTTGATCACATCTCTAGAAAGCACAATCAGTTTTTTCTATGCTTATTCCTCCTAATCCTTGCTCATTTAATGCCATCGATTAGTTTTCTCTTAAAAGAAACCAAAAAAAACTCGCGATATTCGGTTACATGTTCTTTTGGATTCTGTTTCAAACTGACAACAGACACACAGATCGATATTTCAGAGGCCTCAGTAATTTCTTGAATATTACAATCCCATGGCTTAGCGATTTGTAGAGGGTCGTTTTTCTTTTTCACCATTTAACGTAAATGGAACTTATGAAACGTTCTATTTCAATTGCATACTTGGAAAATATTTTGACTGGAATACCAAAGTGGATCCTCTCTCAGAATCTCCCTTTGCGAAACAACATTTACAGCGTAAATTGCAATCGAATTTTAAGTGATTTCCCGCTGCATCCCCTACGCCGGCTTTGGTGTGGATGGTAATGCGCTTTTTTCCATTTGTTTTGTTTTTCTTCTAGCAGCAAATCATAAACATCTGAAACATATTACCTATATAACGTGTAAATTCCAAAATTTAGTTACGCTTGTTTGAGTGTTAAACTTTTGATAGGGTAGCAGCTTGATAGTGGTTTTCTTGATTCTAAAGTACTTTGCTGTAGAAAACTTAAGAAACAAATAACCAAAGTAGTTAAATGACAGTATCAACAGAATACAAAAGGTGGAGTGCTTGTCTCTTTTGTGCGTGATCTTTGGTGGGTCTGTCGTAATGCAATGTTATCTAATATGCAGTGTGATCTGTGACACTATCACTTCTCAGACGAACTAATTATTATTTCTTGCTCCGTTCCCTGATCACGTGCAGTCATAAGATATACTGCAGATATTAAGCTAACCATAAACTTTAAAACGGAAAAATTTTATTCAAATTGGTTTGGTAATCATCACCTGATGCCTAGACAAACGGAGAGAGATACGCAACGGGATTATAGTTTCACAAAAGTATATAATACGGAATTTATTTGTAATTAGTTATTAAGTATATAATGCTAGACGCTAATTTCATTGTCTCACTTCCGTTGTGTATTAATGATCCCAATGTGTTAACATGGCAGTATACGGTCAAAATATCCTCGTGCACTCTACAGGATTTCATGGAAATGAAATGAAATAGATAACAAATTTTTATGAGACCTCTTAGTTCCTAAAATTTCCAAATACTTGCCGTACCTGGTTCTTGTTAACAATTCATGTATCCTCCTGTGGTTTTTCGGTGATCTTTTCACTTTTACCATTGAATTCATAGACTATATGACTGTGGGTATCTTCAGAATTTACACAAATGAAACTAACCCACATTTCCTCGGTGATTACTGGTAATAGTTTGATTTCTGTCACAGTTTGCTATGTCGTGAATCCCGCCACAACGCTTCCGTGGTTCGGATTCCACGTTAAACTGTAGGTCCACGGTACCTGGTAGCACCGCCGCGGCCGGGTTAGGTCAAGGCGGCCACTACATGGGCGGAATGCGCATCCGGCAAAAACCATGTCACTTCGTCATTAAGACTACGCGAGCCTCTATATTTGTTAGCGCTTATTTCCGTAGTAATTGGAACATCATCATGTAAACCTAGCCAGTGCTTCACCATCAGATTTAATATTGTCTCCTTCAGCGTAGACACGCCGTGCTGGTGCAGTAATAAGCAGTAATTCAGAGGAATGTGCTGGAACCGGATCACCAATAACGCAAGGTGCAGTTAAATGCCGCGGGCTGTTTCTGGCGGTCTCAAAGAACTAGTTAGTTAGCTTTTAAATACCAAGAGAAAGCTTGGCAGCTGAAATGTCTTAAACGCTCCATTATTCTCTAGCTGCCGAGAATGTAATTTTGGATGTGAA
>CM061920.1:40579933-40597929 GCA_031002005.1 Vandiemenella viatica | reverse complement strand
CGACGTTATCTTGGTTGTATGGGTTGAACCGAGTCAATTTATCGATAAATTGCCGCGGTTCAGCCCAGACAACCAAGATGACACCTGATTCATTTGACTCGGGAATCCATTGAGGACAAGGATCGGGAAAGAATTAGACTATGGCCTTTTCTAAGGAACTATTTCTTCATTCCCCTGCAGGATATTACCGTTCGTCTCCCGAATACCAGGCCCAGACGCGGTGTATGTGTGTAAAGAGCGAAGGAGGAGTTACAGGATGAAACCAGGTGCTCATTGTGGCCAACTCTTCCGAAGAACACCCGCCAAGCTTAACTTCCTATACGACGGACAAACCTCCAACGTTGTAGTGTACCCTAACCCCATACGCAATTCATTTCAAGTTTCTGGATTCAACCCAGGAACCTCGGTCCTGGAAATGTATATTACCGCACTTACTACACTGCTGGGTGAGTATAGAATGACGAATACTACTTCCGACCCGAGGTTCGAAGCAGCTTAAGCCTGATCGGACTCATTACGCAAGTGTGAGCTCACCCAAAGAATATCAATACGAAATTCACTTCGGCTATCAAGTGACACCTAGTTCTTCATTAATTGACGTTACTCTCGTAGTCATCTAATTACAAGCAAATAATTTCTTTACAGAACATGAGTTAGTGGAGTTACATACTATACGAGAAAATTTTTCATGAGATACACACTATGTATGAACCGACTTCTTTGTAGAGAAAAATTCTTCAGGCGATGTTAGGAAATCGTCATTGTTCCACATAAAACTCATTTCAACTGACGTTTTTTTCATGCTGATGGATACTATTTCCTTTGTCTGTTGGCCCAGGCTTGATTAAGATACTCCAAATATAAGGCTCCTTAGGAAATTCCTTTGAGGTGTTTTCCCTTCGCTTTCCCCAATAATAGAAATGTTCGTAACTGTTAATGTTTGTTTGTTTCTGTAGTTAAGGTTTAAGACTGCTTCGACATCACGGTCATTAGTGCCCGTTACTATTCTTTTGTGGTTGACGGTGATTTATGTATGATAGGTGTAGTATGTTGTTGTGAATGAATGAAAGGAGCAGATGAAACCTAGTGCCGGACCATTCAAGGCCTACTCTTCCGAATTTCAACAAGTGGGCAGCAGAGCTTAACTTCCCCATGCGATCCACGAAACACCGTCAGTAGTGTTGTATGCTCTCACTGCATACACACTGCAGAGAGGTTTGGATTTTGACCCAGGATTTTGGTGCACAATCTGCTGATTAGAAATCGTGTACGACCAACCCTCCTATAGTACCAGATAAGTCCTAATGATGAAAATTGCTTCAACCACAAGGACACGAACCACGAAACCCCACGCAAAGCGCCGCATACCATCACGGTGCCGAAACCACTTATAGGGTGGACATTCTTCAATTCATACATATGTTTCATTTCGTTTTCTGCATATTGGACACTTGCTTTTCATTTATAGTTCGCTTCAAACTTATTAGCAGTGTTGTGTAACTTACTGAATAATGTAATACTTCTTAATCGAAGTGATACAAAGAAACAGTTTCAAGGCCTATCTGCTGGGAATAGTGGATACAAACGCTGAAAGTAACCAGCGAGTCAGATCAGTTTGACAGCATAGCACTCAGTGTCCGACCGATTGTTTGTTGCTTCGGGCTGTTTCCTGGTATCCTGTGACGTATTCAGCCGTCTCTCCTCACTGCCTGTGATGCTGGTTCTGGAGGCTGGACGAAACACAAAGGCCGGTCCTACCTGAACATCGTACATCACGCCCCGCCCCCACCCTCCCTCCAGCACCTGTTCCAGCGGCTACACCCACGCCGCGACTGGCCGGCCTTCAACCTGCCCCGGTGCTTCAGCGTCTCCAGCTGACCAGCAACGCTCAGACTCAGCCACTCGAGCGAGCAACACCACTGCAAACATTCAGCCACTTCTCGCAGCCCCGGCATCGTCTTGTCCTAGTCTTCTTCGGGACCAGTGGCACCTTTAAAACTGCAGCATACGCAGAACTTGCAGTCGCTCCACCCATTAAAAAAAATCAATTTTCGTTGGGGGTGACAGCTTTCAGCACATTGAGCACCATCAACTACGTCAGCGAAATATGACGTCACATTTATCCTGCAAATGATGTGGATTCAAACGACTTACTACAATGCTTCTGATTTACAGTTTATTAAGAGTATTATTATTAATTAATCCCTTGCAGTGATCTTACAACCCGGAAGTAATTTCTCCACACACACATATTTACAATTTAACAAATCCTTTGTTGTCTGAGGCATATCCTTACCTCCTTTGGTAACTTAGAGATCCCATTTTAGACGGTGATGTCAACGTAGTTAGGTTGGCTTCGAAGAATCGATTTCCTCATAACCAGGGGTGATAAAGGTTAAACGTATGTGTTTGTTCGGCATCTGATTCTCAGACTATACGTTCTGTCTCTGTAGAAGACATTTTGGTCTTGTACAATAACAAATACACTGCCTCCTGCTTTCTTTAATTACTCTGCCAATTAGTCGTCTACTCGCCTTTGCAGCCTACAGAGTCGATATTTACCATCGACGATGGAAGAAAGCTTTCCTTTAAAAATAATAATTATAACTTCTAAATTTCTGTGAATTTATTCGTTAAATGAGAAGATGCTACTAGATGATGAACTACAAAAATAAATTTAACTCTTCTGTGAATCGAAAGTGTTCTTTGACGCATATTCATCTGACTTCTTACAACAAAAATTCTTGCTGTTAATTAATATTATGCATAATGTTATTTAAACTTACACCATGATTGCTTAAAAGGGGCAATCGAACATTCCGAAACTCGTGCGTTGCCGTGACAATGGCTCGCAAATCGCACGGTAAAAAGACACATTTCAAGATCCAAATTGTTACACATCAATCTATTAAAATATATATGAAATAATTTTAAATGGTTTAGGAAGTTGTTGAATGTTTAATAAGAGCACTGTGAATTACAGGAACAGCCGATCAATATTAAATAACGTGTAAGTCTCGTAATGTTACGTAAGCTTGCTGAAATGCTGTAAAGTGAATCTAAAATAGTTCATTTAAATTTATAGTAGTATACGTAGGCAAAATAGATACAGGGTGTCACAAACTAAACAATAGAAGTAAATTCGTAACACTGTTTACCTTTTGTATAGGAACTAAGAGGCCGAAGTGGGATCACACTAAACACATGAACTATGTTTCCGTATTAAACTGAGAGAGCATTTCAATATGTTTGGTCTTACATTTGACATTTAGTGTACTTACAGTTAAAATTGTAATAACTGAGTTTGATATAAATATGAGGATTTTTTTTTTTAGGCATAGAATGAGTTACAGTTTTCCATTAATGTATCTTCAGTTTTCCTGTCATTTAATGTCCACAAATTGTAGATATCTTAAGACGGCAACCAGGTTTATTGCGGCAGCAGGAAAAAGCGATAGCTCAATACTTTATCTGGCCTCGCATTCGGGAGGACGGCGCTTCGAATCCCCGTCCGGGCATCCAGATTTGGGTTTTCCATGGTTTCCCAAATCACTCCAGGCAAATGCCGGGATGCTTCCTTAAAAGGGCCATGGCCGAATTCCTTCCCATTCCTTGCCCCCCATCCTTTCCCGTCTCTAAAGACCTCGCTGTTAAGAGACGTAAAGCAGTTAAAAAAATTAGACTCTTTAGCTATATCCGACGTCAGGTAGCATCATGCAGAACAAAATCCAAACCATGGAATGCATAAAAAGAAATACGTTGGAAAGTGACGCTGTAAGAAAGTAAGAAAGGCAGAGTGTTAAATCCACAAGAGTTTTTTTTTTTTTTTTTGGTTGTTTATTACGAAGGATGACAGTAAATTTTTATTGCTGTCGGGTGTCAATGCTGTTCAGCGCACGCAATGTGATTTAAGTCTAGATTACATGCTCCAGACGTGATTAATTTATGTGACAGGTCGCTTGTAATTAACGAACAATAGAATGTGGCACCTGAAGGCTTACGTATACAGTACAAAAACATGAGGTCTCGACAATAAAATATTCAAACTGGCGCAGTAAAAATATGATTCCCATAAAATAGACTTTCTTAACATTACTTTTTATTACTGTTTATTACAGATACTGTACGCGTGGTAAAATACGCAGCTGAGAACGAATATCCTCCTCAGAAGCTATCTGCAGAAACTTTGTACGAGGAGCAATCAAAAAGTAAGTTTTACATCGCCATAAGTCAAAAAGTTTAACATAACTGCAAAAACATTACTTTTATTGAAAACTACATACAAAAAAAAAAACAGCAACAACTTTTCTAGTCTCCGAACAAGTTTTTTCACTTTTGTAAACTCTGTACTAGTCTTGGGAGCGGTCGGCAAGATCGACGGATTTCGCTTCATCTGCGTGGTAGTGACATTTAGTGAGTACGATGTCGCATTGTCATACAGAAGGACAACGGAAACGTCTTGCCTCGAAATAACATCTTCACCATGAACTTCACACTCGTTTGTGAATTTTTGTGACTTAACAGTAAACATCGGGTAATGGCATTGATTTTTTATGTTGATGACTATGATTATTGTTAATAATACTTCATTGCAAGAGTGAGCGAGAGAATGAAAGAGTAGCCTACTGGCGACGGAGGAAGGAAAGCCAGAAGAGGAGATGAAGTTGCGTAGTCGTAGTCCATAGATGGCTGAAACGAGAAGGAAAAAAAAATACTTGATTACTGAAAACTTCAGTCGATTTCGGTATCGATTTACTATGACAGGCTGCCACCAAAAATTATAAGATCTTATTTTTGTAAAAATTTGGGACTGTGTGTAATAGAGATGCAAAATTGGCAGCATAGCACTATATCTTTGGAAGACATTTGCCAGAGTGAGTCATAAAATTATTTTAAATAATTAAAAAACCAAGTGAGTGAATGTGAAAGTAACTTGCTCGAAATATGAATTCTTAAAAGGCAGAAATCAAAGCGTTAGAGTAGGAAATGCAGTGTTAAAAAAAGTGGAAGCGAAAATGGGAGAGCTACAGCGCAGTGTATTGGGACCAATGTCATTAATTATTCTGATGAATGATTGTCTTAATGGTTTTCAGTCATAAGTTAGGTTGTTTGTAGTGTGACCTGGACAGGAAATTAGCTGGTTAGTTCAACACAGAATGAAATCAAATTCAAAGAGCATGATTGAAAGAGGGAGGGGGGAAGGAACTGCTTTTGAACACCTAAAATGTAAATATCTTGGTACAACATTTTAAAAATAAATTCAACTGAGAAGGACACATTGGACCGGGAGTAGGAAAAGGTTTCAAAATCCTTTATTTCTTGGAGAGAGTGATGAAGGGATGTACCAGAGAAGCGAGGGAATTGGGTTACAAAACTTTGGTCAGCCTATTGCTGGAATAAGTTAGTGCTGTGTGGAACCCACATTTAGAGTATGAAAGGGGATGCAAAGCACGGCATCTTCACTCGTCTCTAGAAATTATCGCAGAACGCAATTAGCAACTGAAATGACAAAGGAGCTGGAATGGGTTTCATGGGAAGACAGAAGGAGCGTGAACAGAGCCTGTCTTAGTTGATGATGGTAGATGAATTAAGAGTAGTGCATGGATGGGAAATAAGATCAGTACCACAACCTGGCACTCGATTTCACTGAGTCGGTGCTGCGTCGTCGCAGTGGTAACATTGCTATGAAATCTCACCTGACGAAGGCAGAGGAGTTTGCTGCCGAAACGTTGTGGCCAGAAGATCTTATCCTGCAGAATACCCGAGAAGAATTTTCGTCATTTTACAAAAACCGTGAAAGAATTTAAAATTAAAATTCGTAAATGTCAAGAGCAGGAAATTACAAGAAAGGATAAAATGGGTATGAAGTAAATAGACACTGGACCGTGCTCTCTAACGCAGTTAAATATTTCTTTTTCCCTCCCTTGTAACATCATTTTCGATGTCTCAACTGAACCAAAATGTGTTGCTTTCGTTGCCAACTTTTGAGAAGTAAGAAAGAAAGTCAGAGAAATGAGGAAATCTTTTGCCTTGATCAGAAATGTTAATGTCACTGGTTTGTTGAGTTTGTTCCATTTCTTGATCTTATTTATGAACAGTAATGGCTAGCTTCTAAAAATTGTTTCTGGGAAGAGCTGAGAAGTGTCAGTATAAAATACGAGATGATTTCAAATTCAGAGATATCATTGAAACTGAATACGATATGGAAATGAAAAAGCAGTTAGATGTTTAATTATGGTTTAGTTTGATGTAGAAGATACTGATGAATCAACGAAGTCTTAAAAGTTGGTCCTATAGTCTTGCATGTACATTCAGCATACTGTGCTGATTATTAATAAATCGAGGATTATTTTTATGGTTCATGCGGTGACATTATGCTACCACTTCACACAGACAACATTTATTTAATATTCACTTACCTTTATATATTTATACTTAGATAGAACTCTTACTTCAAGTATAATTTCCTGTGTCAGCAGTTTTGTTCACTTGGTCTGTTAACCTACGGACCAATTATGCCACAGTTATCACGCCGGCAGGGAGGAAAGAAAAAACTGAAACTTAATTCCTCCAAATAAAACGATGTCCCTCTTAGACTGACATGACAATAAATATTTCCACTTTAAACTCAAGTGGATACTAAATTTTGGACACTTTCATCTTTATTTCTCAATTTTTTGACACCACATAAAAGTAAAACACGCCTTGCTCACTCCTGTATACTGTTTAATACTCCATCAAAACTCTACCTGTATTTTCCTAGGAATCAAGTTCTATGAAAAATGAATGCTAATTTCCTCGCACTTTGATCTTAATTTGTCATCATTTCGACATCACATGAAAATGAAAAACACCTGTACATGATTTGAAACCCTATCAAAGTGCAAACATTAGTTTTTGCATGAATTTAGTTCACCCAAGCAGACAGGCAGATATTTTAAAAACAGTTGACTCCTTTTTTGTAGGTAATTATCAGTTCCCAAAACTCATTTTTTTCTAAAACTATTTAAATTCACAGACTTTCTTCCGGTTAGAGTCTTATTATATTTATAGACCTTCACATTGTTTTAAAAAATATTACTGTCCTATACGCATTATGTCCTTCAGGCAATCAGTCCATGGATCTGGCTGATAATGCCCTACATTTACTGTTACCTTATTACACATCGCTTTCAATCCGAATAGTTCTTCTTTGAAGTATGAAATACTAGCATAATCCAATGGTCACGTGTCTAGAATAGCTCATAAGTCACGACAGGTTGACCTGATTTGGCCAAACTCGTACAATTTTGATGTGTGGTTCACCCTACGGATCACTGTTCAAAACTTCAATAAAATCCCTTGAGCTTGAAGAATCTACTGATTCTGATAGATTATCAAACACGAACAGAGACGATCGCGCTATCGTATTGTTTCAAAAGTATTGGTTGCTAGACTCGAACTGACTGTAATAACAAACTTTACTTGTAAACTTAATGAATGCAGTCTTTCAATTAATTTCATAGCAGTTGCTTAGCTATTAAACTGTGCTCACAACCTCTACTTTCTAATATCTCTGGTCACTATTAATTAGTGAGCGAAGGCCGGTGTGTGACGTCAACGTTCTCCAGCCTATAGCTACCGAGGTGAGTCAGTGATTGAGCGAGTGCGCTTACGAAATTATATAGTTGGTAACGATTCTTCCTTCTCCTCGATCTTTTTTTCTTTCTTCCGGAATATTTACCTTCACTTTATTCCCATAATACTTGTATCAACTGTATCTGCACCGTAAAAAATTCTTTTTTATAGAATAAAAAGGTGTTCACAGCTCTTATTAACTTATATAACTGTTTTTTGTTTAATAGCAACCGAAATATACTTCCATTTCAACTAAATAAATACGCCAGCCCCATTCAGTCCCTTTTGATTTTATTAGTACTTTACAAACGACTTTGAAAATTGCTTTCGGTACTGTTACAGACTTTAACTTTCTCTCTCTCTATTTTATATCTATATATTACAAATAAGGCCGAGTGCTATATATATATATATATATATATATATATATATATATATATATTTGGCACTCGGCCTAATAACTATGTGGCCTCAGTGATTTTACATATGACATGTGTTAACAAGTATTCCAGTATTTATCTGATTAATGAGTTGTAGGACAACATACAAGGGATAGCAATTCTTTCAAAAAAAGATCGATTCTTGAATCGATTCGAATCGAAATTTGATAAATCAATTCACTAAAAAATCGAGGCCTAAAAGATCGATTTTCTGAAAATCTATCTTTTTTTCTACTTGGTTTTCGTGTTCGTATTTTTAATATAATTCCAATCATGGAAAACAAAAAGGACACCATCATACCATAATAATCGATCTTTTATCTCCGTCAAAATCTCATGTCATTTTAGAGGGGGTCGGACCAGATCTCACGAAGTCTCACCATTGGGGTAGGAAGGGGGAGGGGGGGAGGGGGGGAGGAGAGGTCCGGGATTCCGGAAAAACACCTCACGTGCCTCCTAAGACATTTATTTCACAAATTTGTTAGTTACACATCGTTTTGAAATGACATAGTTTACATTTCCCGGTGCTTAATGTCCAAGCTTTTTAAATTGATTTTTTTTTTTTTTTTTTTTTTTTTTTTTTTTTTTTTTTTTTGCCAGAAAGTATTTTTCAGGTGCAAAACTGCTTGCGATAATTTTTTTTTTTATCTGCTTAACGTCTCTCTAACAGCGAGGTCTTTAGAGACGGGAGAGGATGGTGGGCAAGGAATTGGAAGGAATTCGGCCATGGCCTTTTGAAGGAAGCATCCCTGTATTCGCCTGGAGTGATTTGGGAAACCATGGAAAACCCAAATCTGGATGCCCGGACGGTGCTTGCGATAAACAGTGTTTCAATTCTTGTTTAAACCCTTACTTTCATGTGCAAATGCATTACATGTAGAAAAAGTTTTTCTAATTCGATTTTCACGGGTGAAATATTGATTCACTGGATCGATTCAGTACTATAAATCAATTTTAAAAAATCGATTTTTTTTCGTCCAAAGATCGATTCTTCGATTAATCGATCTCAGATCGCCATCCCTACAAAATACTACAGACAGCAAAACACTAAACACCCAAGCCCTCGGCCGGACTCGAACCGCTGACCCTCGGCACTCTAGCCCGTGCTATACGGAGGCCGGAATGTTTTTATTTCTGTCACACCTGCGCTCAAATACCAGAATACAAGAATTTAAAGCTGAAATATGTAGGGGGAAAATAAGAGTTCAGGAAAGGGGGAAAATGGGTGTGTAGCGAAATTTCCGCCGGAGCGTGCGTTCCATTGCAATTAAATTAATTTAAAATGCATTCATTACTGATTTTATCGCGCTTTTTACGATATCAAAAGTGCATTCTCATCAGCGGTGTTCAATTATTTTCTTTCTCTACCTTCCAGAAATGCTCCAGTCACAACTTACAGACTAAAGTTCTACGATAAAAAAAAAACTGTTTTCTCTCTGAATGACGACATGCTTATGTTAAATTAGGAGACTAATGTGTGTCACATCGCATCGAATTCCAGTCTCTTTTTTTTTTTTTTTTTTTTTACAGTTTCTTGACTGGTTTGATGCACTTCTCCATCTCTTCCTATCTTTCTCCAATCTCTTCATCTCAACATACCCATTACAACATACGACTTCAATTACCTGCGTCACATATTTTCTACCCCTACAGTTCTTTCCTCCGGCTGTTCCCTCTACTAACAAATCAACCAATCCCGCGTGTCTTACAATGTGGCCCAACATCGTGTCTGTTGTTTCTGTAAGAATCTTCCCCAATTTCTCTCCTCACCCTTCCACTTCAGAACAGGTTCATTTCTCGTCTATAATTTCCTCATCGCATCTGACTAACGAGCCTGATGGGTGAGCAGTAATGCTCGGGCCTGGGTTCAAATCCCCGTCAAGACATCCAGATCTCCGTTTTACATGGTTTCCTAAATTAACTCCTGTGCAAACTGATATTGTTCCCACATATAACATGGTCGAATTCCTTAACCTTCCTTATCCGGACTTTCTTGGAAGTATGATCACAGAATATTTGAGATGCCTCCAAGTGGTAAAAACTCGCATTGCTGTAGCGGAGGAAGCATTTAATAGGAAAAGGCGGATACTAACAAAGCACTCAGGAAAAGACTTGGACAATGTTTTGTATGGAGTGTGGCTCTTTATGGGGCGGAGACGTGAACGCTGAGGCAAGAAGATGAAAAACGGTTAGAAGCGTTTGAGATGTGGCTGTGGAGGAGAATGGAGAGTATAAGCTGAGTGGATAAAATAAGTAATAGTGAAGTGCTGGACAGGGTTACTGAAAGGAGAAAAATAAGTCATAAAAGAGAGAAAGGAGAACTGGATGGAATACTTACAGAGAGGGGTGTGCCTGATAAAAGACGCCTTGGAAGGTCTCGTTTGTGGGAGGATAATAAGAGGAAGAAAGAGGTGCAAAATTACAGACAACATCAAGGAAAACGGCAACTACATAGACCTTAAGAGAAAGGCAGAAGAGCATGGAGACCAGCCAAGTTAAAAAGCCGCCACGGGGCAGAAAAGTGATAATGATTATGATCCTGACTTTAATTACTTCAACGAAGTCACTCAGTGATCGTGAGATAGCGTAACTTTGTGTGTTTTCTCTGTTGTTTATCTAGTTGTTGTGTGACTGGGCTCGGAGTCACCACAGTGCCTGTTTCGACGGGTTCTTCCTGCGCGCGGAGGTCGTTCGCCTGAGGTGGGTGGACGCAGTCTGTGCAGAGCAAACACAGTTGGCCTTGGCGCGCTGCAATACCTGCAGTCAGCGACATCTGCTGAGCCTCACCGGCCAACAGTAAACAACCTGCGCCGCGTTTCAACTTCTCGGTACCAGCAACACCGCTGATTATTTTTCAGCAACTCGTCTTCTGTTTCTAAATCTCCCGCGAAGCAACCGCTACGCCTCCTCTGTCGTGCAATAAAACCGTCGTATTTAGCAGCCAGCCTGTCCGATGAAATGAACATATAAACTCCCAGTCTTCACATCATATACACGAGTAACTTTACAAATACACAACAGCTGATTCACTACAATGTTTTCTGACGTAGTAATATGAAGATGTAGAGTCACCAGTTTTAAGCTTTCCAACACAATAGAATGTGAATATGTCTGCGTAACAATGAAGCCACAAGTTCCAACCATCCAGATTTCGGTTTTTCATGGTTTTCCGATATCACTCCAGGTGATTGTCGGTTGAATTAATACAAAAGACCAGAACCAAATTCCTTCCAGTTCTTTTCACCCTCTAATGAGCTGAAGGGCGAAAAGCATAAAGCTCCAAGAAAAAACAAACAAGTTGTTTCGCTGAACTGACGATGTAGAGGAAACTCGATCGAGCCCTGTTCAAGGTCCATTTATGTGGATTTATATCTCGCCAATGTTAAGGGTGAAACAGAGAATCCTCCAGTTTTTTGACGTTTAGTGTGAAGAGACGGGGCAATTCAGATACATCGATAGGAGACGGAAGTTTGGCGACAAAAGTCCACCAGGAAGGACGGAGAGCAGGCGGATGGATCAGACCAATAGGATCTCCGGCCTACTTCTTCAGCAGCCTCCTAGGAATCCTGAAAACTGCCCAGGGTTGCAACGCATATGGAAAACTAACGTAACGACGCTGAGAGATGATTGAACGATTGATGATGGTTACTTTTGTCATACACGTTGTATTATTAATTTCGTTTAGCTGCTAGAGTGTAAACTAGAGCTAGGGAACAGAGGTGAACGGTATGCAATCATTTGTAGAAATAGTTGAAGTAAAATTTAAATCTGGTATTTTGGTCCTTATATTACTTTCAGATTTATTTGGTAGTAAGTTTGAAATGTGTTTTTATACGAATTGTGTTTAATTAGTTTATTAAAAAATATTAAAATGTATAAACTAATACCACAAAACGAGACATAAGTGGATCTCAAATACCAACAATTCGCGTAGTTATAAAGTCTGAAAACCAACTATTTCCCAAGTTCGTGTCGCAACAGTTATGCAGAGAATAGAATAAGTAAAAGTAAAAACCAATAGAATGATGAAACGTGGAATAACAATAATGTATGAATACACATATATTTGCTGCCGAAAGCAAGAATTCCGGGCCGTAGCGAGCAGTTTATAGAGACGGCTAGACCTGCCGTGCTCTATGGCGGGGAAAGCCAGTTGCACAAGGCTGCCCCCATTCTTCAGAGATGACCCCACACGTGTATCGTACCACCTCGGCCAGGCGCAGTGATCGCCTTTCTACTACCGCCCTATCAGCAAAGTGAGAAGCCCCAGCTTCACACAGATACAGGTGCGTTTGTTGCTGTGCAGACCAGGGAGATAGAACCCCGACCCAACACCTGCGACGCTACTCACTGCAACTGGTCTAGCGTCATCCACGGCGTCTGTCCAAGTACGCCGCAACTTATTTCTGTCAATTTGGACAAAATGCTCTTCATAACGGCAGTTACTTAACACAAAGCAGAAACGTGGGTAGAAATTGCTGTCAGATTAGACATCACAGGCGCGTACTTGTAGCATTATAGCGGCCCATGAGATTCAATACACTTTTACAAAATATATTTATTTTATAATGGAGAAAGTAGTGAAAACCAATTTATTAAAAATTACATTAATTGTGCATCCATATTTTCAAAATTTATTTCATTTATATTTATATGTATATCATTTTAAGTGTTATATATTGCTTTAAAATTTGCGTTTAGTATCATTATTATTTTATTATCTATGTTTACGTGCTATGGTTAAAATACTACTATCGAACTTCTCTGCACGCATTCATTAACTAGAGAGATATGGAACAAAAAAAGAAAAAAAAATGGTACTGGCACTATCGTGTTTTTGGATCCATTTTACCTGCGTCGACAACGAATTGATTTTTATGACATTTTGCTTAACGTTCGCAGTCCTTAATACCTTAATAATTCGTTGTTTCTGTTTTTTAATGGAATCCTAGCTTTAAAACAATCAGTATGTATTTTTTTTATTTTGTCTTCTTGAACATCTACTATGTAATTTCCTAAGCTTACTCCCGATAGCTATTGGCTGGAGAACGGTGTCACGTGTCAGTCTTCATTCGCAAATCAACAGCCACCAGAGATATCATTAGAAGAGATTCGAGGTTATGTCGACAGTTTAATAGCTAACCAACTGCTACCAAATTAATTGCCACAATACATTCATTATGTTTGCTTTTCATAGCGTTTTATAGTTAAAAAAAATATTGATAAATTTTACGTCTGAAAAAACGTGGATCTGCCTTTCAGTAACATGTTGCTAATGGAAGCGACATAAAAAAACTAAATTACTCATGGTCTCTGCTGTAACCACGAATGCCTATTGTCATTTCGGCTTAGGATAAATTTCAATTTAATTAAAACTTTCACTAATGTTGTTGCTTCACCAAAGTTTATCCATTACGGTTTATTTGCATTTTAGATATTTTACTGACCACTTTCGTTAATGATCTTTGTTCATGTTCTTTGTACGTGAGTTATTAGATTATTCTAAGTGGACATCAGACCAAATATGTACGAATCGACTATTCTCGCAGTTCATTTCTTTGGAGTTGCTAAACTGTTTAATAATATGGAATGTGAATTAAGTTCTCTGACCGTTACAGATACTGCGACCAATGGTTACATAATGAGTGTTTGCCCAGTCTCAATAAAAAAAAAAAACAACGTGATGCTTTCGAAGCAAACAGGAATTCTTCAAATTTTGCAGAGTGATCTTTAAGGGTCAAATACAAGTCAAGATTGTATTTCAGCAAGTGCAAGTCTGTGACCTTTGAAACAATTATACGATAGCGCGATTGTCCCTGTCCGTGTTTAATACCTACTTCTGTTAATACTTCTGAGTTCTTCAAGCTCAACAGATTTTATTCAACCTAAGGGTGAAACACAGGTCAGCCTGTCATAATCTTTGACCCTAGGAAATGGAACTATTCTAGACCAGTTACGATAAACAAAAAGCGGTCACGGGCTTACACTAGTTTGGACAATAAATAAACAACACGTCATACCTGAAAATCTAGTAATCATTAATAAATAAGCCACAACAACCTGTTATTAATACTAGCCTAAACAGTAAATTGGTGACTTGGACAACATGATGATGTTATTTGAAAATCGTCACTTTTCTTTCTTGTTTCTGTGTTGATAAGAATGTGTTTTTCACACAGCAACCTAAGGTATCTCTGAAACATTTTTTTCGATTCCCTCTATCAATTATGTCTCTGAAATATTCCCGCTGATTTTATGTTATTGAGTAACTTCAACTTTAATCAGAGTCAAGTTTCATAATTTCTTGCCTCCTGAATATTAACAATGAATGCAGGAACCGAGTATCACAAATGAGTTAACAACGGTCCTGATCGGGTATCAGCTCTAAACATTGTTTTTTCCCAGGCTAATTTAAAATTTTGTAACAAAACGGTATAACGAATTTTAAAATGTACTACAGCGTGTTAATGGCGCCCAAAGAGACTAAAGTTATCGTTATGTAACGATGCTTTTGTAAACCTGAAACTGAAAATATCGTAATATCACAGGCAATAACTCAAGAAGAAAAGGTGCTCCAGAACACTAGTTGTATGAAGTCAAGTTTTAGTTTGTCGAGATTTGTTTGGAGAAAACATCAATCAGAAACTTACAAGTGACCTGTGTTCACAAGGAAGGTATCCCATTTAAAAACTCTACCTCAAGATTCAAAAAGTATTCCATGTCCACAAAAGAGCTAAACAGAAGCAGCAGTTACGTTAATTACAGGTATTATTACTTCCTCTGGAGGCCTAGTGAGGTGTGAGGGAGGACCTGGAGTGTTGCCCCGCCCTCCTCTGGAATGCGCAGGACTTGAGGACTGTTTACTCTGTGCTCGAGACCAACTCCCCCCGCGAGCGACCATCAGTGTGAACCTCGAGTTACAACAATATTTAAGAAAACCAAGATCACAGCTCGGACGATAATTAGCACTGTTGTGAGCACCCCACCCTTAAGAACCAATAAACAACAACTGCAGAGGGTTCAAAAAAGGGTTGCTAGATTTGTTTCTGGAAATTACCGCAGAACGCAATCAGTAACAGATATAAAAAAAAAAAACTGGAATGGGATTCACTGGAAGACAGGAGGAGGGTGAAGAGGGTCATGGGATTGTTCGAGGCGTATATTGGTGATGGGGCATGAAAAGGTAATGGTGTAAGAATGAAAAGTAATGATGGAACGGAAAAGATTACCATGACCACAAGCTGGCACTCGATTTCAGGCACAAGGGTGTAAGAACATTCTCTTTTTTAGGTAAGGGTGTCAGGGATTGGAATAAGTTACCAAGAGAAATGATGAATAACTTACCAAAAACGTTGGAAGAATTTAAAGTTAAAATTTGTAGAGGGTAAATGTAGGCGGGTGCAGGACAGGGGGGAAGATGGGTGTGTAGGGAAATTGCCCCACGAACGTGCGCTTCATTCCAATTAAATTAAATTAAACAAAAATGCAGTCAAACTGCGGGTGATATTACAAACCGCAATAACTCAGACTTAAGCAACAGCTTCCGGGAATCACATCTGCTCGTTAGCCATAAGAAATATAAAACGCTACTGCGAGACTATTGATGAAGGAAAGTCCATTTTAATTCACGGCACCAACAGAAAACAATCAATGATTTCCCATCATCGTCCAGCTGTCAACTGACGCATACTTTCCGGGCGTAGCGCATGATCCGCTCATCATTTCAACAGTGATTAACACTGAAAAGTAAACACAGGATCTCTGCAACCTAAAATATTTCAATCCTTGGTTAGTCAAGGTCCGAATTACAAAAGCTTCCTCATTGACCCTGGAACGTTCATAAAACAAGCAGTCCAAGGGTATAAAGGTTTAGTCAAGGCGTATGAATGATATGATCTTCCAAACCAATAATCGTGAAATCTAGACGCGGACAATAAGTTGAACGAACATCGCCCAGCAAAAAGGAAATTAGAACCGTTAAATGTAAGGAATAGGTGATGTGAAAGACCAAGGTTCAAGTGGACTGATGAATTGAAGGAAGATGCCCGGAAAATAGATATTTCAGCGGAGAAGGAATGGGGAAAGAGAGATCTTTGGAGAAAGCATTGGATTGGCTACGGTCCGGGATGCTATTGCAGTAAAAAAGAAACATATTTCTTGTTCAAATACTTGCTTCGAGATTGCTATGAACAGCGTCTTTCCGAAACTAACAGGACGAATGTTTAACGTAACATGAACATACCGATACCTTTCCCGAACAACATCTTCAACTAAAAATGAAGCCTATGAAACAGAAGCAACTGTGATTTGTGATAACTCTATCAGCTAGACACTGGGTTGGCAGGCCATAAATGAGGTCATTCCACCTAGAAACAAAGAGGATCGATATAAAAGAACGGGCACAAATAAACACTTTTAATCATTGCTAGTAAAGCCAAGAAAATGACGGTGGTATGTAAAATTTGTTGAATGTCTTCATGTGACAATGTGATTTTCTCTTAATATCAAAATGTAACGATATTGTTAATAGTTCGTTTTTAAAAGGATGTGTGTCTTGGACGTGCAAAAAATGTAATAACATTGTATCCCTTTCTTTTCACCAGGTTGCTTCGGTTTTGTTTGTATTCACTCAGTTTACAGGATTTATCTGCCACATGTACCCTCTCGTTACTCGGCTCTTGTGGGGTCGTGTCTAGTGATAAGTTTTTCGCGAGTATAATGCTTAGCTGTCGGTATGCAAAACAAAAGTGTTAAAGTGACAACAAACGTAATTCGTACAGACGAATACCTACATGTACAAAAAACCACATGCAGTAAATTCATACAGTTATAACATTTATAAAACATATTTTGAAGTAAAATATTAAGGAATAATCCCACAGCGTTTCAGCAACATTCGATCTATCCTACCGACATCTATCCGTTCACGAAAATAGCTACATGTGTTCTATCTGTGTGCGTAATAAGCAAAGAAGAGTTAGATTATTAGGTACACAGATAGAACTAAAGACTGATTTCGATTATAGCGCGGGCAAGGAATTATTTTTTGAAGAATTCAAATGTAAATATCTTCCATAACAATTTATATATATATATATATATATATATATATATATAAATAGACGTGTGTTTTCCTATATTTCACTTTTCAGCCACCACTACCAAGCACAGATCACTGGTGTTTGTGTGTGGAAGTAGCATGGAGTCTCCTGTCGTGTACAACGTTGGCCGAATGTCGATAGATGTGGGGATGTGGGAGATATGATGGTTAAACGTGGTCGATGCAGGGCATTTTCATATTTCGACCAAAGACTTGTGTATCCTTATACTTCTCTTACCTGCCACAACTACGTAGGATAGACCATTGATGTTTGTGTGTGCTAATAGCATCGAATCTCCCATCGTGCACTGTGGCGGTTAGATGTCGGTAGCTATGGAGGTGTAGGAGATATGGTGGTTGATAGTGGTCGACCTGTGGCACTTTCATATTTCTACCGAAGAATTATGTGTCATGGTGTATTACTTTTCAGCCAAAACTAGCTAGCGCAGATCACTGGTGTTTATGTTTGGTAGTAGCACAGAGTCACCCATCGATCACAACGTTGGCCGAATTTCGGTAACTATGGGAGTGTGGGAGATACGGTGATTGAAAGTGGCCGATCAAGGATATTTCGTATTTCGACCAAAGACATGTGTCTCCGTATATGTCACTTTGCTGCCACAACTACATAGCGTAGACCATTGTTGTAGAGGGACTCAGTATCCTACAGTCAGCTTACCTGTGCAGATGTCTCGACACATGATGAAGACGACGGAGCTAGTCGTCGAAATATTGTGTTTTCAAAACACTATCCGGCGGTACACCCGTCAAGACTTCATTTCAAGCATACGCCAGGAAAGTCTCCATTCTTACACCTTTACGTTGATTGTTTCTAGACC